>JANDJT010000012.1:3394152-3409003 GCA_024331685.1 Stegophilus panzeri | reverse complement strand
TTCATATGTTAGATATCATGTGTTCTGTGATTACCTAATGCTGAAAGTTTGTGCTTATGGGTTTGTTTTGAGAGTCATGATCTGAGTTGTTCAGCAGATTATCATTTTTAGACATGGGTGAGTTTGAGTTCCCAGGCACAGAGGGTTTGTAAGTGCTAGTGGATACTGCTGATTTGGATGATGAGATCATGAAAGGGTCATGTCTGTATGTATTTGAAACTTCAGTAAAATCCAGCTCCATCTCTAGGTTTTATGTCTTCAGACTAAAAAGGGGAGAAGATCATCCCATTATTTAACTTTCCACTTACAAAAACATATTTTGATATTTAAAATTGTAATTAAATTCAAGTTGGCACTATATACACTTTATATGTTGACTTGTTTTTGAGTTATTAGTTATTTTAATTAAACACATTAAATTCATGTGACCAGTCAAACAGGTTAATAACTATAAGAAATCAATAATACATAAAAAACTTAAATAATGGTGATAACTTAGATAATGCTGGCGTCTTGGTTGTTATTCACTAACGTGACTAAAATTACTTCCAATATCTGTTGTGAGTTGCAAACATGTGTATGTGTATTTACTTTTGTATATGTTCAATAAAAAAATAAAAATAAAATAAAAATAAATAAATAAACAAACAAATAAATAAAATTACTTCCTGGAGATTACTAGAGATTCTCTGACGAGGGCCCGCTTGAGTATCACCTAGACCAATCACATACCGCACTCTCATCCGGGTATCTTTGTCGTACACCCGTCTGCTAGTTAGCAAACTAGCTAAACACAAGAATGGGTAGTCAAATTTAAACCAAAATGAGATTACAACAGTTTGTAATGTGTTTCTTTATTTTAAAGCGAGAAAATAAATATCTCCAACGGGCATCAGGGCTGTGAGTTGAGTGGTTGTTCACTAGCGAAGATTAGCCGCATGCTAAAGATACCTAAGCTTTAGAGCGGGTGTTTATGGGAGGTGTAGTTTTTAGAAGGTGAGTACACTAGAATCGAAAGGAAAAAATATATATATCATTGATATCGCTTATATATATTTATATACACGTAGATGTATCGTTTGTTTTAATTGCAAGCCAAACAGAAATATGAAAGAAAAAAAAAGCTGACATTTAAAACTTCATTTTAAAAATGTCGGAATAAAACGAACCGGGTTATTCACTTCCGCAGTTCTTTAGAGAGCCAATTAGCGCGTTGGGACAAATTGAGTGACGTCCCGCACAGCCAATTATCGACGATTGCGTTTCCCGGTAGCCAATCACAAACAGGCATGCGGTGAAAACATGACTTTCGATTTGTAATCAGATACATTTCGGACAATAAAACTGTAGTTGGTATGTTTTCATCTGAATTGGTAAGCAGTTCAAGTGTAACGTCTTCTTAAATCGTTTATATATTTACGTTAGATTTCGTAAATGTACGGATGTGTTGTATAATATGTTCGCTATATATTTCAGCTTGTAGCTAACCGGCTAATCTCTGTTAGCCTTAAACGATATGGAGAGTAGAATAGGGTATTTTCTGTAAAGAATAAAACAAGCATCGGCTTGCTGTTGTAAGAAAATAATCAACGTGGGGTGATGTGATGAAATGGAGTTACTGTTCCCAGTCCAAATTTGATTATTTTTCTATAACAGCACACCCAAAATGATTCATTCTTCAGTATTATACTACAGCAATTTGCACACACACACACACACACACACACACACACACACACACACATATATATATAAGCTTTTTATCTGTTCATGAACAACAAACCCTTACTTCTGGTGTAAGTAGCTCTGTTAGACATGTCAGCAGTGTAATAAATAGAGCTGTTATTTATTTATTTATTTATTTATTTAAAAAAACAAACAAAAAACTATTATTACAGATTATTTAATTTCATATTATTGAAATACCATCTGCAAAACTACTTTTAATTGGCAGATTTCTTTACCGTGTTCGCAGGCCAAGATGAAGAAGAAGATGTTAATGGTGTTCGATTTCGATCACACACTGGTGGACAGGAACAGTGACACGTGGGTGATCGGATGCACACCTGCGCAGAGCTTACCTGCCTGGCTTGAGAATTCCTATCAGAGAGGACGCTGGACCGAGTACATGGGTCGAGTGTTTACCTACATCGGCGAGCAGTCTGTCCGTCCGGACGCCATACGGGAGCTGATGCAGGCGATCCCGTTCACAGACGGAATGATTGAGCTGCTGAAGTTCATCTATCAAAACAAGAGCGACGTTGATTGCATCATAGTCTCTGATTCCAACACTCTGTTCATAGACTGGATTTTAGAAGCCGGTGGCGTGACATGCGCCGTCGATGGCGTCTTCTCGAACCCGGCCAGTATTGACCAGCGCGGGTACATCGAAGTCCGGAGCTTTCATTCACACTCCTGCGAGCGCTGTCCCGTTAACATGTGCAAGCAGAAAGTCTTAACTGATTTTAGAGACAGGCAGGCGGATGCTGGGGTCCATTACCACACCGTGTGTTATGTAGGGGATGGAACAAATGATTTCTGTCCCATTAAGGTTTTAAATGAGAGCGACATTGCGATGCCACGTAAAGGGTACAGCCTTGAAAAACTGCTGGCCAAAACCAGGAGTAACAGCAGCCCCCTTAAGGCGCAAGTGATACCCTGGAGCAACGGGACTGAAATATTAAACCAGCTGAAAATCATCCAAAAACAGGCTGAACTATTTTAAAACATTTTAGTGAAGGGCTGCTATAAAAACACAGCAGTCAAAGCTCAATTATTATTATTATTATTATTATTATTATTATTATTATTATGATTATGGCATAAGAGCCATTTAAATAGCCTCATATAAAAGTCAGAAGAAGAATATCTATAATGTTTACATTCACATTTATTCATACGCTGGATGTTGCAGAGCTGAGCAGTGGATTAGTCACTGCTCTAACAGTTCTGCGGTTTAAAGGAAAGCTTTACCGTGAAACACTTTAAACAGGTATGTAGTAAAAAGAAGAAGAAGAAAATTCATGATTTCAGCAGGTGATTTTTGTTTTGCTGACGTCACAGAGAGACATTGTTATTGCTAGTGCACTTACTATTAGAGTTTAATAGGAGGAAACAAAATGAAACGTTAAAACGAAAAACAAAACAGTACAAACTTCATTTCTCACTCCCCATTTTCCACGTCACGTTAATGAGAAATCCGGCGTAGAAGTATCTGAAACAGTGGTGCGAACGCAGGAGTCCCAGAATACAGTGCAGCCGCACGACGCAGTGGTGCTGAGTTACAGCAGCATTTCGACTCAGTCTGTCAGCGAGCTACGAGACGATGGCGCGTGAAAGTTGAAGCTTGGGAAGCTGATCTGTTTAAGCAGAGTGTAGAGACTAAAATACCGAAGCACTGCTGCATCGCTCTCTTTAGGTAGAAATCAAGCGAGGGCTAAATCCCACTGCACTACTATCAGCAGGTGGTAAAACGGCATTGTGGGTAACGCAGGAAACTGTTAACTCCAAACCAGATTAGCATGTCTGCTGTAGGTCTGCTTCTTTCAGGGCTTGTATCCAGGAATATAAAATGTGTGGGTTATAAAATGGTATCGATAAAAGGAATGAACTTGTCCTGTCCTTGTCAGTGAAGGATCTGCGCTAATGATAACATGTCTAGAACAAAATATATCTAAATATAGTCTTCAAGTTTTGAGAATGTGATATTTTTTTATCTCGAATCTGATTGGTTGGGAAGTTGTTGATTAATTTTCTCTAACAGCAGTTCTGACAGTAGAACAACAACTCCAAATCACAGGTTTGTTTTAATGCTTTATTATTTCTATAGTAAAAACTTACAAAGGGACTTGTATGATAAATACTTAACATAAGCAGATTTAGTTTTTTTTTAAAGCATGTTTAATTGTTGATATGGTGAAGTTTTCTGTAAGGAGATGTTTATTTAACATTTACGGAAGGAGTCTCCAGTGTCAGCGCTTTGCAACAGTCAGAGGTTAAGCTGTAACTTTAAGTTTTCTGACATCTTCAGGACAGAATATAAGATTATGCTTGCCAAGCTGATGTTAGTACTGTAAGTTGTACTGTACGATGTTTCTTTAGAGACCATGTGGAATTTAAAATGAATTTTTTATGATAAGTTATAAAAAAGACCATGCATTTTATGATTAAATATAATAATATGATAAAAAAATATATATATAACAGCATTTATGATTGTAATTGACACGTCACACTTTTAACAACAAGAATAATAAAATGTTTTGTATTTAATTAATACTTTGCCCTCGATACTGATTAATTTATGATATTTTACATATACTTAACCACTTGTTAATTTTTTTGTGATTGTCAATTATAATAAAGACAATAACTTATGATTTACTTATGAAGTGTTTGTGGTTGTAATTTGCACATCACAATTTTTTACAATACAATACAATTCAACAACAATAATAATAAATAATATAATAAAATGTAATATATTTTAAATAATATATGTAGTAATATATAATACAATAATTTTAATATTTAATGAGTAGTTTGTTCTTTATACGGATTACATTGTTGTGTTTTACATATATTCGGCCATATTTGTAGGCTTTATGAGACTTCAAACACAATTTCCCATGATCCATCGATAAACGACGTGACGCGCATGCGCTCTTGGGAAAAGCGTGTCAAGCGTGAGCGAAGCAGAACTGCAGTTCATCCAAACGCAGATAGACCTTAAGGCACAAAAGTAAGTGTTTTAATGCCGAAATGTGATTCTTTCAAACATATTCTTTATATTTAGACTTATGTCTATGTGCAGTTTGGTGTAAATAACGCGTGTATGCAGCATGATGTGAATATTTTATATCAATGTGGCCTGGATTAAAGTGGGTAACATGATCTATCAGATCACACGAGTCCACCATATTCTCATATATATCCAGCTCAAATTAGTGGAAATGAACGACGTAAATGCTTTAATATAAGCAGAACAGTTCAGTATCTGATTTGCTGCTCTGTTCCATGTGTTAGCGCTAACCAAGCTAAACGTACGCATGGTAACCCGGAAGTGCACATTTAAAGGCTTTTCCACTGTAAAGGTGTAAAAACTGTAAGATTCAATACGAACGTGAAACTTTAATTGTAAAGAGTTTCACATTTTTAAGGACTTTTCCCCACCACTTTGTAGTTGCCGAATGGTTTGGATCCTAATCTCGTCGGCGGTGCGGAGTTATCGCGAGATCTGACGCGTGCTCGTCGTTTTCAAAAATGGCGGAAATCCAGTGAATGCGCGCGACACGCATTGCCTTTTGTGTGTGCGTTGATGTGTATGGAAAGTGTGGTTCATTAACGTTTTAAATATTTATATTAACGTGAATACAAAATATATACTTTTTTTTCGATAATAAACTTTGAGAGAGACTTGTTTTTTTTAATCATATGTGCAAAGCTCTATATTTATATATGTAAATTGGGAAGAAATACACCAAATTGTAAACACATCAAAATGACCATAAAGGGCAAAAACAAGTCTTTCTTCCTCAATTCTTTAAAGAAAGCTGGTGGAAATGCACTATCACTGCCTTCTTTCCAGTATATTAAATGGAAATTACTAGCCGTGAATGTTCTCTAAATGATTCTGTGAAGTAACACGCGTGTCTTGATGTGAAATTAAATAAAATGCAGCTGTTTGTCACCACAGCTTATGTGTTGTGGAGTTGACAATTAGACCATAAACGCAATATTTCTAAGTACGACGTATGATATTGTAGAGTTTCATATTGTAAAAAAAATAAAATTAAAAAACCCCTCCAAATGCAGTTCTAGTCTGTCCACTGATCTCTGTCTAGGACTGTTTGCTGCTTTGGTAAATTTTTTTCTCCAGACAAACACTTCTCCTATTGGTATATCTGAAGTTCTTACTTTAAATGAGGTCATGATTTAATATTTATCATTTTTCTTATTGTATTAGGGATGGCTGAAGAAAAGGAAATGTCTCTCCTGGAAAAGAAGGTGGCTGAACAGATAGAGGTTAGGCACGAACTGACCCGGCTGCTTTGTTACCAGTGTGCTTTAAAATGCATATACAAGTGCTAGTGTTATCTTAATCCCCAACTTCTTTTCAGTATTATTTCGGAGACCACAATCTCCCTCGAGACAAGTTTCTAAAGGAGCAGATACAGCTGGATGATGGCTGGGTTACACTGGAGACGATGCTCAAGTTTAACAGGTACAAGACACACTACAGCACAGAAATATAACGCTGGGTGGACAAAATAGCAGTTGCGATTATACTGCTTAATATTTAATATCTTGAGAAAGTTCAATCCCGCACTAACATTTATGATTAAAGATTAGACTGAATTCTTTTCCTCGTATTTGGTCCGAGGAGTCTCTGGTAATACGTCGTTCTCACACGCGTTCGTCTCCGCAGGCTAAAAAGTTTGACCTCGGACGCCGCGGTTATTGTCGAGTCTCTGCGGAAATCGAAAACGGGACTGTTGGAGATCAGCGAGGATCAAACCAAGATCAGACGGAGCCCGAGCAAACCTCTGCCCGAATACAACGACGAGTACAAAGATGCCCTCAAACACAAATCTATATACATGGTGAGTGAGTTGTGATACCTGGGCCACGCCTCTTTTGCTGGGACTGGCGCATCTGCATCGTATGCCGTGCAAATGTATTTGATACAAAGTGAGAAATATTTGACAAATCTGTGTTAGTGCTTGAAGAATGTCTGAGGTATTATTTCACTGTTTTACTGTACATGGACTGTAGTTATCTTCAGTCCTGTCTCTATACTCTATACTGGCTCCTGCTTTTAGGCCACTGAGATTTATCTGGGTCATGGCACCAATATAGCATACCCTGCTAGATATAGTTGGGAAGATTCTAAACAAATGTATTAAACATTGAAATTGAGTATAAATGTTATAAGTAATTCATATGGTAAAGTGTTTGGTGTCACTACTGGATTAAAGGCAAGGAGCTGTTAATGCTTCCATTACAAGGGTGTTTAGCATGAACAGTTTTTTTTCTAAATATCTGGAAGTGTTATGTAAATTTTTTTTTAAAATTATTATTATTTTTGCTCCAACATTGCTGCAGTTATGGCATTAAAAAGTACAATATCTAAGTTAACATTACTAGTGTACACCTTGGATAAGCTATTTAACCTGACACACAGCGTTATAGATTGATGCAGCCTGATCACACCTGTTCTGCTGAATATAAGCATGAGTAATAAAATGTACCACCTTTTATCATCCATTTGCACTCTATACACACACTGTTCTGGGGTTTATGCTAATGGATAATCATTCACACAGAAAGGCTTCCCTCTGGACACGACGCTGGATGACATTAAAGACTGGCTTGCTGATAAAGGACATGTGGAGAACATTCACATGAGGAAAGATGCACAGAAAACCTTCAAAGTAAGACTGCTGCTTTTTTTTTTCTTTTTTCTTTTCCTTTATGATAAAATGTCGCGCTGATATCGTTATTGCACAATGCAATAATGTTGTAATGTTAGTGTGGCTCTATGTAGAACAGGGCGTTGTACTACCTGAAAGCCTTTTTCCATCAACATGGTGTCTCTTGCTGATTCTAGACTTCTGCTGTGTGTGTGTGTGTGTGTGTGAGTACTGCCAAGAGCTGGGTTTTTTTTGAGGAGACCTGGCAACGTTCAGGTCTTATTGATGCTGACGTTTCGTCACCATAAGAGCATACCGCACGAGTAATTTATATGACCGGCATTCAGCACGACATGAAAAGCCGTGGAAGGAACGGTTAACATAAGAACTGTTATAGCGATTAAATTCTCAAATCTGATTGGTCAGAAGCTCTGACAGTTGTCCCAGTTACAAGGTAAATCAGGATTTTTAATCATGCTATCGTTTCTGTAGTAACAACGAATTCACACGGATTTGTATGGTGGATGCTGATACGTGTTTAGAGCTTAACGATGAATCGGGTTTTTTTTTTTAATGTCTTGTTCAACAAAGTATTCATTGAACGTTTGTGAAAGGAGGCTGTACAGTAGTGTTGATGCTTTTTAACACCACATGGTGAAACTTTTATCGATAACTTGGCTAGTTGCATTTTTGTTAGAACTTTATAAGTGAGGGGGGGGGAAAGCAGATGTTCCACAACATTTAATATAACTATAAACAGATAATGGGAAGTTGGATATTTCCTATTTATTTATTTAATTCCTTACTTGTACTGATGAATTACAGCAAAATCAAATGGCAGATACAGTGTTAATGCTTCAGCTACACATTTAGAATAAATAGCTAAAAGCAGTAAACGTGTATATAATGTTCTTTATGTTAACGACTCTGGACTGTGTGTAGCTTTTGAGGGATTTAACGTTGGATGGGGAATAATGTTCTCCGAGCCAGAAGTACATCGTGTAAAATCCTCCACAGTAGTTTTTTTACGCTGAAATACAGAGTGAAGGAGTTTTGATGTCGTATTGGTGGAGAAGGGGGTATAAATTTATTTTAATTGCTGTTCGCAGGGCTCCATCTTTGCAGTCTTGGAGTCCGAGGAGGCAGCCAAGGCCTTCGTTGCAAGAGACGATGTAAAACAGTTCAAAGGAAACGACATGATCGTTCTCATCAAGTAAGTCACGATTAAGCGCCGCTTTGTAGGCCTCGGTGCACACGGCGTAAGAGCGCTGACTAGACTAAAGACAACAGTTTTGCCTTCACACGGCTTAGTCAGCAGGTCTGTGTATTGTAGATACGACCAAATGTTTGTTCAGAACTCCGAGGCGTGCTATATTGGTGCCGTGACCCGGATAAATCTCGGTGACCCGAGAGCGAAAAGTATCCCATCTCAATACATTGGTTTCATCTGAATCTTTATACGACGTACCGATAACAGGTTTTTTTTATGCAGTATTTTTTGAAGTGCCAATATTTCTCAAACCTTTCCATTTCACTTCACTAATAAATCAGAAGCAGTGTGTTCGAGTTGGCTGAAAACAGTGAGGACACATGATTGTGCTAATTAATTTCTGCTTATGGATTTTTATTATATTTTTAAAATTTTGCTCTCAGCGCTGTACACCGATCAGCAATAACATTAAAACCTCTTGGTTAATATTGTG
The DNA here is from genome assembly GCA_024331685.1 of Stegophilus panzeri. Classification (NCBI taxonomy): domain Eukaryota; kingdom Metazoa; phylum Chordata; class Actinopteri; order Siluriformes; family Trichomycteridae; genus Stegophilus; species Stegophilus panzeri. The sequence goes on along the minus strand of JANDJT010000012.1, from coordinate 3,399,888 downwards.
TAGATCCCCCTCGTTCCTCCAAAACAGCTCTGACCCGTCGAGGCATGGACTCCACAAGACCTCTGAAGGTGTGCTGTTGTATCTGGCACCAAGATGTTAGAGCAGATCCTTTTAAGTCCTGTAAGTGGCGAGGTGGGGCCTCTGTGGATCGGACTTGTTTGTCCAGCACATCCTACAGATACTCGATCGGATTGAGATCTGGGGAATTTGGAGGCCAGGTCAACATCTTGAACTCTTTGTTCCTCAAACCGTTCCTGAACCATTTGTGCAGTGTATCAGGGCGCATTATCCTGTTGAAAGAGGCCACTGACATTAGGGAATACCTTTGCGATGAAGGGGTGTACTTGGTCTGCAACAATGTTTAGGTAGATGGTACGTGTCAAAGTAACATCCACATGAATGCCAGGACACAAGGTTTCCCAGAGCATCACACTGCCTCTACCAGCTTGCCTTCTTCCCATAGTGCATCCTGGTGCCATCTCTTCCCCAGGTAAGCGACACACATGAACACGGCTGTCTACATGATGTAAAGGAAAACCTAATTCGTCAAACCACACCGCCTTCTTCCATTGCTCCATGCTCCAGTTCTCATTCTCACATGCTCATTGTAGGTGCTTTCAGCGGGGGTCAGGGCCTGCAGTTACGCAGCTCTGTACGCAGCATGCTGTGATGCACTGGGTGTCCTGACACCTTTCTATCATAGCCAGCGTTAACTTTATCAGCAGTTTGTGCTACAGTAGCTCTTCTGTGGGATCGGAAAAGACGGGCTAGCCTTCGCCTCCCACACGTATCAACGAGCCTTGGGCGCCCATGATCCTGTCGCCGGTTTGCTGGTTCACCGGTTGTCCTTCCTTGCACCACTTTTGGTAGGTACTAACCACTGCATACCAGAAACACCCTACAAGACCTGCTGTTTTGGAGATGCTCTGACCCGGTCGTCCAGCCATCACAATTTGGCTCTTGTCAAAGTCGCTCAGATCCTTACGCTGGGCCTTTTTTCTTGATTCCAACACATCAACATCGAGAACTGACTGTTCACTTGCTGCCTAATAAATATATCCACCCCTTGACAGGTGCCGTGGTAACGAGATAATCAATGTTATTCATTTCACCTGTCAGTGGTTTTAATGTTATGGCTGATCAGTGTATATACTGAATTATCACAATTGTTCTCTCAGTTTAGGATTAAAATATATTTTTTTACTTGTTTATAAAACATTAAAAGCTGAAATCTGACCCTTTTTTTCTTTAGTCATATCAATAAATTAGGTGAATTATGTAATTGGCTAACTCGAGCTCAGCTGAGAGCTGTGAGGCACATTCTGAGCGCATCGAGCTGATTTCTTTACTGTTTGCTAAAAGATGTGTATTATTCAATTACAAGTAGTATAAATATCTGTTACATACACAGATGGCTTTAACGTTTTAATGAGGTATTCAGGGAAAACTGGTTATTTTATCTCACTGTATACACACACTTTTGTAGCCTTTATTTATTTTATTTATTTATTTATTATGTATTCATTACTGTGTAAGCAGAGCAGTCAGATCTGAGTTTAGACTTGAGTCTTTAGTGGAGGGTGTTGTTTAACCTTTGACCTCTTTGTGTAGAGACGACTACTTTACTAAGAAAGCAGAGGAGAGGAGGCAGGGTCGCCAAGACGCCAAGGCCAAAGCCAAGAGGTGAGGAACCACAGCACAACAGTGTATGTTAGGAATGCGTTACAGAGCTGGAAAGCGATTTTTGTCTCCTGCTGTCATCCATTAGCAGTCAGGGTAGATGGTATCTATAATCTCGCTTGCATCATCAGTCACAAAAGTGACTTGCTTTGGACGTAGTGTGTATGCATGTATATGACCGCTGCTTCAAAGTGGTCATTGTATATAATGACAGCTTTGACACAGCGGTCGGATTATTGAAGTCTCCCCTGTGGAAAAGCCAGTTCACTGAAGGGGAAAGGACAAGGGACTTTGGAACAGTAAAAACAATGTCAGGATTGTGATCCTCCCCCCCAACCCCCCCTTTCAGTAAACTTTTTTTTGCCACTTTTGCTTTAGCCTACAGGCTAAAATAAAACGTAATGTAAATACCATGTGATGTAGCCACACCGATTTCACTGTCCCATGCTGATGCGGTTACTTGTGTGGAATTTTAGTGTCCTTCGGTCTTTTAAGGGAACCATTTTAATTTCAGTGAAAAAGTAGAGCAGCAGAAACAGGCTGAGAAGGAGGAGATGGTGAGTTTCTTTTTATTCATTGAACACACACACACACACACACACACACACACACCGGAGTAGTTATAACAATTCATTCCCAAATGTTGCTGCTGTAATAATAAAGACTGTCCTGTGCTCATCCCAGAACCTGTATTGACTCGTATTCACAGTTTGCACGACGCACTCAGTCCCGGTTGTTTCTTCTCTTCTACTCCTCTATACTGTAATGATTTTAATGACATTGACGGTGTTTCCAGAAATCTCTGGATGAGCAGAGAGGCTGTGTGCTGAAGTTCTCGGGTGAACTGGATCACGTTTCTCGAGAGGATTTCCACAAGATCTTCACTGAGCACGCGCAGATCAAATGGATTGACTTCACCAGAGGAGCTAAAGAGGTGAGGTGTGCAGTGCATTGTGGGAAAGGTTTTTGAGCAGCATTACACTTTAGTTAGAACTGTGGTTGATGGGAGGTTTACAGCGGTAGTCCAGAAGTCTCCAGTGTCTGATGTATAATTTATGGACTGTTTTTCGAGCTACCTTTTAAGGCTTGTGTGTGATTTTATTTATTTATTTATTTATTTATTTATTTTCCCCCATGCTCTCAAAACAGTCATCCAGACCAGATAAATAACGGCGCACCAAAAATAAAATCTAAAGCCATGGAGTGTCGCTGTTCAGTGTCGTTAGGTTTACAACCAAACGACATGAAGTTTCTGTAGGGTGTGCCTCACCTATCATGGAGAGTAAGACTAGTAACCCTGCAGAGAAACCTGTTGGTTATTCTGACGTTTTGTAGAGTTACTATCTTTTGTCATCACTTTTCATCAAGTCCGAATACAAATAAAATGGCCTAATTGAAGCATAAGAGTTTTTCGTTTGCACAACGTCCGCCGTTTTCTTCCCACAATTATGGTCACAAGGTGTTCTTGCCATACTAATGCATACTATCACAATTAGTAATACAATATAATCCGAATAAACGTCACTGGACATCATGGCAGCGTAAGAGCGTGTCGAATTGTTACCTCACCCAAGCCTACTGCTATTGCTTTGTGAGTTACAGTCAGAGCGGAAAAGGGGTGCGTTAGAAGTCGCTTGTAGTCATTTTTGCTCTTCCTATACACAGGGCACCATCCTGTTTCGCTCGAACGCTAAGGAGGCCCTGCAGAAGGCTCAGGAAGCTGCCGGAGGCTCCGAGCTGAAGATTAAAGATAAAGACGTTCAGTGGGAGGTGCTGGAGGGAGACACTGAGCTGGAGACTCTAAAGAAGATCATCGAGAGCCAGCAGGAATCACTGAACAAGCGCAAAGGAGGACGAGGTCTCGTGCTAAACTCAATAAGCTGAATCCGAACACGTCGAACGGTTAAATATTTATCATTTGATTATCAATATTTTTGCATAAATTAACAAATATGAAATCAGGTTGAAAATAACTGGACTGCAGGGTCAAGTGGTGCAGAGTGTTTTTTTGTTTTTTGTTTTTTTCCTTAATAAATAAATTATTTATTTGTTTGTTTGTTTTTAAATTTTTTTTTATTTATTTATTTATTTATTATTATTATTATTATTATTATTATTATTATTATTTAAAAAATATTTATTTATTTATTTTATTTTTTAAAATAAAAAAAATATATATTTTTTATACACCTTTGCCCAAAATATGTTCATTGGAAACACCGATCGGCCTTTAAACTTGGGTAATGCTGAATAGCAGCATGTGCTAAGCAGTGATTGGACAGCCAAGAAAATAAGACGGGACTTTGTTTTGGCTCATACAGTTGGAGAACGAATGGAGTTTTGATGTCAAACTCCGTCTCACTTCTTGTTCTTGTGTTGACCTGCAGGAGGTCACAGGGGTCGCGGCCGAGGGCGGGGCGGCCGTAGGGACCGAGGAGGACGAGAGCAGACACAGTTCCAGGGCAGGAAGACTAAATTCGACAGTGATGAAGAAGGCGGTGACGGCGAGGTCACAGGTAAGGAGGAGACAGTCTCCATGTCTAAGGAATAAAACACTTAGAAGTGTCATGGTAATAGTAGGATAGTAATCAACGATGGGGTGACGTGATGAAGCAGACTTAATGTTCCCACACCAACATTGATTGTTTTCCCTATCATGGTGCGTCTTGATCTGTTTTGTTGTTGGGATTTTTTCCACTTGCACCACAGCAGTTTGATCATATTTAAATATTAAATAGTTAAATATTAATCAAATAAAGCAGCGTGTATAGAAATGAATGTTAAATATATAGAGCCTATAATTGTTGTGGAGTGAGGGGGTCCTTGTGGATTGTTCGAAATATGTTGAAAGGTGTCCAGAGCTCACAAAAGGCTGAGAACCACCGATTTAGATGATCCACCCTACAAGTCTGCGTAAGTTACTATAGAAACAATATTAGAACGAGTGCGTTAATATTAAACGTGTAGCTGTATTATTGTCAGAAAATTAAATTAAACACCTTCTGACTAATCAGAATTAAAAAGTGCTGTGGTATCTTAAAACACTTCCGATTGCTTATCATGGACTTTCACCAACCAACGATCTGAACATCATCAGTGGTCTTTTAGTGCTGAGCGCGCTTTTAAAAATTTATTTATTTATTTATTTATTTATTTAACATTTATTCATTTAGCGGACGCTTTAATCCAAAGTGACGTACAATTGAGGAAATACAAGCAAAACGATATATCAAGTGGAGAACAATACAAGTAGTGCTACCATACAAGATCTATAATTGAGTTCTAGAGAAGCAAAGTGCGCAGAGTAGAGGTGTAATTCTTCTTGCCACGCAACGTGTTAAATGGTTTTTTCTTTCAGTCAAAGACTTTTCTTTCATTCTTCCCAGCCACGAGTGCAACTTTCTCAAGTTTTCAAATTCAAACATCTGAATCCATGTACCTTGTTGGGACTGTGCTAGTCATACAAATTGTGTGTGTATGTATATGTTTATATAAGGGCTCGAACTAACGATTATTTTCATAATGGATTAGTTGGCCAATTATTTTTTCCGATTAATCGGATGGGGCGGGACGTACTTTCACTACCATTTTTTTTCATTTATTTAAAATAAAATCCACAAACTGAGTGTTACAAATATAAACTTCAGACTAAAACTTTACTCAACTGTTTGTCCAATTACACAAGACTGAAAAGAACCCAATACACACAGATACACACCAGAATATATATTATTCATTTAGGACTTTAGTTTAATTCAGTACTTTTTTTTTGCATCCATAAAAAGTAATACATAAATACTTATTTTTATATAGATATATACAGTGCAGAAACACTGCACTAGACAGTAGAGTATACAGTGCATAGTGTAAGTGTATAGTACGTCATCTGGGACACAACTTTACTATTTAGTCTCCGTAACATGTTTTCGGAACAGAAGTAACGTAGTGAGTAAACGTAACCACACGCAGACCAACTAATCAATAATGAGATTCATTGACAACGATTTTCATAATCGATTATTATGGATTTTATCGATTAGGTGTTGCAGCTCTAAT
>JANDJT010000012.1:3382941-3394052 GCA_024331685.1 Stegophilus panzeri | reverse complement strand
CCACTGAGGAACAGTTAGTGTGAAGGTTCTGGAAAGGGACCTTGAGCCACGCTGAGTAGGAACTACTAAGCGTCGGTTGTTAATTGATCGCAGATTGCGTGAGGGAACGTAAGCCTTCAGGAGAGGGTTGAGGTAGGAGGGCGCTGTTCCAGACAAGGTCTTGTACGTGAGCAGTTTCCCCCCCCTTTTGATTACCTTAAAAGTGATTGTGATGCAAGACAAAGAATCTGATTTATATTCTTTATATTCTTTTTTTTTTTGTTTGTTTGTTTTTTTGTAAGATTTAAAGTGCTGTATTTTATCAGTCCTGATCTAATGATATGTAATAAATTAGACTAGACAGAAGAGGGCATGAAAGTACAAACACCTGCAACATTAATGCGACTTGTACGGTAAAGCTTGCATGTATACTGATTATTCCCTGCATCTCACACTCTGTAGTGACTTCCTGCTTTCTCTCTCTCTATCTCTCTCTCTCTCTCTCTCTCTCTCTCACTCTCTGTCTCTCTCTTCATCTTGATCTTCCAGAACCCGCAGCGCCGAAGAAGCGAGCCCTCGAGTCGAACGGCACAGAGGCTGATGCTGACGCTCCTGCCTCCAAGCAGGCGAAAGAGGAGAACGGCTCTTAAACGTGGCGCTGCGATGCTGCTTCCTTCGTGTGTACTGTAAATATTCCCCACGGTTACAATCAGATATCTCAGAAAAATGTCCAGCGTGCCTGCTCACCTGCGGCTTTCCTGTCTTTATGCAGAACTCGTACTGGGCTGAGCTCTCGATTGAACGTTATTATTTTGTGTTTAATATTTCTGAAGGCGCAATACGTATTGAATTTTTTTTTGTTTGTTTGAAGGCAAACGTCCTGATTTTGCTGAACTGACTGTTCCTTGAATTTCAATCAGCCAATCGCAAACGTGATCATTCGACATTAAAGCTATACAAAATAAAATGATGAAATTTCAACTGTTATTACGCTATAATAGTTTGGATAACCTTGCTAGCTGATGCTGTAGAGGGAATGTTAATCTTAGCGGTAATTTAGTTATCTAGTTAACGTCAATCCACTTGATCAGCGCTACATCAATAAAGGCTGTGATGGGGTTTGTGTTCTTTCCACCAGGAACCAGTCTTTAATTCGTGCCTGGTTGAATGTGAAGGTAGTGGACAACTAGGTGTTTATGGAGAAGTACTGGATGGAGGGTTGCAGCACAGACCCGATGAACCAGCTGTGTACAAACATATAGAGCTCTGACTTCCTGTAGGTGTGTCAACATAGTACATCTGCAGGTGATAACGGTGGTCAAATTTGTTATTTTGAGTGTTTGTTTTGGATTATTATTATTCTTTTTTTAAACATTTCTAATTAAGACAATGCGGTTGATTGTGATCAGGTTTGTGATTGGTTGATGAAAAGTATTAAGCCCCGCCCTCAGCAAAATCAGGACGGATTGGATTTCATTTTCATCCGGCGATGACTGCGCAACTTCATCACGGCTCATAATACGACATTATCGTGTTTAAAAAACGGCCGCTGTTTACTGTACCTGATCTCACAAGCCTTCCAGCTTGTCCCTAATGGGGAAGACCGTACGCAGATTACTGAGCGGAACGCAGTGTCCCAGTCAATGCATCGATGTGTCTCACATTTCTCAAGAAGGAAAGCACGTGGAACATGATTGATTCTCTGCTGCCTGACCTCAGGACGAGTTCCGTTATTCTCCAGCGGGTCGATGTTCCCGTCTCGGATGTGACCCGAAAAAGCCATTTAGAAACGAAAATCAGATCTCCTGACTTTACCTTGGATTTCAGTCTCGATCTTGCATGTCAGCTGGATATATTATCTCATTATGCTCACAGAAGGCAGAAACTGTACATTATGTGCTGTTAAGGCTTTTATTTTGCTTTTGTTAAGCAGACCAGAATGAAATCGATTATTATTATTATTATTTTTGTTCTGACTGAAATGTCTGACTCCCAAGTGCCATTTTTAATTACTAGTTTTTCTTTATGCTGACCATGAGGATTTCAACACGAGGCACTCTGACATTCTTTACTACTTTATTTTTCATGTGTATGCATTTAGCTCATTTCATATTTGGAATTTGAATAAAAATGGGAAAAACGAAAAAGGTTGTCCCCTTGTTTCGTGTTGTTTTTTAAAAAAAAAAAAATTAAATACAGAAACCTGATTAGACTTGGTCCTTATTCTTCAAAGTTGCATACGGTCAGATCTGATCGTACACAAATTCCACCAGGACGTGCTCCTTATTCGTCAACTTCATCTTTGCCACATGTTTATGGTTAAACTTTGAGCGCAATATAAAATCCTGATAACCGCTTAATTGTGCAGTTAATTATGTTTAAAAACTCAATAGCACTTGGAACAATAAGTGAGTAGAGAGTAGGTATAAAAACTAGAGATGGCACAACACCATGGTTCCTTTATATAATTAAATATCATCGGTGTAGAAATTAAAAGCCTGAGTATTCGCTGATACAGATACGCATCTGATAATGTTTAAAAACTACTAAGCTTTAATAGCATTAGTTTCGTACTAAAGCACTTAAAATACGTAGCTAAAAAACATCGCAAACAATAAAAACAGAAACTGTACTAAACTGTAAGTAAAACACCCTCGTGCACAGAAGGAAAAATTTATTTGTCTATTTTTAATAATGAGCAATTGACTGATGAGGTCACACTGAACATCCAGATTGTAGATTAAAAGTAAATTATTTATTTTAAAAATATTTAAATCATTAGAACGTCCTTAATGTCCCTGTGTCATTAGCATGGGTGATAGTTAACCACATTTTGTATATTTGCTGTTTCTATGCTTTAAAATAAAGGAACTCCACCTTGTTAATCATTTAAGAGCAAAATGCAGAAAAGAAACTTTTATTTTTTTAAGTGGGCGTTATCTTAGGTGACATTTTTCGGAATGGTTAAATGCAGGTCTAATGGTCTAGATCTAATGGTGGAAGATAAAAAAAAAAAAAAAAAAATCTAGATCTAAATGGCATCACAGTAGTGAAATCATGCAGGGAATGCCTCTCTGACCCCTCGATCCTGAGACCCAGAAAATAAGTCAAGGATTAAGGACACAAAACATGCAAGTTAAAAGAAAAAATAAGAATAAAAGACTTGTATCAGATCATAAAAATGAATAAACAAGGACAGTCTTAACTAAATAAGTTGCTTAAAGGTGCATTGGGGAAGATTTGGGGCGGGTGCAGTGTGTGTGGGGTGGGGGGTGGTTTCTAACCCCTGCAGGGGGAAAAATAGAAACCCTCAGAATTTGTATTGGTTTTAATGGAAACTGTAATGGTCCCTGTGGGCCTCTACCGTCTATTGATGGCATGTTATGTCTAGTGGATACCATTAATGGTTAGCTAATGGTTTGTAATTGTATTTGTGGTTGTTTTTTTTTATTTTATTATTATTATTTTTTTTAATTTTCAGCAGGAATGAGCGCACGTGGACATTCAGCTGCTTGAAAGCCGAATCACAACTCTATAAACATGTGACTTCTCATAATGATTCATGAGGAAGTGAAGAGGCGTTAGGGGCGTGTCTATAAAATGACTGACAGGAGGCCAATCCAAATATAAACAAATTACGGACCGGAAGCCAGATTTCCAAACTGTTTAAAAAAAAAAAAAAAGTATTCTGAGACAATGACTTAAACTCATTTCTACGTAATTTGTCCCATTATTTGTACGAATACGAAATGATAGCCTACATATTGACTATTGTACCTTTACAAGTAGCAAACTATTTTTAAATTTGTCGTGGACAAAGAAATTCATTTCATTCACAAAAAAAGGGGCAAAAAAAAAAAAGTCTGAATGTTGGAAAGTAAATCCCCCAAGTTAGTTCTACATGACATCCAATAAACTGCAGCAGAGTTTTACATTGTTCGCGTTATATTTAATTAAACATATAGTACACATGAGTGCGTGCACTTCCGTTTGGACCACTAGATGGCGATGTTGCCCCACGTGTCTTTACGCTAATAACCTCAACCTTTTATACTGTGTTATATATTCAATTCCTGTCTAGTGCACCAGTATATACTCTCTATACTCCTCACTATTACTTGTAGTAGCATGCAGGATGCAATAAGTATTATTTATTATCCTCTACCACTGTCACGTGACCACCTGTCAGTCAAATTCACTCTGGATGCTGTTACACAGTACTGCTTACTTTTCACTTGTGTAATGATTTTAACCACACACAAACAAAATGTGTAATAATGCCTTTTAATATAAAACAATTTCGATTTTTACATGTACATCATAGTGAACACGGGTTAAAAAACAAACAAACAAGAACGCTCAAGTGAATTTTGTTTAAGTTTTTGTTAAAGCCCCAGAGAAAAGAAAAGCACGTTGTATAATAAAAAAAAGAAATAAAATAGGATATGAGATCATAAATCAAAGGAGACTATTCCGCATTAGTATTTATCATTCTGTATCCGAGCATGAGCTGAATCAGTTCTGTAGATGCCTCTGTTGTGGTTTGTATAATATAACTGTGTTCACATTGTGAGAGGAAGTACATCTTGATTTATTTAATAATGAGTATGTTTATTAAGATGTACGTAATTAGAAGAAGAAATAAAGGAGAAGAAAATAAATACAGTGGAAGTGGAATGCAGACTTCATGCTAAACTGGAGGATGTACACTTTCATTACGAGTTATCTACACTAGCCTCTTTTTTGTCTTTTGCATCCTTGATCTGTGCCATTTCCAGTTTCTTTCTAGCTCTCTTGTCATAGCCGTACGCTTGGATTTGCTCTGCTAAATGAGTAAATGTGAATGTACTTATAGATATTAAATACAAGCGAGTCCTAAAACTAAAACAGAGATAAAAATCTCAATTAAACTCAGAATTGACTTGGAAATTGAGGTGCGTTTTAAACATACTAATAGGGGTGGAGTAATGGATGAAGGTCTTTAGGTGTGTGTGTGTGTGTGTGTGTGTTGGAGAGAGAGAGAGAGAGCGAGAGAGAGAAAGATTCAAGCTAATGTCCTCTGTTGTAGGTCATCACTCTGAATGTGATCTGTTTTTTGAGAAGCTCACCAGTTTTCTCCAGGCTGACGTCATGACTCCATCTTTTCCTCTCCCTCCCTGTTCTGAACAACCGTCTGTCTGGCCGTTGAAGTGGAAGTGGACGTCCCAAATCCATGTAAATACGATACGTCTTACATCATAAACGGCTTTAAGAAATGAAGCTTCTCTCAGCAACACGTCGTCTCGTTCGTGGTGTTGATTTTTTTTTAATCTTTGCTTTTCACATGATATTTTTCCCCTTCGTTATCCAGGAAGAAGTCTACATCATCGTTTACTGCGCAACCTTCTTCCTTCAGGGTTGAGATCCTGGCCTATTAAAACAGAACTTTAAAACCTACAGGCTGTTTTAATCCCTGAAGCGACAGGGGATGTGTCTATAGGGCACTTCTACGGGACCTGATACAGAATTTTATAGGTGAAATCTTGACGTCTCGAATGCTTATGGAAATGGAGGGAAAAAAAAAACAATCAATTAATCACCTGTTGCTTCACACATCCATCCTAGAAGAGTCGTTAGTCAGTGTGACGTAACGTGTAGCATTGCTACCTCACAGCTCCAGGGTCCTTGGTTCAATCTTGAGCTCAGGTTATTGTTCCAGGTTTCTCACGTTCTCATCGTGTCCATGTGGGTTTCCTCCAGGGTTTTTCGTTTTACCTCCCAAAAACATGAAGTAGGTGGACTGGCTAAGATAAATCGGCTGTAGGGGTGAACGAGTGTGCGAATGGTGCACTGACAAACTCCGAGAAAAAATATTTGGAGGAGCTTGCAATTTTTCAAAATCACAGCAGATTTTCTGAAGATTCGGACCGAGACACGTCATGTGACGTCATCACGACGCACGTCCAGCCAAATCCATCTTCGATTCACGTACGTCGAACATGAGTACAGCTAAAACGTCTCGTTTACCAACAAACCTCACCGCGAAAGACAATTTTGTGCAATTGCGATTTCGTCAGTTCGAGTAGTTTTCCGCAAAAAAAAAAAGCACAAAAAACTTCGCAAATTGCATCACAAATTTTTTTAAAAGCCACAGCAAAGTTAAACGTTTTTGGCTGCAACAATCACAAAAAAAACCCTCTGAAACGCGAAATCCTGTATGGACTGGGTTTTGGGGAAAGTAGGGGTTTGGGTTCCTCCTATGTAGCCACCGGTTGTCAAATTCAGTATGGAAAAAAGAGATTTCTGGAGGCATAATGTAGTCCGCTATATACTGCAAAACTTCTACGACCCGATCAGCAGTGAATTGTTAACGTTAACGTTTTCAGCCTCCATCAGAAACCGCACTGATACACATTACAAGTCGCGGTCCAGCACTCGAGCATTACATCATGCTGTATGATAATAATGATAATGATAATGAGTCTTTATTGGTCACAGCACAGTGAAATTCTTTTCTTCATATCCAAGCATGTCAGGAAGTTGGGGTCAGAGCGCAGGGTCAGTCATGATACAGTGCCCCTGGAGCAGAGAGGGTTAAGGGCCTTACTCAAGGGCCGAACAGTGACAGCTTGGCAGTGCTGGGGCTTGAACCCCTGACGTTCTGATCAGTAACCCAGAGCCTTATCCTGCCCCAAAAACATGCATACACGGATGTACATCTGATTCAGGCTGTGTTTACACTGATTTGTTTGTGCTGTTGACATGACATGAGACTGATCCAGGTGCATGCTGGGTAAGAAAGCCGCACAGGTTTCCTTTTTCTCAGCACTGGAATTTCCTGTGCTGTAACTTACAACAGCTAAACTGCTCCTGATGTATATGAGCTGTGTGTGTGTGTGTGTGTGTGTGTGTGTGTGTGTGTGTGATGAATGAGGTGGCAGCTCAGCTGATAGCGGCTGTTTGGACGTTATTAATGTGTGTGGATGAACAGAAATATTGGTGTTATCTGTAGGCTGTAATCATAACCGTAATGGAGTGATCTAACTGGAATACACACAGACATTTATCACACACACACACACACACACACACACACAAGGAGGACATCCACTGCCTGAGCTCTGTGTGTGTGTGTGTGGGCTGCATGCTTGTGTGTCTGTGATGGTGCTAAATGAAGATGTACTGGACTGGGCTCAAGGTATTTTCCTGTCTCTCTGTCTCAGACTTGGATTTGTGTTTTTTGTCTTTCTGTGTCTCCTTGTGTCTCTGTCTTTGTTAGCATTGTCATGCTAGCTACAGTATTTATATTTAGCTTGAAAAAAATTCCAGTAACAGCCCCTTAGTGTCTATTTAACACCTTATTTTATATGTAAGGAATAAAACAAGTTCATTATTAAGGCGTCCTAAGTTAATTCTTGTCCTGTAACAAGTGGTTTATTCCTCTTACACCGCAACGATTTACAAACAATTCGAATAAATAAATAAATAATGTTAAAATGTAATTAAAGAATGTAACGAAATTTTATACACTTTATAGTTCTGTTATGGAACTTGCTCATGCTGCATCACAGCGCAACACTCGGAGGAAAGCGTTATCTGTCCTCTTCTACATACACGAGCTCACAGACGCCTGTGATTGGCTAGAGTCGCCCTGACTAACAGGAGAGAGTATGCTATGACTGAGATGTCTGTATTCGAACCCACAATCTCCCGATGATGGGTTTTAGCAGCTATTTAAAGATGACGTAAAACGTGGATCGTACAGCTCTCAACGTGAACGACAACTGCATTCAGTTTATCCTCCATCTTACTCAATGTTAACGTGAATGGCAGAAGCCACGCCCACTCTCCTATTGGCTTAAAACACACACAAAAAAAGGATTTCTATGGGTTACCATGTGTTAATTGTCCATGGAAACACATTTAATTTTCATTCAAATAAATAGCAGGCGCTTTTTTTCCCCCCAAAAGATTTCCAAATGTCCTTGCGACTGCAGTTGTTATGTTGTTATGTACAGTATGCGCAAACGTGTCGTGTGGAAAAGTGTTGTGTACGGAATCAAACTCAGTCCGTGTTAGTTATCCTTACATGAGCTATATACAGTAAACATGTATGTGAAGGTCACACTTCCATTTTATTTGTCCATCTAAAGGTCATGTCACTCTCTAAATTACAGCCTGGTAAATTAAGTCAGTGAAAACTAATTACTTTGTTGTTGTTGTTGTTGTTGTTGTTTTTTTCTTTTTATATATATATATGTATTTAAAATAGTTTTCTACATATGAAGTGGGATTTTAAAAATCCCCTGACCTTGCGTGTGTGTGTGTGTGTGAACTCAGATGTTGCCGGATTCCCCTCCGGGTTGCTCTGATGTGTTATGAAGGCTGTCCGCCGTGATTAGCGGGCACACATGCGAACGTCACCTCCAGCTATTTACGATCAGCTTCAGGCACTCGTGCGTGACCGCTGTCGTCACGGCAACCACGAACGAGACCTTCTAGTCTGATTGGCTGAGAGTGTGCGTTCATGCAGTTCTCCTTCTCGTCATGTTTTGTGTCATGAATATTTATGAGGTGAACCTTTAATTGTTTTTTTTTTTTTTGGTAAGAATTTAACATATGACCATGGCTGAAATATGAAATATTAAAAAATATTGAAAAAGTGGCAGTTACTGTTTTATTTCATTACTTTATCAAGCATTAAGCAGTTTTGTCAGGTTATTTCTTCTCAAAAATCAGACACCATCAGTCAGTTATCATTCCAGTAGCGTGTGTTATTATTGGATGAAAGCAGTAAGGATAAGGATAAGGCACAACACATCCGTTAAAGGTACTTCAACAATAACAAATCACGTTTGAAAATGAATTCTCAAATCTGATTGGTCAGAAGGTGTTGATTCGTTTTTCTATAACAGCTCTGACGGTAGTGCAGCTGCAAATCGCAGGTTTATGAAGGCATTATTGTTTCTATAGTAACAACTCCTTTACAGGGACTTGAAAGAAATGATAGACATATTAGATATATTTGATTCATCCGAGAGGGAAATTCCCATATTACAGCAGCACAGATACTTAAAAATTATACAAAAGGGTAATTTAATATAATAAATGAATTCAAAATAAAATTAAGTATATAAAAATAAAGAATAGTGGTGGATACATAACATATTCTAATAAAAGTCTAATAAAAATGTAGAGTTATCGGTACGGTGACATTTTCTGTAAGGAGGCGTTTACTTAACGTGGAAGGAGTCTCCAGTGTCAGTGTCTTGGAATGCTCAGACGTAAAGTTGTCATTTGAATTTTTCCTAAATCGGACTTTAAGTCTTTAGGACACAGGATGTGGCCTTTTGTGCTTTCTCTGTAACAAGCGCATTAACTTCAAGAGAGAGGGAAAAAAAGGAGGTGAAGGAACGCTATACTATAACGCAGTAAGTCATAACAGAAATTCACAGACGCTCCATAACCTTAAACGTAACTATAAAAGAATACGACGTCTAACATGTTCTTTAATAAATAAATGTTTTTAACGTTGGCAAATTGCTGTGTTGGGAATAAACCATTCCGGGACGTGCTGTAATAGGAAAATAACCAACTCTGTGGTGATCTCAGCTTAGCGTCATCCTGCGTCACGCCACCATGTCGTTGATTGTTTTCCAGAAACAGTGCACAGGTGGCTCTAAGTCTGTGCATAAACAGTTTCCTCAGTAGCAGAATCAGTCTTTATTTCAAATGTAAAAACAAATCAAAACGTAATTGGATTTACATCATCGTCCAAATCATTTCTAACACACAATTCAACCTTCAGAAATCAGCAGTTTACATGATGGCTAACTGGTAGCTATGAGCTTCTATTACTTGCTAGCTAGATTAGCCTCATTGCACCAAGGACTGTTAAAAAGCGAACTTGACACACCAAACACGGTGTGTGTCTTGATGGAGTGTATTTAGGGGAATATTTTCATTTCTAGCTAAAGAGATAATAACGAGTTGAATAATGTTGCTGGTGGACTCCATATTTCCGCTGACAAGGACAAATTCACCCAAATATCCCAAAGTCTGCTGTATTGTTTGTGAAGATGATAAATGATGAAAACTCTGAGCGGTTTTACTGTGAATATAAAATGTTTATACAGTGTATACACTGTGGTATGTCATGTGATTTATCGTGTGTGTGTGTGTGTGTGTGTGTGAGAGCATGGGCGAGCTCTCTGATCGCTGAGAATGTGTCTGCCATGTGTTTTAATCTGAACGTTCCCCTGAGCCGAGTCCTTTGTCTGTAATGTATGCAAATGAAATGAAAATGTAGCAGTTAGCCGCAAGTGGGCGAGATCACAGGCAATTAGCATAAACATGCTCATTAGCATATGGCTGTCAGTCAGCAGAGTGAAGCAGAATGTGTCTTAGCCAGTCACGTGATCGCGCTGTGCATCAGAGACACACGTCTTCACATAGTGATGTCAAGATATGTGTGTGTATGCATGTGTGTGTGAGATAGAGTGAGAGAGAATGTGTGTGACGCACAAGAGTAAAATCACCTCCTTTTCACTCAGTGTAATTTATTCTCTTGGGCTTTTCCTCCTCTTAGGTAAAATTATAGCTTTGGAGATCTGTCTCTTTTTTTCTGCTCTGTAAAATTGTGTGTTCATATTGGACCTCATCTCGCAGTTTGAGTTTTTCAGCTGTGGCTTAACGTACGCTCACACTAGCAAGCAAGAAGTAGGCTAATGTGTACTTTGTTGCTTGTGAGTGTGTAATAGAGCATCTAAAGCTAACAAAAATTACCAAAAAAATAACGCATCAGTCACACTAGCAAACTAATCACGCTAATCATGCTAATCAGTGTGAAAATTGGTTGTTTGGTTTACATCAACTTTACATGCTAGGCTTCGTTCTAGCTTCGTTGGCAAACTCGCTGCATACACTCACAAGCACCAATGATCTCTGCTACTTCCTTCCAAGCTGTATTTTTCTTCGTAATGACTCTATACACATTTAATGATAGATCATATAAGACAGGATAAGCTAGTTCCAGCAAGTTGTTTGGATTTATCATTTTACTGTTTGTGATTGAGCTGTAATGCTAGTTTGTGGGTTAGCCTGTTTAATGTAATGCTAGTTTGTGGGTTAGCCTGTTTAATGTAATGCTAGTT
>JANDJT010000012.1:3360930-3377024 GCA_024331685.1 Stegophilus panzeri | reverse complement strand
GAGTGATGACAATGTTATGAAAGAGTAATTGAGTGATGACAACGTTATGAAAGAGTAATGGAGTGATGATAACGTTATGAAAGAGTAATAGAGTGATGACACAGTGATGAAAAAGTAATGGAGTGATAACAACGTTATGAAAGAGTAATTGAGTGATGACAGTGATGAAAAAGTAATGGAGTGATAACAACGTTATGAAAGAGTAATGCAGTGATGACAACGTTATGAAAAAGTAATAGAGTGATGACACAGTGATGAAAAAGTAATGGAGTGATAACAACGTTATGAAAGAGTACTGGAGTGATGACACAGTGATGCCAGAGTGAAGAAAGCGTGATGAAAGAGTGATGAGACTAATGACAGAGCGATGACAGTGATGATCATGATGAAGGAGTAAAACAGGGGCGGTGAAGTGAAACAGGAGTGATGGACTGATGAAGAAGGGATGGAATAAAACAGGGGTGCTGCCATAGTGAAGTAATGATGAAGGGTGATGGGGAAAAATAATAGGCATGATAAAATAAAACAGGAGTGATGATGGAGTGATGAACGTGTGATGAAGGAAGGATGTGTAAAGCAGGAGTGATGGAGAATGAATGCCTGTGCTGGTTGCATGATGGAGGATTAAACAGTGATTTAGGAGAAGTGGAGTGATACAGATGTGATGGAGGAATGATGATGGAGTGATGGAGGAATTATGATGGAGTGATGGAGGAATTATGATGGAGTGATGGAGGAATGATGATGGAGTGGTGGAGGAATGATGATGGAGTGGTGGAGGAATGATACAGATGTAACGGTGAACTGGTGGAACGAGGATGAAGGAGTGATTGCTGATGATGGAAGAACAATGGAGGTGTTTCTCTCCCTCTACCTGTTTATCTCTCTTTCTTTCTCTGTCTCTCTCTTTCTGTCCCTCTCTCTCCTTCTTTCTCAAATTCTATCTGAGTTTTTGTGCTAACTATTTCTCCTCTTTCTCTTTGTTCTCTTTTCTTTTGTCTTTTCCTCAGTCTCTCCCTTCTTCTGCTCACCTTTTCATCTCTCCGTCTCTCTCTCTTCCTCTCTCTACATCTTTCCCTCTTTTTCTGTCATTCTTCCTTTATGTTTGTTACTCTTTTAGTCTCTCTCTCTCTCTTATAACGTGACCCAGTTGTCTGCTCTTTAACAGCACACTTGGTGGCAGTAATGTGAAACCCAAACCATCTGTTCATCCTGTGGGGATGAAGTTTGTGAAGTTTTATATTTTCAGATCATCATCATCATCATCATCATGATGTTTGGAAAGCGCAGTGACATGGTTTCATGCTAATGCACCGTAACGCTCCCTCTCCTGCGTGCTCCGTTTATCCGTTCGTCCTCCTACTGTACCGTCGTCGTCACGGGCAAAAAAACCAGGAAATTACCCAGCCCGGTTGCCATGGAAACCCTTCACGGCTGCATCTGGCAAATTATAGGCTACTTCAGAGTCGTTATTTCAGGCGGCCTAAATGCGTGTCCTTCTGAGACGCCCCGCTGAACGACTGAACACAAAAAACAGGGACGAAAACTGCACAATGAAGCCCGTGTGGTGTACAAATCCAAACTTAGCGATGTGTGTGTGTGTGTGTGTGTGTGTGTGGTCACGAGAACGGAACTCTATGCATCAACACTGAGATGTCAAAATAACAGACACACCCGTCGAAATAACAGACACACCCGATTTGCTTAGGAGGACAAGATGTTCGACAGGAGGCTAATACAGCTAACAAGTTTATAGCTACCAGATTAGCCCTGAGCAAACTGCATGCCTAAATCTTTACACACTTGCGTCGAACACAGTTGTTCGGTGTCTTAAACATGAAGATGTGTTAATGAAGTTTCTGACTCTGTATCATCACACTGTATCACATCTATAGAAATTTGCGTCTTGAAGCTGAATATCATCGCAGGTTGCTTTGAACCAGAATCAGACCCAGGGTAGGAGGCGTGGCCTAAAGTTTGGACTGTAATATACAGTAGTTCCAGGTGGATATTTAAAAATGATTAAAATATTAGAAAAAAACAGATTATAGGTTATATGATTATAACAGAGGGTGCACGGTGGTGCAGAGTGGTTAGCATGTTTACCTCACACCGCCAGGGTTGGGGGTTTGATTCCCGCTGCTGCCCTGTATGTGCGGAGTTTGGATGTTCTCCCTGTGCTGCGGGGGTTTCCTCCGGGTACTCCGGTTTCCTCCCCCTGTCCAAAGACATGCATGGTAGGCTGATTGGCATGTCCAGATTGTATGTAGTGTATGAATGGGTGTGTGAATGTGTATGTGATTGTGCCCTGCAATGGACTGGCACCCCGTCCAGGGTGTACCCCGCCTTGTGCCCGATGCTATCTGGGATAGTCTCCAGGCTCCACACGACCCTGAAGGATAAGCAGTATAGAAGATGGATGGATGATTATAACAGTTAAAAGGAGCTCTTCAGTAGCTTTCAAATGACACCAGCCCTGTGCTGCTGTGATATACAGTGCCTAAGAAAGAGACCATTGAAGTCCGGCATTTTAGCCGACTTTGGAGCTCTATTTCTGATTAAAATGGCACCTCAGGTGTTCCTTCTGTGTTGTTTTGATTAATCATTTTCCACAAGTCAGAAACTTTGTTACTTCAATCAAATTTTTGGGAGACTTTGTAAATGTATTTATTTATTTTTAACATATATTGTTACATTTTGTTTGCAATTTTAAACCTCCGTTCATAGCAATTTTTTTAGTTCGTTTTATACAGACAAAAGTGTCTTGCATTGATTATGAGTCTTTTCAGTCATAATTGTTTTTCATTAAAATTTTGTTCAAAATATTCTTAGAATCGAATCGAATCGTGAAGCCAGGATCGTGAATCGAATCAAACCACGGCTAGAGTGTGTCATTACACCCTTTAATTAACACTGATTTATGAAATCACTGTCTTTTGAGTTGACTGTGTGCTGATTTAGACATCTCATGAAGCTAAACTGGTGGTTAGAGCATGTCATGACTTTATTTTTAGCTTCATTAGCTTTGTAGCTTCGGTTCAAAAGTACAGAAACAAACTCCAGATACTAAACATGTCACGGCTGATCGACTGTGCTGTAAGGGGGGCTGGGAATTATGATGTAAATTTCCTGTTTGGCTGAACTGTTGCTTTAAGCGTATGCATGTGTATCCATCACCATTAAGCATATATTGAGAGCGGAGAGCCGATGTTGGACAGAATTCGATTAAGAGAGCATTAGAGCCTCGCTTAAAGGAATTCAACGCGTTTACACAAGAGGCGCTTTAATTGTTTTGTATTTTGGTGATTTGTGTTCACGCGCTCTTTTCCGTTCAAGATGAATTGATTGTTTTTCTGCTCTCTCTTCACCCTCTTGCTCTTCCGCTCTGACAACACGCTTGAGAGAAACTGTCTAATTGTTTGCATTGTGTAGGACTTCTATTCACGCCGGATGACGCTTTGAAAGGCTTTGAAGCCGGACTTGACATCTTCACTCTGCACCGATGTTGAAAATATTTAGTTTTCTAAAGTAGTGAAATAAACTGGAACATTTTTAATGTGTTCATATAGCTTACTTCGCATTTACTCCCAAAGTTACTACGTACTCCTCTTCTGCTAAAGCAAGTGGTCTCAACTGGACACACCAAATACTCTTTTAACAGACATTTACCTCTCCCTACGTGACAAAGCATCAGACGATCGTTTATTTTCTATGTACAAGTGCAACACGGGGTCACAATTTCAGCAGCAAGTGACAAAGGCATGCCGTGACTGAGATTTGAAAAACCTTTTGTCCGACAATTCATTGGACCGATCCTACAGCACATCGGGTCCCATGTTTCTTCAATTCCCTGCTCACAACTTTAGCTCCTGTCATATACAACCTCTCATTATATACAGTTGTGCTCACAAGTTTACACACCCTTTGCAGAATCTGCAAAATGTTGATAATTTAAAAAAAAGAGAGAGATCATTAAAATCGCATTTAGTTTTTTATTTAGATGCAGTTTAAAAAAAAAAAAAAAAAAGTTTTCCAGATACACAAACTCCTCTGTCCTGAAGATTTACCCACGTGGGAACACTGACTGTTACGTAGTGCTGAAACTGGAGAGTCCTTCCATAAATGTAAGATAAAAACGTCTTCTTACAGAAAACTTGAACTTACTAGCTATTATACAAGTCTTCCGACCAATTGACTTTTCAACAATACTCTACTAAAAGTTAAATTAAAATCAAAGTAAATGTTTAAACAATGTAACCAAAGCAATGTCATTTGTATTGATTTGCTCTGTACAAAAATATATCATGTCTGTTCAATCATATTTTCTTTTTGGGAGATTTTTCTTGATAGTGTATCCTCTGGCTCACTGCTTAGGGGTGAATTGGGTGGCTTCCCAGTGGTATAACATGCTGTATCTTTGTGATGACATTTCTAAATTTCTATTGCATCTCTAGTGCTCTGCTACAGGTAAGTGAATAAAAAAAGTATGTGAGCTATGAATTAATTCTCTCTGGGAAGAAATCCAGACTGAACGAGAGTGCAGTGGAGTGATATGAGCGAGTGATCAGGAATTTTCTCTCTCGATCTGGTTCTGCTGATGTTTGGCTCCTTCTCTCCGACTCAGCAGTGATGGAGCACTGCGATTCCACCTGCAGAGACAGACGTGAGGGAGGGAGGAGAGGGAGAATAGGTGGCTGATGGGAGGAGGGAGACAGATGATGAGGTTTGGATTGAGATGGAGTGTGTGAAGGGGAGATAAATGGAAGGGAGGCTGGACGGAGCGTAGAGAGAGAATTGGGGGGGGTGATGAAAATGGCTGTATCTGCTTCATATTTCATTGATCTTTCCTGATTATTCTGTAAAAATGTGTGTGTGTGTGTGTGTTTGCCTGCCTATTTGATCTGTTATGTGCTAGCTTGAGTTATTTTTCCTGTCAATCCACGTCCTGATTCTAAAAGATGTTATTTAATCATTACAGATTAAATCAGTTTGCAATCTACATATATTTTAACCCTTAAATGAACTCACAAAAGATAAAAAGGCACAGAAACCTCCCCAACATTTTTTCCCTCTTAAAGAAATGCAGAATCCATGAATATGCTAATTTAAAATGATTCCAAATCTTACACACCCTGGTAAACTAATGGCCTGTATTTGCATATTGGAATCTGATTGGATTTTATACTTTATGACACAATAACATTTGATTGTTATGTCTTTGATACTAAATCAACATGTTCGGCTTCAAGACTGCACCAAAACCACTGCATTAACAGTTTTTTTTTTTTTTTTTTTTTTTACACTTTGACCATCTGCAAAGTTAATTTCCCCTGAAAAGATTTAATGATTAAATAACACACTTTATATAAAGTTTAGGGTGACTTACAGTAAAAACGATGGCTTCATCAATTCACCGATGCTGTGCCAAAAGTGCTTACTAAACAGAACAGATTGTGCCTCTGTGTCCAATATGTTCAAATTTGAGCAGTAAATATAATTCCCATTAACTGAAATCTCTACCGTACGGTAGACCTTACTTTGAGTGGGAAAAAAATCTATCAAAAGAATGAGATTAAGAGAGCAGTCTTCCCACAGGTCTCCTGCCCCACACCCTTGTCTGCTGTTGGCATGCAGGGATACAAAAGGAAGAATGTTGCTGGTCAGTCATGAAATAATAAGGTCAAACAAGAAATCAAGTAAGTAGGGATCAAAACATGATGCTGTTGTGGACAAGGTAGAGGGTAAACAATAGAAATATAGCCAAATATATGAGAAATACAGAAATGCTTGTATGCCATAGTTGTCAAAACTTATGCATATGTTTTGATATGTTTAATGACCGTATGTTTGATATGTCTGTAAAGGGTAAAAACAGCCAGATGGTAGCACAGGCTAACGTGTGATGTGAGGGGGATCTGTGAAAGAATTATAAGGATGGTCATGGGAATATTGAACTTTTTTTTCCTCAAGTAAACATTATAGTGAAACAATTAATGGGATTTTAAATACAATTCCACAAATATTATTCACACATGAAAACATATAATCATGCTGTATTTTATTGCTGTTATTTAGTATTTTATATTTCTTATTGTAATGGAAAGGAAAGATGGACACTAAACTGTTCTGCGTAAAGGAAAAAGCAAAGCTGTCATTCCTATTCAGCCAGAGGAGTCAGAAGTAGAGGACAGTGAAGATGATAATGGGGAGGATCCTGATTATGTTCCAGGGCATGCAAGTTACCCTGATGATGATGATGATGATGATGAACCTAATGATATACAGATGCTAGAGCTTAGTGACACATTCATTGCTTATAGCCACAGAAAGACAGGGAAGTGATGTCATAGTGTGCATTGAACTCGTCTCTTGGCTTTTAAATTGTGAACACACGGTTGAAAAGTTATGACCGTAAATATACTTCCAAATTAGGCTAAAATTTGACCCGATGGTGGCGCTAGAGCATTGGCAGCAATTGGCCCAAATTTGGTCAGAATGTTCCTTAGACCCTCTCCAATCAGTGTGCCAAATTTCACAACTTTTTACCAAACGGTTCTATGGGCTGCCATAGCCAGAAGAAGAAGAAGAAAAGGTGAACAGACATCTCAAGCATATATCTGCTAGATAAAAACCTGCTTCGAGGTCATTTTTTAGATGTCTATTAATAAGAATTTTAAGTAAAATATTTTTTCATTAGTGTCTTTTAGGGTTGAAATTAAAAGGGTTAAACCATAGCAATATGCCAGCAATAATTTTTTTTTATTTATTAAAGAATGAAATGTCATACATTTCATCCATTTACAGATACCTCTAATTTTGTGGAATGTCCCTGAAACAGTTAGTTCCTGTTATTACTTATTTCTCTCGCTTGAAGTTCATATGATGAAACACAAAGCTTGTCAAGTTACCCAGAAACCACAAAGAACAAACTTTTCTGTCATGAAGACTTTCTAATGTCGGAAAACTTTACTTCTGACTGTTATAAAGTGCTGACACTGGAGACTCCTTCCATAAATGTTAAATAAATGTGTGTATGTTATATACGTTATAACACTTTTTTTGTTTAATTGCATTTATTTTTAGGCTTAGATTATGTAGAGCATGTGTAAGATAAATGATAGAAATGACAATATATCGGAACAAGTGGATATTTATTTACTGTTGCATATTTATTTTTGCATAATTACTATAGAAAAATAAGCATTTCATTTCAGTTACATTTATCTATTACAAACGTTTGATTTTTAAATTTAAAAAAAAGCCACCTTGCGCATGTTTAATGTACACATATATGAACACATTGCAGATGACTGCATCTGTCAGTTAACACAGTCACGGCTGCACAGCGTATGAGGCGCTATCAGGAAATTCATAGTGCATTAAGCTGAAGACTATTAAGACTCTTCTGGCCTCCTTTGCGCCATATAAGTGAGTTGTTCCTATTAACTCCATCAACCCTGACCGGATTTGATGGCCACTAAAGAGCTGTGTAATTGAGAGATGTGCCACTCCAGTCCATTTTACAGTCTGCTAGATACTGACAGTGGGAACGCA
The DNA here is from genome assembly GCA_024331685.1 of Stegophilus panzeri. Classification (NCBI taxonomy): domain Eukaryota; kingdom Metazoa; phylum Chordata; class Actinopteri; order Siluriformes; family Trichomycteridae; genus Stegophilus; species Stegophilus panzeri. The sequence goes on along the minus strand of JANDJT010000012.1, from coordinate 3,369,470 downwards.
GGGATGCAGTGGTTTTTGCTAACATGATTTTATTCAAGTTAGATGTTTACAGTATCGATGTGTTCTTGTGCTCTCTCTTTCTGAAAGACTGCACCTATCCTTAGCTCTCACACTTTTGTATATATATTGTCGATATACTTACTTGCACATATAATTGTAGATTGTAGCCCATTTGTTGCTGTGCGCATTTTGTCAGCCCCCTGTAATGCATACATCGCTGAAAATGGACTATTATACACTCTTAGAAAGTATCCCTAGTCTGAATTAACACACTTAACCATCTATTGCATGAATTATTACATTTACAACAAAAAAAGTTCTTTTTTTTTTAATCCAAACATGTTTTGGGTGAAGTATCATCTTAATTCTTTCTCTTGAAACATAAATTTAGAAAATTAGATGCGATTGCAAAATGTCTGAAATGACAACAGTTTTTCTTACTTTGAATGTGAAAACATTTAAATATACTATTAGAGAAATCTAGTGTTTTTTTTTTATTGTGTAGGCCTGTTTCAATTCATAAACGCACATACCACAGTTCCATTATCGCATGTTGTTGCCATATGGCAACAATTACATTTTACCATTTAACGAAATACTCAAAATATATATAACTTGTTTAAATGACAAAAAATAAACGTGAACTCATCTCAGATAAAGTTTAAATTAGTTCCTTTAAGTAGTTTTGCCTAAATATTGAACAGTTAATCAAATTTTTAAGGATGACCTTCACCATGGCGTGTGATTACAGAAAAGGAAGTGCAAACAGCACTTCCTGGAATCTGACATGGCATTGTTTTTTTTTTTTTTTTTTTTTTTGTCAAAGTTAAAGCCCCCCCCCCCCCCCCCGTTTCCAGTTACACCGGAAAATTGTAGTTTTGTATTATTGCCTATCAAAAAATTGGAGATAAATTAATTGTTGCCCTATCGCAAAAAAGGGTTAATTAACTAGTTTGCCATATTATTACATTATGCTAGTTTTCACTTTTTAGCCAACAACATGGGACTGGCACACATCATGGTACATTGCAGCCTTCTCTTACCCAGTGTACTAGCTAATGTATTTACAATTTGTCACTTCCAAGGAGCAAAATATTTTACAAGGAAGCCATTTTTTCCAGCCAGAGACACAAAATGTGTCACACCTAGTTAGTGTGTACTACAGGATCTCTTGCCAGTCCAAACACATCTCAATAGTCAGAGATGACTAGTTAACAAACTTCTTGACTTGGGAGCTACATTCACCCTTTATCATCACCATTCTCAACCTGAAATAAATGTACCTTCACTAGATAATATCACAAAATGAATAGTGTATGTAAGGTGGCATGAGGGTATAGCAGATAGAGTTGCCACCTCACAACCACCTCAAGGGTCCCTAGTTTGATCCTGAGCATGGGTTGGGTTACTGTTTGTGAAGAGTTTCACATTTTCCCCATGTCCATGTGGGTTTCCTCTGGATTCTCAGATTTCCTCCCACCACCCAAAAACATACCAACTGTCATCCCATCCAGGGTGTATTCCCACCTCAAGACCAGTATTCCAAGGATAGGCTTTGGATCTAATGCAACCCTGACCAGGATAAAGAACTAAATAATGATGAATGAATGAAGAATATTGCAGTAATTATCCCCTCATGCACTAAAAGCATGAATGAAAGCCTTAGTTATTAAAGCTAAAGTCTAGATATCAATCCAGTCTCTCTCTCTCTCTCCCCTTCTCTGTGCACATGTTTTTGATGTGTTGCCTGGAATACTTTTCCAGAAACACACACAGTTAATTCTCTTATTCCTTTAGTGCCCTCAGGCTAAAGCAACTAAAGTGGTGTCTGCCCGTTCCAGCCACATGAGGAATAAAAGCATGTTCGTGCTGCTTTGAAAAAGCCATGCAGTGCTGCAAGGCATGAACTATTGGAACACTCACGCCATAATCCCGCACAGTATTCACTCAAATTGTAGCCTTTATGTAAATCCATGCCTCATAAAGAGCTAATAGAGAGACTGCTCGTCTCCCTGTTTTGGTGCCCCAGTTTGCATTGTTAATGTCTCACCAGATTATCAAGGGCATTTCATCCTAATTACTTTACTATGAAGATCTGAATGCAGTCAAAACATATATGGTGGAATAATCCCGTTAGGAAAAGCTAGGAATCTAGCAATAGTCCTGCTAGGGTTATCATATGAAGTAAGTGAGATGGATTTGTGCTGTTAGAATGAGTGTAACATTACATTTTCCACACAACAATTAAGGAGAGATGGATGAGGTTGAAATTTACCATTGTTTAGCAGTCCATAGCTGCTCTTTTAAACTGAGAGCAAAGGTCCCCTTTAAATTAGTTGATATCTGTAATTGGATTATTTATTATAAGATGTATTTTGTGTTTAAAATGTGGTTAAATTAGCAAAATGGGCAAGTTGTTTATTTTCTATAAAGACAAAGTTGCTACTTGGCTAAAATATGGCTCTTTTCTTTAAACAAACTCCTTTGTCTTTGCTAACAAATGTTAAAGCATTTTATAAACCTTGTACCCCATAATTTAGGCATAAAAAGGAAAAGGACTGTGTCTGAAAATTCTAGCATTAGAATAAACAGGCTAACAAGCTAGTCCACTAAATAGCAATATAGAACATAGAATAAACCACAAAAAAGCACAGACTAATGCTAAAATAAACAAGATCATTTCAACTAGCATTATAGTAAACAGACTTACTTGCCGCTTATAGTAAATAAACTAAGGCAAGGACCAGATCTTTTGGTACAATAGGAGAATAGTTTGTACTTAAACCACAAACTTATAGTACCACAAGCTAGCATTATAGAAATCAAGCTAATTACAAACTATCTTTATAGAAGACAGGTTAAACTGCTGATATAGTACACAGGCTAAGCCTCAGATTAACAGGCTAAAGCACAAACTAGCACCCTGAAACTTGTTAACCATGGGCTATTGTTGTAGTACAAAATATAATTTTAACTAGCATTATAGTGAACATGCTAATCCATGAACTGCTGTTTCAGTAGGCAAGCTAAATATGAGTTATTATTGGAGTAAACAAGCTAACCAAACATTAGTTAACTAGTAAACTGGCTAACCCACAAACTAGCATTATAGGAAACAAGCTAAGTGACAACTCAGGAACTGTAGCCTGTATATACTGTATATACTGTATATAGAGGCAGTGATTACATTTTGTTTGTGTGTGTGTGTGTGTGTGTGTGTGTGTGTGTGTGTGATAACTGCCTTAATGAGGAACATCATCATTGAGTGCGTGTCCAACCTGAGGCAGTGTCCTAATCCTCTTGCTTGTGTAAGGGAGCAAAATTAGCGACAGAGTGCACTTTGAAGGACCCATTTTAAGACATGTTCTCAGAGATGCACATAAGCCATGGGCTGATAATTTTGTTGCCATGACAACAAAATGAATCAATATGGCAAATTCCATGCTGGTAACCTCCTAATGACAGTAACTGTTGTAATCATGCTGTGATATTAATAAACTGATGAGAGCCATTGTGTGACTGCCATTTGCCTGCTTGTCTCTTTAATCTCTGTTTTTCTGTGTGCCTCTATCAGTCTTGAGGGCGGTGTTTTGTCTATGCGCGTGAGAAATAGACGCATACTTACCTGGGGTTTATGGTAGTGTTGCTGGTGTTGTTAAAGTGCTGTTGGTGGATTTGGCATCAGTGGGGTTTTTGGTGGTGTTAATGAAGTTGTGGTTTTGGTGTTGCTTGTGGAGCTTGTATTTTCTCATTTGTAAGTCGCTTTGGATAAAAGCGTCTGCTAAATGAATAAATGTAAATGTAAATGTAATGGGGTTGTTTGTGCTGTGTTTTTAGTGGTGTTGGTGTTAGTGGGGCTTTTGGTCTTGTGGTGTGGGTGGTGTTAATGGAGTTGTTGGTTTTGGTGGTGTAATTGTTGGTCTTGTGGTTTTTCTGCAGTTGGTGCCATTGTGGTTTTGGTGTTGCTTGTGGAGTTTGTGTTAATGGGGTTGTTTGTGCTGTGTTTTTAGTGGTGTTGGTGGAGTTGGTGTTAGTTGGGCTCTTGGTGTTGTGGTTTTAGTAGTGCTGGTATAGATGTTGGTCCTGTGGTTTTGGTGCTGTTGGTTAAATTGTGGTTATTAGTCGGGTTTTGGTAGTGTGGTTTTGGTGGTCTTACTGAAGTTCTTGGTGTTAGTGTGGTTGTTGATCTTATTTTTTGTGGTGTTGGTGTAGATGTTGGTGTTAGTGTGTTGGTTGGTGTTGGTGGTGTTAGTGGGATTGGTAGAGTTATTGGAGTTGTTGTGGTAGTGTTGCTGTTGTGGTATTGGTGGGATCAACTGGGCTATTGGTGGTTTTGACAGTTGTTGTGGTTTTGGTGGTCTTAGTGGTGTTCTTTTTATCTGTCTTTTTTGTACTGTTGACGGAGTTATTGGTGCCAGTGGGGTTGTTGGTGTAGTTTTTGTGTTGGTCAAGTTGGTGGTGCTGTAATTTTGATGGTATTGGTAAAGATGTTGGTGTTGTTATTTTGGTGGGGTTGGTTGGGTTGTTGGTGCTAGTGGTGTTGGTGATGTGAGTGGAGTTGTCGGTGGTGTGGTTTTGGTGTTGTTGGTGAAGTTGTTGGTGTTTGGCTCATGGTTGATTGGTGGCTGATTGACACTCCTCCACTTCGTCACATTGTCTTGTAGTGAAACGTGCTTTGAATTTCTAATCCATTGCCTGCATTGGGAATGTGAAGTGTGTGAACCTCCTGTTTGCATAGTAATGAGCAGCGTATGCCTGTGTAAAGGGCTGTGTGTAGCCTCTGGCCTGCTCTGTGTTCAGCCCACAAAGAGCAAATTAACCCCCTACTGAGTGAATCAGTGCTTCCTCTCCATCTGAAATCTCAAGTTTGTGCACTGGATTAATTGTGTAGGGTTAATGGTTTTTTTTTTTTTCCTGTTCAATTTCCCACCTCCCCATGATTGTGCATTTTGTGCAAGATCGTACCCCAGGTACGAGAGAGATGCTCATACACATCATGTGATAAAATTCCTAAAACATAATTGTATAGAGCATCAAATGTGTCCTAACTTACAAAAGTATTTGTCACCACAAATAATCACCACACAAGAACAATGCTAATAACTCTCTTTATCATCACTTTATTATCTTTTCTGCCATACACCTGTCTTGGGTTGCTTACATGTTGTGTTTATCTTTGTGAAAAGTCTTTGGGTTTTGGAAAAGCACTAAATTAATTTAATATGTTACTACTGCTTCCCTTTTTTCGATTTTTACATTAACATATTGCCTCTTTATTCACACAAACACACACACACACACACGTTATTAATAGCTTTTCCAGTTCATTCCGTGATGAGTCCCCTAGCCAGGCAAGTCATGTGGGAGACTGTAATAAACTATCATCATGTTGGGAAAAAAACGTCACCCCTGTCTTCATTTAAATGATAATGTAGGCCGCATGAAGTACAATTAAAGTGACAGTAACCTGGTTGTTTCAAGCTTGCTTTGTCTCGCAAAGAAAAATGGATAGTAGTGAATGTGTCTGGTTTACAGCTCTGTGGGTAGAGATAACACACACACACACACACACACACACACACACACACACACACATGCATTCAGCAGGAGGATCTTACTGTGGCCCAGTGATACTTGAAGAGGTGATTTAGAGTGTTTTTCCCTTATGAGACATGCTGAGGCCTAACATTTCACTGGTGAAATACGACATAATTGTGCTATTATAGTTTTTTTTTTCTAGTTGCTTACAGACATTTTAGGAAACAGTGTCTCTACTCAGAACTGCCCTTACACATATGTCCAAACTATACAAAACTTTTCTAAATCTTACAGGACAACTCAATCTTTTTTATTTTTTATTTTGAGGAGATACAGTACCATTTTTGAATACAAACAAAAACTCCTCACAATGAAATATTTGCATAAAAACAGCTAAAAGAAATAGATAGATAGATGGATGGATGTACTTGATTGATCAAGTGGGTGGTGTTGCTGTGGGTGCTGGTATTGGGGATTGTGCTGTTGCAGTTAGTATTCTGGTGGTGGTGTGGCGGTGTTGAGTGTGTTGAGTTGTTGTTGGTGGTATTGCGGTGTTGGAGTAGTCAGTGGTGGTAATGATTGATGTTGCGGTTGGTATTGTTAGTGGGATTGCACTTTTGGAGTGGTGGGTGGTAGTGTTTATTGTGCTGTTGCAGTTTTTATAATTGATGGTGTTATTGTAGTGTAGGTGTGGTGGGTGGTGGTGATTGTGTTGGGGATTGTGCTGTTGCAGTTGGTATTGTTGTTGGTGGTATTGCAGTGCTGAAGGTGTGGGTGGTGGTGTTGATTGTGCTGTTGCAGTTGTTATTGTTGTTGGTGGTATTGCAGTGTTGGAGTGGTGGGTGGTGGTGTTCATTGTGCTGTTGGAGTTGTTATTGTTATTGGTGGTATTGCAGTGTTGGAATAGTGGGTGGCGATGTTGGTTGTTGGAGGTGTTACTGTTGTTGGTGTTATTGCAGTCGTGGGTGGTGTTGATTGTGTTGTTGCAATTGTTATTGTTGTTGGTGCCATTGCAATGTTGGAGTGGTCGGTGGCGAGGTTGATTGAGCTGTTGTCGGTGTTACTGTTGGTGGTGGTATTGCAGTGTTGGAGTGGTGGGTGGTAGTATTGATTGAACTGTTGCAGTTGTTATTGTTGTTGGTGGTATTGTAGTGGTATGCTGGTTAGTGGTGTTGATTGTCCTGTTGGAGTTGTTATTGTTGTTAGTGGTATGGTGGTTGGTTGTGTTGATTGTGCTGTTGGAGTTGTTAATGTTGGTGGTATTGCAGGTTTGGAGTGGTGGGTGGTGATGTTGATTGTGCTGTTGGAGGTGTTATTCTTGTTGGTGGTGGTATTGTAGTGTTGGATTTGTGGTGGTGGTTTTGATAGTGCTGTTAACATTGTTGGTGGTGGTGGTATTGCAATGTTGATGTTTTATCAAGAATGTTTTTGTGGAGAAAATTTGTGTGTGTTGGTGAATGTTGGTGTTTTATGGAGAATGTTGTTTTGTGGAGAATTTTTGTGTGTTTTGCTGAATGCTTGTTTTTGCTGAGACTGTTGATGTTTATTAGTGAATGTTGGTGTTTTAAAGAGAACGTGTTTGTGTGTGTTGGTAAATAGTGTTGTTTCTTAGTGAATGTTGATATTTATTAGTAAATGTAGGTCTTGTATAGTGATTATAGGTAAGTGTTGGTAGGTGGTAGGTGAATGCTGGTGTTGAATAGAGAATGTGTGTGTTGTTGGTTTTTGTAGGTGCTGGATGAAGAATGTGTTTTGGTGAATGTGGATGTTTTATGGAGAAAGCTTTTCTGTGTTGAGAATGTAGGTGTTTGATGGTAAATTCTGAGCTTTGATTGTCTGTTGTGTTTTGTATTTTAAACCTTATGGTTTATGTGCAGAATGTTACAGATCTCTCTGCACGGCTTCTTGCCTTTAGCGGCGTAAATATTTGGCAGGTATTCAATGGTGCGATCAGCGTTTCTATAAAAGGCAGATGGTCTCTTGATTGTAATTTGCATGTGTGATTAACTCCATTCAGAATGAAACCAGCTGCCCAAAGCTCTACTAAACATCTGTCTGAGAGAGTGTGTGTATTTGTGTGTGTGCATGATTGACTTGTGTCATCATTGACATTCTCTCTATGCGATGCCCTTTGTGAGTCATGAAGCTTGATGGTGGTGTTTGTTTTGATTGAGGGAGAGAAAGGAGAGACAAAGAAAGAGAGAAAGATGTTCCCAGTGAACATTTGATCTGAAAGAGTGGGGGGTATTTCAATCTCAGGGGTGCATGTATCTGAGAGGACTGTGTGTGTGTGTGTGTGTGTGTGTGTCTGGAAGCAAGTGCATTCAAGTGTGAAATGATTCTGTTAGTGTGTCATCTGTTTCCCTCATGTTGTACCACCATCTCCAACCCAACATAGACCACTGAGAGATCATCTTTGATACATTTTTATTTTAAAAAGCTGAAATGATATCACTGTTATACTGAATACTGCATTATTGGTGTTGGACTAATATTGTTTTGACTGGTGTGTTTTTTAGACTGTGCTGTTTTAGATTGTTATCCTTCCACAAGACAAAGTGGACGAGTGTTAACCAAACACCAATAAAAAAACAATCAAACATCAGGAACTCCACAAACACCAGCCAAACCACAACACTAACAACTTGACCGACACCACCAAAACCACAATACCACGAACACCACCAATATCACAACAGCAATAACTACAGCAACACCATCAACTCCACCTATACCACCAACAACACATCAAACCGCACTAACCACAAACAACCCCACTAACATCACTAAAACCACAACACCAATAACTCCACTAACACTACCAAAACCACAACACCAACAACCCCACTAACATCACCAAAAGCACAACACCAACAACCCCACTAACATCACCAAAAGCACAACACCAATAACTCCACTAACACTACCAAAACCACAACACCAACAACCCCACTAACATCACCAAAACCACAACACCAACAACCCCACTAACATCACCAAAA
>JANDJT010000012.1:3314290-3342379 GCA_024331685.1 Stegophilus panzeri | reverse complement strand
TATATGAAGTCTGTTTGTTGAACTAGTCCACTGTTCACTAAAGGAGACCTGAGTGTAGAACTGTATGTGGTAATTGCAGTCCCAAGGCCATCGCAGCAACCGTAGTCCCAGCAACCACAGCGAGATTGTCCATGTGGAATTGAGGTCCAAAACCATTTCCACGGTACTTCAAGCGGTACCGTCCTCAGCAATCTTCAGACTGTAGCCTCCAGTAGATGAGAGCTCCATCCAGAGGTAGGGCATATGAACGGATCAGGCAGGTCCGGAGAACAGAAAGGGTCAGTATCAAACTAATTGCTGCTTTAATGTATATTAAACTATTATGTATCACTGGATACAACCACACAGGACTTTTAGGTGTGTTTTGGAGAATAATATTTGGGAATACTTCTGTTCTTTAAGGCTGATGATGTGGTAGAGCTATAAATAATGTGGGAATTCTGTGTTCCGGCTCATTTCCTTTTGGCCTTCAGGGTCATACAGGGCAGTTTGACTCTCTGTCGCCCCCTCATGATGGATGTGTTCAACCAGGGAAAGGAAAGCGTCAGGTTTGAGGAGAAGGAGAGGTTTCGGATGGAAAGTGTTGGTGTTTTGTTTGTTTGGTTGGTTGGTTTTGGGTTATGCAGACTGAAAAAATGCGTCTAAAACCAAAAGAAATGCAAGTATGATGTGTTGTTAGTGAAAAGGGAACCCCCATCTCTCTCTCTCTCTCTCTCTCTCTCTCTGATGGATGGTTTGGGAGGCTGAAACTTCTCAGCGTGTGTATTAATTGCTCTATAAAGCCGCTACAGTGACTCCAGGCTCCTGTGCCATTTCATTGTCTGCCTCCAGCACAAAGTGGATTTTGTTCCAGCGTTGGAAATTTTCGGGGTGACTCATAGACGTGTGTGTGTGTGTGTGTGTGTGTGTGCGCGCGTGGGCGTGCGTGTGTGTGCGTGTGTATGCGCGCGCAGAACGGATAAATTGAGTCGATTCACGCGCTTGCGGTGAAAAAAAAAAAAGAGAGAAATTTCATCCAGAAGAGGCTTCAACCGGGGTTTGTTCAGTTTGGTGTTCCTTGGGAGATTTTTCACCTGTTTATAAAGAAGATAATACACCTCACAAACACCCACCCACACGCGCTCTCACGCGCTCTCACACACTCACACATCTCTCTCTTGGGTTCCCTGGATTGTTGCCTACAGAGCTGGAGCGAAAGTCTGCGAAACACACCTGTAAACGGTAATCTTCTTTACTTCTTCTTCTTATTTATTTGGCATGAACATGATTTATGATTGCATGTTTTTTTTTTTTTTTAAACATCATTGATTAAATGGTTTAAATGTGTGTACATTTAGATCCATCATCATTCTGTGTGTGTGTGTGTGTGTGTGTGTGTGTGTGTGTGTGTGTGAGATATGTGTATGATGTATGTGTTTGGGGGTTTTTTCACTGCAAATGGGTCAATATAACACTTAGGATTCGGCTCATTTAAAAAAAACAAACCACCAGGTCATTTAACACATGAGTAGCAGTGTTCATCCATTTCTCACTCTGACTCTGACTGATGTGTTTGTGGTTTATAAAAAGCAGCTTAATTGAGGAATCAGAGTAATATTTTTTTAAAGGCAAGCATTCGTTTGGAAAACGTTAAGGTGAGTATGAACAAGTAAATCAGAAAGAAAGAAAGAAAGAAAGAAAGAAAGAAAGAAAGAAAGAAAAACGTGAGTGTAATAAAAATCACTTCTGATAACGAGAGCTGAAATTTATTGTGCTGTTTGGAAAGCCTTAATTCTTTTTAGTGTCCATTTATTTTACACTTGGTTTAGTATGAGTTAGTATTTTCTTAAAAATGTCTATTACAAAATCGAAACTTTATAAAGGAAACGATTTTCTGGATTTGATCAGTATCAATGCAGGTAGAATACTAAAGAGGGTTTAAGAAATTGATGCTGATGCAAGGGGGTGTAAATATATATATATATATATATATATATATATATATATATATATGATACGTACTGATGTAAAACAAAGCAAAATTTTATTTGAAATCCAGATTCCTTGTCCTTTGAAAGAAATTAAATATCTGAATGACACACTTTCCTGTTTTGTTTGTCAGAATATTTTCTTTATCAATTTCAGCCATACATCTTCTGACTTACAATCAAACACTCAATACATCTCAGCACTGCAAAATATAGCTATATACACACTAACATGTATAATATTATTATTTATATATAATACAGATCCTGTCATTCAGGGGCGTGACGCATTTATTTTGAACATACTGTTGCCTTCAAATTCATCCGTCAATTAATCAGAATAAAAAGGTTCTTTTGCACAAAAAGTAAACGCACCCGTGCATCAGTGGTCCTTAATGCACAGTTATATTGAATAGGTTATATCAGATGAGTTTTAAAAGGTACATACAGGTACATAGCCTACCCAAGGGACCCCATGCATACATGCATACAGGCTATACTATTCCACTGAAGGTGCACTTTAGTCCCGATTAGTGTTTTAACTCAGTGAGAAATATGAGACTCGCACAAAAGCACCCAAATACCAGCGTACACCCCTTCAGTTCAAATAACCGACAATAAAGAGCTCGATCAGGTGTGAGTAAATTATCGAAATGAATCTGATTACAGTGAAATATGACAGAACATTTTGGGGGATGTGTTTCTGCTCAGAGTGAATGTCTTCATGTTTTAAATCATTTTTATTTATTGCCTTTGGCATTGCGTTAGTCATGTGTGTATGGAAAATGAATGAGAGCTTCAAATACGTATTTTAAAAAAAAGAAAAAACAAAAACAAAAAATAATAATAAAATGTTTTATTTTTCTTTCTTTTTTGATAAAAAGAGAGCATGCGACATTTTTTCAATTAAAAAAATAAGGGCTATTTGATATAACAGAAATAAACGTTTTTTTTGTTTTTTGGTTGTTGTTTTTTTTTTAAATAATGTAGCATATATAATGAATTTGTTGTGCGTCTCAAAATAAAAAAAAGGTTAAAACTCCGAGATGTAGTCTGTTTAATCCGATAAATTGTAATTTTTTTTTTAAATCAAGAACTACCCCGTTTTTATCTTTACAAAATACGCGAAATTAAGATATACATTTTTAGTATTATTTCTGTGTTATTGCTAGTGTGTGTGTGTGTGTGTGTGTGTGTCCCAGCAGTGTGTCCTTGGTGTGAAAAGCGCTCAATCTGATGATGATGGCGGCTTCGGCTTCATCCTCCTCCTCTTCCTCAGCCGTCGAAGTGGATCAGAGCTCTGCTAATCTGCGACCTCCAGCCTCGGGTAGGTCCTGATAAAGCGTGAACACACACACACACACACACACAGACACACACACACAATAATAATAATAATAATAATAATAATAATAATAATAATAATAAAAATAAAATTAAATAAATGAAATGAAATAATAATAATAATAATAATAATAATAATAATAATAATAATAAATAATTAGGCTATAAATATAAAAGCTATTCAGTATGACTTGTGCCGCAAGTGTGTATTGTCTTGATTGTAATTGCTTATAGACATTGTCCACTTCGTGCACGCGCTTTCAGCTAAAATGAACGCTCAAAAAGCATAATTAGTGAAATTACAGTAATGAGGGGAATTATCCTCTACAGCCGCGGCGTGAATACCTCACTGATCCCTCTCATAATGAGGCCCATCCCACAATCCCACAATCCCACAGCTCATACATCATAGCTATACACATTAAAAATAAAAATACAACTGTAAGATTTTTGAACACTTTTTGAAAGTGTTGAATATATATAGGCCTATCTATCTATCTCTATATCTCTCTCTCTATATATGTATCTGTCTAAATGTGAAGCTGTTGCTTAGAGACAGAAAAAAATATATCCCGACAATTTGCTGGGTAAGTGTAATTGGCCAATTTATAGCAATTTTCTTTTGAAATAAAGGCACAAGTGTGCGGTGTGTGTGTGTGTGTGTGTGTGTGTGTGAGAGAGAGAGAGAGAGAGAGAGAAAGCGCACACGTGTCTTTCTATTATCTCTCTGCCAGTCTCCATCTCACGCTTACTGATGCGAAGCGGCGGCCGACACACACACATACACTCACACACACACACACACACATACACTCACACACACACACACACACATACACTCACACGCGCGCCCGCGCCCCTTTTTCATCTCCCTTTTTCTTACACAGCAAAACGGATAGATATATAATGTTTTTCTTTCTCGTCCCCATTCTTTATCTCTATCCACAGTCACACACACACACACACACACACACACACACACACACACACACACGATGTAGGCTATAGTCCATGCTGTACATTTCTGCTCTGAGTTGAATTTGTACCAGAAAGCACACACCAGACAGAATATATTTTGTCCCTGATTGATTGCATTTTCGCGCTTTGTGTGTGTGTGTGTGTGTGTGAGAGAGAGAGAGAGAGAGAGAGAGTTCGAGAGTTCCTTTGTGGTGTTCATCTGTCTATAAGGTTTGCTAATGCAGGACCATAGTCCACATCAGATTTTTTTGGTGCGAGCCAGACGAGTTGTCCCGCATCATTAGTTTCAGTCCTGACCCTCATTTCATGCTCGACATTATTTTAAAGCGCCCCTTTACCCCTGGTGTGTCAGCTTCTCATCAGCTTCTCATCAGCTTCTCATCAGCTTCTCATCAGCTTCTCATCAGCCTCTCATCCAACTGCACCAAAGCTAAAAAATAATTGTAAAATATTATTCAAAAAGTTACATTTTCTAGAACACCTTATTTTGTTCTCCTTGTGCACTATCAGAAATAAAGGTAATACCATCACAGATACATCTTTTGTACCTTTATGTAGATTTTTCCCCGAAAACACGAATGTAGTGTACATTGAAATGTAATATAAGATACATACCACCGATGTTTCATTAAAGCTTTATTATTAAATTAAATCTACACCACAATCTCGAAAAATTGATCATAGCCTTTTGTAGCTTTTACATGTTGATATAATATCCATGTTACTACAGTAAAATTTGTAAATGTATATATTCCTATTTCCTGAGTTTACATACAAATTGTACTTAAGTGGAAATTCTGCCCTTCATTTCAATACATTGATCTAATTTTTTTTCAGTGTTAAATCATACACACTAAAGCTATATCCTCAATCTATTTCTGAGGGTCAAGGGTTCTTAAAGAATTTGTAGCCAGGTACCCAAATAACTGTAAAAAAAGAAAAAGAAAAAAGAATCCCATGGACCCCCTCCAAGACATGATCAGATTTATTTCATTAACATTACTTAAATGCGTACAATAATATATTGTATTAATATGTATGAAAGCCATAGAGCTTTCTATTTATATTTTCCTTGTTGCTGGCATGGTACCACCACGGGTACATCTTTTGCATCTTTAGTATGTCGATTTTTCCCTCAAAATGTCAATATATTATCAAATAAAAATAATAACAAATAATTAAGGTACATATTTGGACCTTAAGGGCCATTAATGAAGTCTAAAAGCTGCTGTAGTGGAAAATCTCCTTAGCTAAAAATAAAAACTTCCCAAAGTCAAGGGGTTGAAGATGCCAAAAATCAGGCTTTATTTTTTAAGAATCAAAAAAGCCGACATGTCTGCAGATCATCAGCCAAATACAATCAACGCTCATGCTTTTATCTCATTACATGGGGTTTTCTCATTTTTTCCTTTTAACCACATTTCTGATGTCTCGCCACAATTACGTTGCTTTCTTCATACCTTATATGTCATTGTGGCAGCAGTTCAGTCAGCTTATTTTTTTGAAAAAGTTTTTTACTTTACTGATTAACGTCATGGATTTCAACAATGCGTCTTAAGAAATCACAAACATCAGCTTGGCAAAAAGATGCAGAGAACAGACTCGATGCTCCTTAACAGGTACAGAGGGTGAGTTTTTACAGAGAAATAACAGAGCAAGCCTAGAAGAAGCAGATGCACTTTATACATGAGGAATGTGTGTTCGGTGATTTTTCACGAGTTAGAGTAGTTTGTCTTACTCTGATTTTAGTTTCTTTGATTAATGTACTGATTACTCTCTTACAGTACTGTGCAAAAGTTTTAGGCACATGCAAAGAAATGCTGTAGAGGAAAGGTGCCTTCAAAATAATGAAATTAAATGTTTCTATATTTAAAAAAAAATAAAAAAATACCGTAAAGAGCAGTAAACAGTAGTAAATGAAACAAAGTCAATATTTGGTGTGACAAAAAAAAAGTAGTCTCCGGTACAATGTGTGCAGTTTTATAATGAAATTAATTCTATTGAGCATCTTTCAGAACCAGCCACGATTCTTCTGCAGACTTTGACTGTCACACTCGCTTCTTATTTTTGCAGCAAAAACCCATTATGTTTTTTTTTTTGTCTGAAAAGTGTCTCTTAAGTAACGCGCTGCTGTCTTTACTGACATACAAACATTTTTCTGTAACATTTCATTTTGTGCTAGAAAACTAATGTTTGGGAATCTAAAATGTTTTTTTTTGTTTTTTTTTGTACTGACTCGATAGTGGAGAAGTCATCAAATAAAAAATCTACACCAAAGTTTGTACTAAAAAAAAAAAAATAGGGTGCCTAAAACGTTTGTACAGTACTGACTTATACATTGGTCATACATGATTAGATCTCACGTTGACTGAATGAACACATACCATTTACTTAAAAAATATACCATACTACACACACACACACACACACACAAACACACAAAGATACATACTAAAGGTTAAAAATAAATAAATAAATAAATTACAGATATCCTTGATAGTGTAGATATTCTGTTGACTATTAGCAGGGTGGTGTTTATAAATGGTGTATAAAGTAATTAATAAATGCTCTATCAAGGGTTCCCAAAACATTTATCCAGGTACCCATTTAACTGCAAAATAAATTCAGGACAGATGAATTTTATGAATTTTTTTTTTAATACGTACAATAATATTTTGTCTATTTATCGGAGTCGTAGCACTCTCTGTTCCTCAACTTTCCACTGACTGAACACGAGGTCCAGTTTGACGTTATTTCGAGGGACTTTGTTTATGAGTTATTGAGGTTTGGTTTAAACCAAGTCAATTCAAGTGAGCAGTCAAGCAGATGAATATCTATACAAACTCAATCGTTATTATTATAGCTTTAAATATAATGGTGGGTTGTGGTTTTGGTTTCCAATGCTGTAACAAAGTAAAATAAATAAATAAATAAATACATAAATCATAGACCCTCCTGGCTGTGCTTCACAGACCCCACTTTGAGAACCACTACTCCATGCACAATCACTTTATTCTGATGCTCCCAGTGCATGTACAGTTAGTTTATGTTTAGATTAATTACTATTGATCAGTCGTTTATGTAGAACATTTCTGCTTTCAGGAAAAGAATGAGGCAAAAACATACAGCGCACTGAGAGTCCATTCAGAGTTCATCAGAAAGGTTCTAGCTTAGCTACATGCAGAGAGTCTGCTGAAAGCGTAAATAGTGCAGAGATTGAGAATGGGAAACACTTCGGTGCTGATGTATATTCCAGTCTGTACAAGTTTCCTGTAAGGAGATGTTTATTTAACATTAATGGTATGAGTCTCTATCGTCAGTGCTTTGTAACAGGAAAGTCGAGAAAGTCTTCAGGATAGAAGAGTTAACATTTTCCAGTTTTTTGGTAACCTGAGAAGCTTCGTATGTTCAAGAGAGACAAAATTAGAGGCTAGTGAAGGAATCACTGAGTATTACTGAGTAATAACAGGAACTGACTCGTCTGCACGACATTAAATGTAACGCTAAATGGATAAAAAGCATTACATGTCATTCAATAAGAAATGAAAAAGTGTGATTGTTGGCAAGTATAAGACGTATAACACACTTCAAGATGTGCTGTTATAGGAAAATAAGCAACTTTAGGGTGGTGAAGGTCACTCCACTTCCACTCCACTGTTGATACTATTTTACAAACATCAGCCTACTGATAGAAAGCAGCCATTTTGTTTTCAGGTTAGGAACAGTCAACACTTAATGTACAGTCTGTCATGGCCCCCGGGGTTAATTCCACCTTGGGCCACTAGAGAGCACCCTGACTGTCCTTGCAGAACTTCTTCTTCTGTTGTCTCACTGATTTCCTGTCTCAATCATGCTCACCTGTTTGTTATTTCTTGATTAGTTGTTCTATTTAAGCTCCTTGTTCTCGCTCTTTGTTTGCTGGAGCATTACGTTCACATGATGTTAATTTTTGTGTTTGGTTCTTTATTGGCACTTGATGTTGTTTGTACTATAGTTGAAGTATTTTCTAGCCTTGTTTTTCAATCATTTCTTTGTTTCTGGTTGTTCTGGTTCCCCGGTGTTCCCTGGTTTTCTGATGTTCCCAGTTCCTCGTGACCGTTTTCCTGTGTTCTTTTCTTTAAAATAAAGAAGTTCTGCATTTGTATCCGCCTACATAGACTCACAGCGCGACACAGTCCGACCCACACTATAAAGAGTTACCAAATTTACAATATAATAATCATACACTCTTGTATCACAGTTTTCAGTATTGATTTATATTAACACTGTGAACACGGACTGATCAGAAACACCAGTTATTGGTCCGAGTCATCGGGGATGTTTCTGAAAATCACGGGCCCTAAGTAACAACTTGGAGTTAAATCTCTTAACAAGTCAATTATATCGATAATGTAAGTAAATAAATATGTAAATAATGTGTGTATTACAAATTAAAGTAAAGAAAAACAAGTATTACAAAGAAATTGTTAAACAACTGAATAGCACATACAAATGACTAATAAAATACAAATACATAAATAAATACAATCTAAAACAAATACAATTATGTAAATAAAAAAACAAATTATAGTGCAATTTAACACTGTCAAATTTGGTGATTGACATTTTGACCACCTGAGCAATGACTGATTGATTAATTAATTAATTAGTTTTATTTTGAAAGTCCACAGTCTTCTCTTGTCATAGCTAGAATTGAAACGAGCCAGGAACTTAATCTGTTAACTCTTCTTACTCGAGATACTTGCTAGCTAGCAAGTGAGCCATTATTTATTTCCCATTGCAATTACATCAGCAAGCGGAAGCACTAAAGTGAACAAATCGATTAAAAAACAATTAATTCGCATTTTTTGGCCCAGATCAATATGAACACTACTTCACGATTTCTTCATGAATTGACGTTAGCTCCATAAGTTACATAGTTATTTATATTAGCTACGTAAATTACAGTTTATATTCTTTTCACACCACAAGTGGACTTCCTGATACACAAACCTTTCACCGAATGATAGTAAAATGTGTTTTTTTTTTGGCATGTTTGTATTAAAATCATTGGGGCCCCCTGGTGGTCCTGGGTCCTTATACCGATCAGAGCAAGAAACGGCCCTGCACCTCAGCGTAACTTGGCTCACAACATTGTTTGTCTATTTTAGATGTCCTTGGAAAACGTAGATGTCTGGATTTGAGTAATGATTTCATGAGTGTTTTGAGGGTGTAGCAAAGACGGGCGTTGTGGTTGTATGCGTGACATGGACCAATAAATGGATGTTGGCCTCGAGGCAGACCAGAAATGTACTAAAATCCTCCAGTGATGATGTCTTTCTATGGGGCAATACAAGTCAGGCTTGGCTGAACAGATAGGTCTAATAGATGAACATTGACGAGACCTGGAAACAACATTTGGAAACAAAACTTATCATCATTTACACTCATATATCTTAATGTGCTTAATATAAATGGTGTAACAAGCCTGATTCAGATCTCCTTATCATGGAGTCATACCGGTATGACAATCAGGATATATCTAAAATCGGGATGAAATGAAGGAGACACACGCATATTCTCACACACACTTGGTAACCATACAGACTTACACACTGTAAAATGCCTATTCAGTGTTGAGTTAATTCAGTAAGAGTTCATTCATCACAGTAAGGATTTGTCACTGCATCATAGGCTCCATTTGGCGCTCTCTCAGGCTCCATTTCTCTCCAGCTCATAAAAATCTAAAATGTCGGGTGTACACACTGAGCAGCTCTGATCTTCTCTCTTCGCAGCATGCGATGGCTGGTACGGGGTCGCGCACGGCTGCACCCGCAAACTGGGCATGAAGATCTGCGGTGAGTTTATTCATTTATTTCTTGATTCAGACCTATTTCCTAAAGCGATGGCTTTTTCACACATCAGAGGTGTTCAGACCTGACTGTGATTTTAACCTCTTCGTCCTCTGGGAGAGCACAGTGACCTCACCCTGACCAGAGGGGTCTGTCTGTGTCTCTGTGCTCCTTTACTTCTTCTTTATTCTTTATTCATCGTCCTGGTTTTTATGCCCCAAATCACAGATGAAAAGAGCAGCGCTGTCATCGCATGTTCCCATCGCCCTAGAGGCTCGATCCCAAATGACTGCCTAATCCATTCCTGTTAATTCACTACATATAGGCTTAATAGAATTAAAGTGTTGAGGTCATTATTTTATTCATGTGACTTGTCTGTAAAGTCCATGCAGTATACGTGTTGTGTTTAATGAGAGTCATTGTAAAAGGTTGTGTAGACTACATCCAGCAGAAATAACACTTTTAGACTGTAGAGCACTGTGTGTCAGGGGGATGGAGCTGAAAGGTCAGTGAGCAGTGATGGAGCCTCAAGGCTAGAGTGAGCTGAGTGTCGTCCCTCTGTAACGCTCAGTGCTCCGTGTCCTCCCAAGAGAAACGGCAATTATTTACAGAACCAATAGAAAAAGCCAATAGACAAACGATGGGAGGAGAAAGATCAGAACTAACTCTACTTTTCTAGTTTAGAGTTGAGATATAGACCAATCTCTGGAGCCTGCCTTGAGTGCACTTCCTTATTAGTGTCCACTATATCAGGAAATTAATTCAACTATAATAAGGCAAGTAGGACAATTAATGCAGAGAGAGAGAGACAGACAGATAGTCAGACAGACAGAAACAGGAAGTCAGAGTAAGAGAATGAAAGAGGGAGACAAAAAGCTAGACC
The DNA here is from genome assembly GCA_024331685.1 of Stegophilus panzeri. NCBI lineage: Eukaryota > Metazoa > Chordata > Actinopteri > Siluriformes > Trichomycteridae > Stegophilus > Stegophilus panzeri. The sequence goes on along the minus strand of JANDJT010000012.1, from coordinate 3,331,376 downwards.
AGAAAAAAGAGACAGACAGACACATAGACTGAGGGAGAGACGAACACAGAGAGACAGATAGAAAGAGAGAGAGAGAGAGAGAGAGAGAGAGAGAGAGAGAGAGAGACAGAGAGACAGCTCCTCACATCCCTAACAGCCTCCTCACAGGCTTGCATCCCCTAACAGCCCCCTCACATCCCTAACAGCCCCTCACAGCCCTAACAACCCCCTCATAGCCCCTCACAGCCCCAAACATCCCCCTCACAGCCTCTCACATCCCTAACAGCCCCTCACAGCCCTAACAGCCCCCTCACAGCCCCAAACACCCCCCCACAGCCTCTCACAGCCTCAAACATCCCCCTCACAGGCACTTACATACCCCTCACAGCCCCTCACAGTCCCAAACACCCCCCCCACAGCCTCTCACAGCCTCAAACATCCCCCTCACAGCCCGCGCACATACCCCTCACTGCCCCAAACAGCCCCCCACCGCCCTAAACAGCCCCCTAACAGCCCCTAACAGCCCCTAACAGCCCCATCACAGCCTCTAATAGCCCCTTACAGCCCTCACAACCCCAAACAGTCCATCCCCCACCCCTCACACCTCCTAACAGCCCCTAATAGCCCCCTCACAGCCCTCACAGCCCCCTAACAGACCATTCACAGCCCTAGCCACCCTCAAAGCGCCCCCATCTGACAAAGGGTGAGTTAACTCCACAAAAAAAGACAATGACATTGAAATTGATTTCATTATTAGTAAAGTAATAGGCAGGCTTCGAGGCTATACTATATTTTAGGGCTAATTTGACGTTATGAAATGAAATCTTGACTTAATATGAATATTAAAAGATGAATTCACCAGGGTTGAAATAAAATAAAATCCTGACAGTTTGGCGGTGCTGTTTTAAAGCACAGTTTATTGAGTGCAAAAAAAAATAATAATAATTTAACACCAGGGAGTTGGAGGAAGCTGCTGTTTTGTTGGACCTGCTGTGAGAAAAACAGAGAAATCCAGCAGCAATGAATGGATTTGCATAGATTTGAACAATCTTTAGCTCTTATCTGAGGCTGAATATGAAGCGCCGCTGCACTGCTTCTGTCTCTGTCTGTTTTGTGAGATAACACACACACACACACACACTTCACAGAGATAATCAATGTCCACTGGGAATCAGATGACCAAACCATTCCCAGGTTTTCAGCTACGAGCGATTTGACCAGTAACAATGCATTTGGGAAAACGCCGGTCCTTTTTATGATCTCGTTCAGAGATTTAACACAATGAACCTCTTCATCTGTTCCACCGCGATACTGTGAGACAATGTTGACATTTAATGATGTGATCTTCCTGATTATATATATATATATATATATATATATAATGAAATAATAAATAATGAGTCAGTGCTGCAGTTTAGAATATAAAAAAAAGAAATATTTACGTGTTTTAAAGAATCTCAGTCATCTTATCATTGAATTTTAAAAGCCAGTATTTGTAGTATTTATAAATTCATGGATTTTTACAATAAATTAGGTTTTTATATAGTGATGCCATTAAACAACCTACATTTTAGTGGTACTGTTTAAAATGTAATACAATATTTTTAAAACAATATTTTTTTTTATGATTCTAAAGATCTTATTAATGACAGTTTATTGGAAGAGCCATTACTTTTGATTATACCATCCATAGCTTTAAAAAATAAATAAAAAAAAAAATAATAAAAAAAAAATAATAATAATAATCCCAGGGATCTTATCAATGACAGTTTAATGGAAAAGTCATTACTTTAATTATACCACCCATAGATTTTTTAAAAATAATAATAATAATAATAATAATCCCAGGGATCTTATCAATGACAGTGTATTGGAAAAGCTATTATTTTTATTATACCATCCATAGATTTTTAAAATAATAATAATAATAATAATAATAATAATAATAGTAACAATCCTAGTGACCTTATCAATGACAATGCATTTAGTAAACCAATTATTTTTTTAATAAAACATTGAAATCTTTTATGTAGAAAATGATACCATTAAATAATACATTTTGGGTAAAATCTGCTTTTTATTTTAGGCAAGAGTTTAGAATATAAACCTGAAAAATACAAAAAATGAAACGGTTTCTCTGTCCCAGTGATCTTATCAGTGCGTCTAGGAAAATAAAATTTTATTATGCCGTTGATTTGTGGCACATCTTTAGAAAATGAGATGTTTATTTGATCTCTTATGTTTTATGTGCTTGTTATATGGAACGGCATCTTGAACAATGCTGTCTGTCTCAGGTGTAATAGCTTTCCACACATCTTAAACATGTTGGCTTCCTGCTTGTGCTTTTCTCGCTTCTTCACACCAGTTACTGCACTAAAGCCTCCCTGATAGATCGGTGTCATGGGGAGCAGTGTGTATCAGATCTATAACCCTATCAGATCTCTGTGCCTCCGGTTAAATGACATGTTTTCTGTTCGGGTCAGGCAGCTTGAGCACTCGGGCGGAAATGTGTTGGGGGTGGAAATCACCACTAAAGTGCATATAAATATATATACACATCACCCCAACAGTCACTCATACACAGAGCCATGTGTTGGGAGAATTAACTTACAAAGTAGGCTGTAGCAAGGATCTGGACATGTTTCTAAGCGGCTTCCATTCCTCATCGTCTCGTAACGATGCAGGGTTTCTGCAGAAGAACAACAGCTTGGAGGAGAAAGGCAGGATGATGGGATCCTTCAGAGAGAAAGAGCAGAGTCATAACAGGGAGAATCGGGAGAAGGAAACACGCTTCTCCCGCACAGAGACTGACTTCTCCAACCTGTTCGCCCGGGGTAAGACTTCTCCATCACGGCTTTCTTCATCCTTATTTACACATTTCATCCATTTTTACTTGTTTAGATATCATGACACTCGGTTGCTAGGTTACAGCAGGACTAAATCGTGTGTATATTTGTTATCGGTCAGATTAACTTGTTAATACTTCACCAGCTGCACATGTGCCCTGAGATTACACTTAAATTAAAGCAAAGACACTTTATTAAAAAAAAAATATTTAGGATGGAAGAGTATGAATGACTCGTTATACCACAGCACTGTCGAATACTTGATTCTGATTGGTTAGAATATAAGCATAATTTTTGTTTGTTTTTTTAATCATGTATATATGTTTATAATTGATTGATTTTTTACGATGTCCGACATGACCAAAAAACCATTCAGGTTTGAACCCTGGGACAGTCTTGAAATACAGTAAAGGTAAAATATTGAATAAAAGAAAGAAAGAAAGGAAGAAAGAAAGAATGAAAGAAAGGAAGGAAGGAAGAAAGAAAGAAAGAAAGGAGAATGAATATATTATAAATAAAACCAACCACACAAACAGAAAATGTACAGATACATAAATAAGGTAAAGAAAGAAAGTAAGAAAGAAGGCATAATAAATAAATAACTGAATAAATGAATTAATAAATTTTGTAAAGGAAAGAAGATAGTATAAAAAAACAAACAAGTAAACAAATACATATAGAAGGGATGCATGAATGAATTAATTAATTAGTGAAAGACAAAAGGAAATTTTGTAAATAAAAAATAAATAAATAAATAAACGTGAAAGAAGGAAAGAAAGAAAGAAAGAAAGAAAGAAAGAAAGAAGGTGCAGTCTATTGTCAGTTGGTCATCTTGCTTATGTCCACATTCCTTTTCCAACAATTATCTCAGTTTAGTGGATCGACGTGGATCCGTTTAACAAACATTCAGTGAAGTAATAAAGTTAAAGTCTTGGTTGGTGATGACATGAGTAGATGCTGATATGTTGTTACCCCACAGATATATACGAAAAAATAACCATTTTGGGCATAGACTCAACCAAAAATATCTTAAACAACTGCTCCATGGAAGTAAAAGTGGTAAAATTCAGCTGTCAGACAAAGCCCATCACTTCCTCTCCTGAACTTCCTCTCTGTGCAGATTTACTTCCTGCTAAAAATGGTGAAGAACCGACTATGCAGTTTCTCCTCGAGGTCATGGAGATCCTCACCAATTACGTCCGCAAGACCTTCGACAGATCCACCAAAGTTCTGGACTTCCACCATCCACACCAGCTCCTGGAGGGCATCGAGGGCTTCAACCTGGAGCTCTGTGACCAGCCTGAGTCACTTGAGCAGATCCTCGTGGACTGCAGGGATACACTGAAGTACGGGGTCCGCACAGGTACGATCTCAAATCACATACTAGAGATCTGTTCTGGATGTATGTGTGAGTCTACATGGCTGTTTTATATAGATGATGGACTATGTGCTGAACAAATGAAGTGTAGCGAGATTAAATTTAGATTTGGGATATAATAAATAGTTGAAGAGTTATCTCAGAGTATGCAATTTGACAGTTTTAGCCTCTGTTGTGTTTCAAACCAATAACATACTACCACCAAGTACAACTGGCTGATGCTTTTCCTGATCCCTTGGAGACAGGATACAACTGAGCAGTTAAGGTTTAAGGTTCTTGCCTAAGGACCCAACAATGGCAATGCTGGGATTTGACCTCATAACCTTCTGATCAGTTTCACATGTTCTCCCCATGTCCACATGGGTTTCCTCTGGGTTGTCCAGTTTCTAACTCAAAAACATTCCTGCCTCATCCCCACTGTTCCTGGAGAAACTCAGGACTCTTAACAGGATCAGAATACAGCTGTTTGATGCATGGCCCATGACATCCTTTTCATAATTAGCCCCAAACCTTGAGGAGGAAAAGAAAAAAATCGATAGCTTCTTTCAGCTCAGATTTGATGTTCACTTGAATACGTTGGAGATCACCACAACTGTAAGATTGCAAGTCTCAATCCCAGCGAGTTTCAATTTTCAATCCCAATGATGCCACAGCCATCCAGTCGTGGGTGTCTCTGAGCTCATGTATACAGAAGAGAGCAGATTTCTTCGGAGTGTGTCAGTGTTCCTCTTCTCGTGTCTCAAAGGAAGCACGTGTTAGCTTTCACCCTCCCTAGTTTGTAGCAGTCAACGTGATCAATCAATGATCAACCTGTTAGACTGAGCACTTATTTAAGGTCTTCGATACTCATACAGTACATATGAAAATAATTCTTAAATATACTTTCAGTCATTTTGTACACTTACTTCCAATTTGACCATGAAACTCTCATGATAAAAGGATTTGTTAATATTTTATTACTTTAAACTGGATTAAAATAACTGATTTTACACCTGTTTTGGACGTGCCCATGTTCAGCGTTGGATTTATTCGTGATCTCACACTCCACAGTTGCGGTTAATGACTCAATGAAAAGTAGACAGTCAGGGCTTTCAGAATTTGCCGTGTTTCAGACATAAACACAGAGTCACGATACTCTACACACAGGAACCCAACAGTTTCCTGACTGACCTTATAACAGACTTGCGGCGATAAAATACTTCATTTGATTATACTGTTGAAAATGTCCAATAATAAGTCGATTTCCAATATGCCGGTAAAATGGAACGCCAGCATACTACTAGAAAGGGTTAAATAAACATCAAGACTAAATTGAATCATCTAATAGTGCACGTGTTTAATATCAACATTACAGTAGGTCATATTCCATTTACGCTCAGCATCGAGCGCTGCTGCTGAGTTTTTCACTCATTTGAATAATTTAAGTAAACATCTCATTGAAACACTTGCATTATAATATAGAAGATTGGACTGACAAGTAAAAAGGCCGTTATTGGAACTTGACTCAGTAAAAGAAGAAATATGATGGAAGAATTCGAACCATAAAGCTGCATGTACAGCATATCAGTAATTAAACCTGCACTCAGAGATGGTCTATAAGATGTCATATGATCAGGAGTCCTGTTTCTGTTTTGTCGAATTAATTATTTACTAACACAACAGAGGGTTTTATTTGGATTATTTATTTATTTATTTTGCTGTAATTGTGCAACAAGAACAGTCCAAGGGGGAAAATCAAACTCCATTAGCACTATTACATCTTATAGCTGCCTTAAAGCAGGTCTGAATGATGCTGTAATGAAAAGAGGGTCATTAAGAGGCATTTCAAATAAAAGGAGGCAGTTAAGGTCCAAATAGGCTGAAACGTTCATTGTGTGTGTGTGTGTGTGTGTGTGTGTGTGTGTGTGTTTGTGTTTTCACTGAAACATTACAATATTAGATTGTATCTGTAGTGCAAAACTAAATAATGATTTATACAATGAATTATATCTCAGGCATTCAAAAAAATGAATGAAATTAATATTAAGATTCAACACAAGCTAAATTTCAAAAAATGCTTGTGAAATGTGAGAGGTCTGTCATATATATTTGATTTTTGGCTTGTTTCTTAAACACGTAAACTCTCAGGAGGTTCCAGATTTACATTCCTCACTGTAATTGCTGTAACTACAAACCTTTCACCCTGTTTTACCTTCACTGCAGTTCCTGAAAAAGATGATTATAAGGATTAACTGAACAATACACCAGAATATTGAGAGGAGACAAATCATTATGAAGCGATTCCTTCAGACCTGGAACTGTCCGTGGTTCTGAAAATGAACCCCTAACCCAATGAAAGGGAAAAATAAATAATTACTTAATTTACTTATATTTATGACTTGTCTTCATGTGCAGATTCAGTACGTGTGTTTGAGCAATGAAACATTTCTGACCTCTGACGCTTATTTTCTTGTCCTGTTCTCTATTCTGCTTTCTGCCCTTTCCTTTTCCTCCTCTCTGTCCCCTTTCTTTATGTTTAATTCATTTCTTTATTTCCTGCCCATTATCTTTTGGTGTTTCAGTGTTAAATAATAGAGCAATTAAAACTTATACTATTAATGGAGCTCTGTGGTGAAGCTGGTCCATTAAGATCAAAGGCGAGATGCTCAGTTGGCTCACAGTTGGGACAGAGGGATAATGTGAATATTCAGGAATGTGTATATGAGCTAGATTTGCATTTATATTACAGAACATTAACTATTAAAACTCACTCAGCTCTGTGTTCTGTGCTGAATCACTGATAGATGTAGGTTTACAAAACTAGATGTTTTTAGTTCAGTTTTAGTTTAATTCACTGTTCCGTTTTAATTTCTGTCTTCTCTGTTATTTACAGGTCACCCAAGATTTTTCAATCAGCTCTCCACTGGCCTGGACATCATCGGCCTGGCTGGAGAATGGTTAACATCTACTGCTAACACTAACATGTGAGTGACTCTCCTTTCTTTTCCTTTTCCTTTCCTTTCCATTCCTTTCCTTTCCTTTTCCTTTTCCTTTCCTTTCCTTTCTTTTCCATTCCTTTCCATTCCTTTTCCTTGCCTTTCCTTTCTTTTCCATTCCTTTCTTTTCTATTCTTTTCCGTTCCTTTCCTTTTCCTTTCATTTCCTTTCCATTCCTTTTCCTTTCCTTTTCCTTTCTTTTCCATTCCTTTCTGTTCCTTTCCCTTTCCTTTCCTTTTCTTTTCATTTACTTTCTGTTCCTTTCCTTTTCCTTTCCTTTCTTATTTCCTATCCTTTTCATTTTCTTCTTCATTTCCTTTCCTTTTCTTTCCTTTCTGTTCCTTTCCTTTTCCATTCCTTTACTTAAATGTCCTCTTGTTTCCTTCCCTTTTCTTTCCTTTACTTTCATGTCCGCCTGTTTCCTTTCTTTTCTTTTCTTTCTTTTCCTTTTCTTTCCTTTCACATCCTCCTGTTTCCTTTCCTTTCATTTCCTTTCCTTTCATGTCCGCCTGTTTCCTTTCCTCTCTTGTCCTTTTCCTTTCCTTTTCCTTTTCTTTCATGTTCTTTATTTTCATGTCCTCCAGTTTCTTTTCCTTTCCTTTCCTTTCCTTGTCTTTTGTGTCCTCCTCTTATATATCCTGTCCTTTATTCCCATCCTCTTCATGGTCAGGATGATTATTCCGGCTGTGTATGATCTCACACACATATTGTGTCTGATGTCAGGAGGTTATGTAAAATGATTGTTTTTGTGCTCTGTGGCCAGAGGTGCTGGTTTTGTTAGTGCTGTATCGAGTGATGATCTGATAGCGCTGGCACCCCCGAGGCACGTTAGATTGCATATTGATCAGGACATTTCATAAGAGCACTGTATAATAATCATCATCATCATCATCATCATCATCATCATAATAATACAGAGCAGGGCGGATTTCATCTGCAGGGAGACTTTGAATAGGCAGAATAAAGAATATGGCTGCGTATAGACTCAATAGCAATCAAGAGTATTCCAGCCATGTTCTAAATGGTTTCATAAGGTTCTGCTCACTTATTGAGCATTTTCCCTCTGCTTCTTTTTCAAACACTAATACACAATACCTAAGGCACAGATGCATTTTGTACTCTGATTTTAACCTGATATTACAAATTCTGCTGTGAAGCAGCTATTGTACGTATTGGAGCTATTGTAGCTTCAGAATGGACTCGTCCCAAATCTAGTTAACGGCCCATTGACTGAGCGTGACTGATGGCTGGTAGGAGCCGAGTGCCAGCTGAGGCCAGCCAGTCGGAGTGCATGTGCCCCCTCCCGCACCGTATCTGCCACCCCCCCAGGCCGTGGAAACTCCACATAGCGTGTCTCTCCGAGTGGCTCTTCCACTCCCACAGGAACGAGTCGCTTCATTAGCGCTGTCCTTCTTTATATAAACACGTGGCTCCATTATAGAAGTCACTTACTATGAGGAAGGGCTTGTTAAACCGCCATTACAGGAACAATAGCTGGTGGCACAGGGGAATTACTTTGCTTAATACACGTTTATTCACATGAGTCCCACACAAATGCACATTTCACTGCAGTTCATACAGTTCCGGGTAAAATGAACCGTACACACATATACTCAAATGAGCCGAAACTTGTTTGGTGATTAAAGTTTTCTTCTTTAGTTTTTTGTATTAGAGCTACAAGTCTAATATGTAAAAAAAAAAAAAGTCTGGAAATCTATTTAGCAAATACATACCCACATCTTCACATTCTCACGTCAAACTATATCAATCTGCAAACTTATTTGTAATGCTTTGTAATATACGGTATGATTTTGGAATATTACCTTCTCTGGTAGAAAATTCAAGCTAACTTCATAATGTGGGTTGTGTTCAGGGTTGTCATGGTTTTGGAAAGTGTGTGAGTGTGTGAGATGGCTGTGAAGATCGCTTCTGTAATATTCAGGGCTTTAATTATTATTGGCCTTTTATTAATAGCACACCTATTATGGTTTTTCAAATATTACCTTTCATGTAGTGTGTTATAGAGCTGTTTGCGAATGTAAAACATCTGCAAAGTTTAAAAAATCAAAGCACATGACAAACGGAGTTATCGACTCCCAAAAGAAGGAACCGATTCTAAACAGCTGAATCGAGTCGTTAGTGATTCCAGACTCACTCCCTGTACTAATCTTCATAGGTTTGCAATAAAAAGCCCCGCCTCTGGTCTTCATCGGCTGCTGAAACTCGTTATGGTAGTAGGCGTTTCCTTTTCGACACATGTTGACAGCGGTAGACCAATCACAACAGACTGGGACGTCTGACCAATCAGAGCAGAGTATGCTCTCTGAAAGGAGGAGTTTAAAATGAATCATTTAGAACGGATCATTTAACGAGTCGTTTGTGACACTGGGGGAAAAAGGTAACGCTGCAGTTTAAATTGTGAACATGTTAAAGTGTTTTTTGACCTCGGATGCGTGTAAATCTATTGTACGAGACCTTTAAAACAAAATTAGGCACGTTTCAAATCCATAATAGATGCGCTTTAAATAAACCGTCTGGAACAGCCCATATTTACATATTTAATTTTTAAATAGAACATCTATAAACATCTGTCTTTGTGCTACATTTTTGCTTTTAAATTCAGGTAGATTTATGTTCATGTTTATAGATTACAGTAAATCCAACTGTGTCCTAATCCGCATTAGCTCCTCTGTGTAACATCACTGAGGTACTGGATGCGGTTTCAGATGTTCACGGAAAAGATTGTTAAAATAAAGAAGCAAACTTAAGACGCTGATTGACTGAGTGATTTGGGATAAAGCGGGAAATTATATACGTTTCATTCTGTTCATTTTGTTCGAGAAAATCACAATAATGATAATGAGTCTTTATTAGTCACGTATACATTACAGCACAGTGAAATCCTGCATGTCAGGAAGCTGGGGTCAGAGTGCAGGGTCAGCCATGATACAGCACCCCTGGAGCAGAGAGGGTTAAGGGCCTTGCTCAAGGGCCCAACAGTGGTAGCTTGGCAGTGCTGGGGCTTGAACCCCCGACTTTCTGCTCAGTAACCCATAGCCTTAACCGTCAATCCACCATTATATTTGACTGGTCAGTTGAATTGAATGGGAATAATCGAAATCTTACTAACGTAAACACAAGTAGCCTATAAACAATTTCATCTTGGGCCTAATGTGTTCTGTTGGTGGAAAGTTCAGGAACAAAAACGCTCTAGGGGTTCAATAAACAGCCCGAATATTACTGAGCACATTTGAATAACGAGGCTAATGTTCAAATAGGATTATGCTCTTAAAATCAATCTGTACTCCGAGGAGTCGGTGAAATTTATTTTACAGTTAAAGGGGTCTCTGACTCCAGGAAGGTTCGTGCTTTGTATTGACACACTCTGTTACGCAGTGTATATTGGATTCTTTCTCATTTCTGAGAAAGAGTGTGTGAAATATGAGGACGTTTGTGTGTAGACTTTGGGTCACAGCTGTTTCGCAATTTAAACGTGATAAAACAGCGTATTTATATATGAAGACTGTGTTGACATTTAAATGACCAAAAAAATGCGGTTAAGCAATATCTGCTGTGTTTAAAAATAAAACAGCGAGAGAAAAAGGACAGGGTGTGTAAGAGAATACGGAGGCGTTGCAGTCTTTCCAATCTGTTTATTTCAGAAGACTTCTTTAGAGAAAGGACGAACGCAGAGGAAGCATTCATAGCACCTTTGGTCCATTTAAAAGCAGCACAGGACACAGGGTTTATGTTGTATAATACACTGAATAAACAAGGAAAGCTCTTTAAAGGTTAAATCAAGGTTAAATCTCTAGCAACCTAAAGTATCCTTCAGTTTGCCTCTGTGGGGGAACGCACAAAGTTTAAAAGTTTAAAAAGAAATGTTTCTTTTTCAGAGAAGGTTCCAGGTAGAACTGATTTATACAGCTATTTATAAGAATAAAATAGAAGAATTATAACTATACAAATATAAGATTGAATAAAAATCATAATAAAAGAAAACCCCCTAAAAAAAAAACAACGAAGGAAGGGTTAAAACACTGTATACACGTTCGGAAAATTTTGATCCTTTAATCATCTACAGTCGTCCCTCTGTGGGAAATCCTTAATGGTTCTCTGTAGAACCCTGTAACTCCTTTATGGACGCTGTATCCAATTGTTATCCTTTATGAACCTTTATTTTTTATTATGAACCTTTAAAGAATCCCTGAGGAATGCTTTTGTTCAAATTCATGAAACAATATTTCATTAAGAGTGAAAAAGAGATGTTTTTTTTAGTTATAGAATATCTCCATTTTCAAGTGGTTTTTAAATGGTTTTAGATCATGTTGTGTTTCTGAAAATAAATTGCTCTCCTCTCGCTGTAGAGGTTTTTTGTTGTTGGTTTTTTTTTGACATTTGGTTTCACTAACAGACCTGCATCCTGTGGCATTAATAGGCAAGAAAGAGTATAAAAAAGCTCATAAGTGCTAGAACACTAAACAAAGTATTGCTTTATATTTTTGATCCTGTATTCATAAAATTTGGTGGTTAGTATGAAACATAACTGGTGTTAAACCAGAACAAGATGAATAAAACAGCAGGTGATTTATCCTGACTGTCCCAGTTTCCAGAAAGCATCATGGCACAAATATAATAGCTAAATGGTAACGCGAGCAATACATCGAACTCTCTATCACTCTCCCTCTCTCTTTCTCTCTCCTGTCTCTCTCTCTTTCTCTCTCCTCTCTCTCTCTTTCTCTCTCTCTCTCTCTGTCACTCTGTATGTGTGTGAGATGGTGTTGTTTTGCTCCGAGAATGTTGCAACCCGCTGGGCAGAACTGGATCTTTTGGAATGAAGTTACATGTTTTCGGCCCCATTATGTCTGATTGTTTGCTGCAGTGTTTAAGCATCATTTGCTACCTCATTCATTCGTTCTTCACACACACACACACACGCACACACACACACGTACACACACACAGAAGTGCACAGGCTTTGTGTGGTGAAAGCAGGGTGTTCCTTTGTCTCGAGGCTCTGTCAGTGTGTGAATGTGGTGAAAGTGCAGGTTCTGTCATTATAACCATCATCACTCACTGTGATTAATTAGAAATAATCAAAGCTGACATGTATCGACTGGCAGCTAATGTCCCAAAACACACACACACACACACACACACACACACACACACTTAGAAATAATGCACATGCACTCACACACAAATTAATTCAGAACAATTATATTCCAGAACAATAATAATGAACAATAATAATCCATATACTACAAATATATTTTGTATTATAGATGATACACTCTTTTTTTATATGAAATATTTTCAAACATTGTGCAGAAATAAAATTGTTGCATGTATTATAATACAAACCACATCAAACTACATATTTAAAACATTGAATATAAGCATATAATTATTTATCAATAATATAACACATAAGATAATTACATAATGAGCAAGTTTTGTAATATTTCAAATATATATTTAAATATAATATAATTTTTTTTTTTTTTTTAAATTATATTATACTATATTATATTTTCAACAAAGGTTCACAGAGATGCATTACATCATTAAAAAACAAATTTATTGGTAAACTTCTTGGTGTTTATATAATGTTTATACCGCAGTGCTGTTGAATTCTCAATCCTGATTGGTCAGAAGGTGTTGATTAATTTTCTATAACAGCAGCTCTGACAGTAGTGCGGCTCATACTCTCAGGTTTATATTAATGTGCTCGTTCTAATGTTCTTGTTTATATAGTAACAGCTTTATGGAGTACAGGGATTATATGGCAGGCACACCATGTAAACAGATTTAAAGACAAAAAAAAGACAAGGTGAAGTTTTCTGTAAGGAGATTTAACGTTGTAATGGTTTATGTAACGTTTATGGAAGGAGTCTCCAGTGTCAGAGGTAAATCTGTAACTTCCCGACATGGGAAAATCTTAACGACAGACGTGTTTGTGCTTATCGCTGACACGACAAGCTTTTTTGCCTTATGAACTTAAAGAGAGAGAAATAAAGAGAAGCTGGTGAGGGAATGACTGTTTATAGGTGCTATAACATAAGTGAGAACAGGAACTAATCTGTAACCTAACTATAAATATAAATTGTAAAAAATGTCTGATGTGTTGCTTTTTAATAAATGATATATCGTTAGTGTTGGCAAATTGCTGTGGTATAAGTGGAATAAAACACATGGACGTGGTGTTCTAGGGAAATGAGAGCAAGACAAGCTGTGAATAAATATCTACTTAATGGGTAAAAAACTGTTTGGTTGCATCTGAATATTATTTATTCACTCTGCGATTAAAGAGAGTAATCTGGAACTTGGGGTTCAATCTTAGAAAAAAGGGGATCTTAGCTTTCTGAAGAGGTTGTAGTCGGAAGAGTTCCCACAGAAGGTAGCTCTAGGTTGAATTTAGGTTTAACCTTCTTTTACTAAGTGTGTAGAAAGCATTTAGAGGACATGATTGCACAGGGACATTATTTAAGGTAATTGGATACATAATTGGACCTTGAGGAGTACTGGTGTACTTTTAGGGAACACTGAGATTGTATTTTGAAGAGCAAAAATGCAGCCGCATGGGACTGATTTGTTATCGTGTAGAGACAAAATGTCTCCAAAAAAGCATTTAGTGGCTCTCATAGAAACATTATTGAGCATTCCGTGTGTGTGTGTATATATATATATATATATATATATATATATATATATATTAAATGGGCTACATGCGAATTTCATCCATTTTGTTCCTGATTCTCTGTCATATGTGGATGTTCTTTAATCTATGGACTTCTGCACTCTCAGACGTCCCTCTTTTGTCCTTTTTTTGCTTGCAACACACCCTCTCTCTCTCATTGACATCGAAATGTGCCATTCCTCTCCTTTGAATGAGACGGATTGAGGCCCTTATCTCAGCCCAACAGCCGTGCCCTGCCTGTTTCCTGTCGCTCTGAACTCCTCTATTAAGACCGACAGATACTCATCACGCCGTCAGACCCCTTCATTAAACCCCCCCCGTACGAAACGAGGGCTTATCGAGCCCATCGCAGCCCTCGTTTAATTAGCGGCATTCACAACTGAATATTTTATCTGGGATGGGATTCCAGGTTGCGCCAGGCTTTTATGAGGGTTTGAAATTAGCCGAAACACAATCGAGAGCAGGTAACGATGATATCTTTGGCGGTCTGTTATTAGGTTTGTCGATGAAACGCATTAGAAGGGTCTGTGCATTGCTTTTTTTTGGGGAAATGAAGCAGAATAATTGTGGAGGAGGAGGTGGAAGAGGAGGAGGAGGAGGAAGAGGTAGGTTTCCACTGCAGCTCTGTCAATTTGTATTAGTCAGTCAAAGAAACACAGATGTGTGACAAGACAGATTTTTCTTCTGTCAATCAAAATTTCCTCGCTTTATTCAGTCCTAATTGGTTCTCTGATTCTTTTGATGCCTCTCCTTCCAGGTTCACCTACGAGATTGCGCCTGTGTTTGTGCTGATGGAGCAGCTGACGCTGAAGAAGATGAGGGAGATTGTCGGCTGGCGTAACGGCGAAGGAGATGGACTTTTCTCACCGGGTAAATTCACCTTCCTAGGATGTGGTTCCTGGAAAGAAAATGCTGCAGCAAATATTCACGTTTCCTTCTTCTTCCTCCCAAGAGACACTATAGAGTGCTGCAGGGATGACGTGTTTTTGTAGGTCAACCCTGGAAGTTAGCATCACCCTGGTTCCATCAACAAAAATCCAATAGGATTTTCCCATTGGCTTTTGGATTATTGCAGAAAATAAGCTCTGTGACCAACAAAAGTTTATGATTCGTACACGTTTTTTTCATCAAGATAATCTTTACAAATGTACATAACCCTCATGAATTTTGCAGCCTAAATACAATCGCCAGAAGTAAAAAGCTAATGTTAGGCTATAAACGAACTACACCACGGTCACATGACTTCAACGTCACCACCGCTACACTTCCGACAACTCTTTCAAACTTTATTTAAAAAACACGGTGTCATGACGTTTAATTTCCCCGATAATCTCTGTACTCTCATTTAGCCACTCATTAGCAACCACCTTTTTTCAAGACATGTAAAATCTTTTCAAAAATCATGAGCAGGGTATTACTGATGTGTTTTATGTCGTAGAATAAAACATGAAAATATCCTGAACTTGTGTTAACCACAGATTTTATTTCAGGCATTTAACCCATTGACTTCAGGACAATGGAACCGGAAGGGTTAGGGTTTTCTCATTTCCGGGTTTTAGGTCTCATTTTTGCAGCACTCTATTAAGATTAAAGATATAGTTAAGCCCAAGCGGAAGTATCTCTCAGCGAAGACATGTTTGATTCCTTCTTTTGTTTTGCATTAAAGCTAAGTGTATTATGCTGCTAGCAAATAAGCTAATCTTATAACCTCCAGTCACATACAGCTCTGTTACACTATTTGTATATTAAAAGTTTAATAAAATAGCAGAATATGTACGGTAAAAACACAATGGAGCGTGTTGTTACAGGAAAATAACCCAAACCAATATGTGGTGCGAAGCGGAGATACCCTGAAGTGGATTATTTTCCTGTAACAGCACGTCATGAAGTGTTTTATTCCTCTTATACCACAGCAAATTGCCAACAATTCCAACATTTCATTTATTAAATAATGACACTTCATACTTTATAATCCATTTATAGTTACATTAAATGTTGTGAAACATCCCACAAAACAAGTTCGTTATTACTGTTATTACATACGTTATAGCGGCTAAAAACAGCCCAAAACACAGATTGTCTTGGTGAGAAACTGAACAGCGCAAAATCCTCCATCCTGAAGACTGTCAGAAAAAACTTACTGACTGTTACACTGACACTGGAGACTCCTTCCATCAATGCTAAATACTAAAAGTCTCCTTACAGAAAACCTTAACTTAACAATGATTATACAGTTATATTTATATTTGAGCTGCTGTTATAAATTATTTATCAACACCCTCTGACCAATCAGATTTGAGAATTTAACAGGTATAAAAAGTAATCGATTTTTAATGTTAAAATCCAAATGGCTTCGGGCAACTTTTACTAGATTCTGATTGGTCAGTGGGGTCAGATGTCATTCACAGTCTGAGGTCCAGATGACTTTTATTTCTACACACAGGTGGTGCTATATCAAACATGTACAGTGTGATGATCGCCCGCTATAAGTATTTCCCCGAGGTCAAAACCAAAGGCATGTCGGCTGCACCGCGCCTCATTCTCTTTACATCAGAACACGTGAGGAACTTAAGCGTGTCAATCTTTTAGGTTTTGTCCAGATGTGCGCCATGATTTCCTGTAGACTGTAGACTTACAGTGTGTGTGTGTGTGTGTGTGTGTGTGTGTGTGTGTTTTTGTAGAGTCACTATTCGATCGCCAAAGCTGGAGCAGCTCTGGGTTTCGGTAAAGAAAACGTCATCCTGCTCAGCACCGATGAAAGGTAACAAATCAGTACACATCACTGTGTTTAAACAATAAAACACAATCCCACTGCCAAAAAATGGCATCTTAGCAAAGTCTAAGTATCTTGAATATACTCACACTGGGGTCATTCCATCTCAAATGGTCCAATAATTGCAAAGTCAGTTGCTTGACCATTTTTAATTTTTCAAAAAATTGTTTTGAGTGATTGACTACCTCTATGTATTGGTATGGCAAAACCACCAGTTGTTTATTTTAATTATTATTAATATTTTACTTAGTTTAACTACAACAATGGCACACAACAAAATTTGGTTATGTAAACACCTTAATCATGTAAACATGTAAACACCTTAATCACACTATTAACGTCGTGTGGGAGTTTTCAACGCATTGTGAGACAGGACACGTACACACACGGCAGCGCTCAACCGTTTGACGGCAAACAAGAGAGCACGGCTGCGTC
>JANDJT010000012.1:3245079-3259806 GCA_024331685.1 Stegophilus panzeri | reverse complement strand
AAAATAGGAATAGAAAAATAAGAATAATAGTAGTAAAAATAATAATAATGGTAATATGTGCACTATGAACACCTCATTGTATGTACAGATGAATACAAATATGAATATATACAGATGAGTAACACCTCATTTATAAACAGATAAATGATGAATGGATTATCGCACAGTTAACAGTAAAGGTTGAGCAGCAAATAGTAATAAGTGAATAAATGTTCATATTGCAGAATTATTGTGAACATGTTGGCTGATGATGTAAAAACAGCTAGCAGTGCTACATTATGTTGTTATTTGTATTAAAGAGTCTGACTGCTGTAGGGCTGAAGGACCTGCGGTAACTCTCCTTCTTACACAAAAAGACCTCAGTCTTCTCAGCAGGTGGAGACGACTTTATTATACAGGACATCTGTGTTTATGGACCAATCCAGTTTATTTAGGCAAATACCCAGGAATTTGTACCATCCCCAATAAACACACGTACACACCAGATAAGGTTAATATATGCACATCTTTATTACTTCTCTGCATTTGTTTTTGTCGACGTTTGTGTAGTTATCGGTATTGCGGCGACTTCCGGGTCCAGCCCGCTGAGGTTACGGCAAGCGAGAGGGGTTAACTGCAGGTTCGCGAATTCTCAAATACGGAAGTTTCCTGCGCGATGACTTCGGCGGCTGGACTGTTCTAAGTGTTTGTGTTTTGGAGGGAGAAAGAACATAACTGTGTCTTTCTTAATGAAAGAATCTTGTGGGAAGATGTTGTTGTAAATATTTGTTATAAATAAATATATGTGTATGTATATATGTGTAAATATATATGTATGTGTGTATGTGTTATATGTTTACATGTAGGTGTTGAAGCCTTACCATTGCTTTGTTTTAAAGGTGAATGTGATAACACTTATCTGATACTTACCTGTTGGATAATAATGGTACATTCCATATGGGCGGAGCCTCTACTTCATAAGAATGGCTTCGGCCCACAGTCAGGGGAATGTTAAGGAGGAATGTTTTGGAGGAAAGTTATGAAGTGCATTTGCAAGTGAAGTCTTTAGTTAGAGTTTAAAAATATTAATCCTAGTGTAGAAGTATCTATCTATCTATCTATCTATCTATCTATCTATCTATCTATCTATTTCCCCACTTTTTTCCCCCCAGAGAATATTACAAGCATCTGTGGTAAACATCATCGATACAGAATTTATCATGTATAACATATGTATAACACAGATACATGCAGGACACAACACACATATATTCACACTTTTACAAACATTTTACACATTCACAGTTTCCTAACAGACATATATTTCATTTATGAGTCTTCTTAAGTGGTTTTATAGAAAAGTTGTATTATGCATGGCAGTCTTTGTCCTCATCCGAAGGTAGGTAACCACCCATATATACATGTAGGCTACGTGCACTCGAAGTTCCTACTGTGGCTGACTTGAGTGCGGTCTGAACTGCAGGTTAAAATCAAAATGTGTGCTGCTGCGCTTGATGTAAGTCACACTTCAATTCAGAAGTGTGTTATGTTGGCAGTGACGTAAGCAGAAATTAATTTCAGATGGTTGTGGAAATATACAAAATAAAATCACAATTGTTTTCCTGATCTGTACAGTTAGATTGGTAAGTGAGATGCGCTCATGCATGTCACATGGATGTCAGACAGCAGTGGACAGCATGAGCTGTGATGACACAATTTTTAAAAAACTTTTTAGTCATTTAAGGCACAATCTAGCATCAAAAATCTTTTCATATCAATAACATTGCCATTAAATACCTTTATGACAGTTATACTGAATAAGATATAAAATACCACATTAACAATATGGAAAATTACACATTATATTATATTATATTATATTATATTATATTATATTATATTTATAACTGTATAAATCCTGATCTACGTTTCTTTTGCAGTAAACTTCAGCAAAATACTTCACTGGCTCTGACTTTGAGCTATCTAGCTAGTAGCTTTCAAAAGACATACGAAAAAAAGGCATAATCCCGATTGGCTAATTTTGATAGATGCCCTTATCCAGAGCGACTTACAATTATCTCGTTATCTCATTTACACAACTGAGCAGTTGAGGGTTAAGGGCCTTGCTCAAGGGCCCAACAATGGCAGCTGGGATTTGAACTCACAACCTTCCAAGAAGTCCAAAGTCTTAACTGCCATGCTACCACTTCCCACTAATGACAGAATTTTCATTTTTGGGCGAACTAAGTGGGTGGAGCCAGTGGTTAGTAGACCATAGTCTTTGAGTACTGAAGAATGGAAGGGTGTGTAGCCAAGGATTTAAAATTACAATGAAATTACTCAAATATGATTTGACTTTCATCCTGTCATTATAAAATTAAATACCCTTGATTTTCTATTCATAATGTAAAGGAAATAAGAGCAGCTTTACAACATTACAAAATGCCTAAAATTTCTCATTTCAGGCACTGCTGCTTTTGTTTCACTAGTCAGTATTGTGGAGGTTTGTTACTTTGACCAAAATAAATAAGTTAAGCCCAGCAATTTATTGTATTTTCTTTCTCTGGTAAAATACACCACACCACAGCTACGTAATAGGAACATTAAAACTGCACTTGACGTTATACAAAAGGAACATACACTGAAATTTATCTGGAAGTTATAGAAACTTTAGCTTTAGAAATGTTAGATTGTTAAATCTTCTCCACTTTTAGTCTTCAGAAAAGAGATGCAGGCAATCACAAAACTTAGGGATAGAGGGACTTTATTGAAACTTCAAATTCATATAGATGTTACCCCTTCATGGTCTCCTCATCCACCTGTTCCTTTAAAGCCCCTCTGTGCCTGGGAACTCAAAGACAACCTGCCTACCAATATAGGAACCACATTCCATTATCTATGCAGTACCCAAAATATAAAGGAGCAAAGAGGACCTCTCAATGTGTAACCCTACAACACACAGTAAGCTTCAAATGGATGGAAAAAAAAATTAATAAAAAAAACAAAACAAAACACTGCATTCTACACTACCACCTTTTGCTTTATTAAATGATTCATAATTCAAATAAAGCATGGCTATTGAGGGGTACGGTGGCTTACTAGTTTGCACATTTGCCTCGCACTTCCAGGGTTGCGTGTGGAGTTTACATGTTCTCTCCGTGCTTCAGGGGTTTCCTCCAGGTACTCCAGTTTATTCCCCAGTCCAAAGACATGCACTGTAGGCTGATTGGTATTTCCAAATTGTCTGTAGTGTGTGAATGGGTGTGTGAGTGTGTGAGTGATTGTGCCCTGTGATAGATTGGCAATCCATCCAGGGTGTCCACCCACCTTGTACCCAGGGATAGGCTTCTGGGATAGGCTCCAGGCTTCCCGTGACCCTGTGTAGGATAAGCAGTATAGAAAATGGATGGATGGCTATTGAGTTGAAACTTCTATCCAACTTCAAACTGTGTCATGGATATTATGTAGATGTTTAACACCTCAGAAATGTAATTTGTGGGAGGTTTGTGTAGTTCTGTGAACAAATCGCATTCTGGCTGTCAAAAGACATTCACTGGATTTAAACCGTTTACACAGTCTGGTCTCTACAGGTTATTCCAGAATTTGCTCAGAACTGGAAAACTTTTCAAATTGGATGGCTTAAAATGAGGCAAGTAAACAAGATATTCTCATGTTTGCTGATGGGCTGTAGGAAAAGGTCTGTGGTTGATTGTCTGCAATGTCACTCAGATGAACTTTTGGTGCAAGCACCAGTTCTTGGCTGCATTTACTGTCTAAAGAAAGTACTAGCAAAAAAACTAGACCAATGAACAACTTTGGATGGATTGGCAATTTTTCTTAAATAGAGAGGAAGCAATTTTGGGTGATTTTCATAATTAAATGGTCAAAATATAACCGAACAATTAATCTTATTGGCTTTTGGATCACAACTGCTAAAATTTAATAGAGAAGCTACTAGCCTTAAGCTGTTATGTAATAAACATAAAAGGACACTAGCATGGACACAAGTGCAGATAAGAGCTTTACTTAAAGAGAGGCAGGCAGACAAATCCAAAACATCAGACAATAGCGTGGTCAAAAAACAGGCAAAACCAGAATCAAGAACGAGAATGAGATCAAAACAAGAACCCACGAACTGATAAACGCTTGGTATACGGAAAACTCACGTAATACTTCACAAAGTGTAAATGTTCACAAAGTCTCTTTTATACTGTGGTTGTGAGTGTGTGTGAGATTGGATGCAAGTGTATGTGATTAGAATGAGTGTTCTGTGTGTGTGTGTGTGAGCTGGGAATTGCAGTCCATGGCGGCCATGTTTGTAGGCCGCCGTGCAGTATGGTAAATGTAGTCACTAGTTTGCTGTGATATGACAGAACCCCCCCCAAGGGCGCTTCTCCCGAAGCGCCAAAATGCACTCCCTCCCCTGGCGGTTCTGGCCCTCTGGGCAAAGAGTTCAAACAACCTCTCAGGTTCCAATGCAGGTATGATCCAACAAGTAGCAGGTTTCTCAAGGAGCCAAGGAGCAGACAAGAGGCTGGGGCTGGTTTGCCGGAGTCATTAGGCGAGATCCAGGCTTTGAAAGTTGTGTTGTCAGCTTTACATGGGGGCTTGACTTGGTGGGCCATCTTGTTGGCCTTTCTTGAGTGTGGAGTGACGTCCTCAGCGGAGCAGGAAGGCGGAGCAACATCCTCAGTGGCATGGGAAAATGGAGCAAAGTCCAAATAGAACCTTGGCATAGAGGCATCCACGGCAGAATAGGGAAGCAAAACGGAGCTCTTGGCTGTAATGGGAGGCGGAGAAACTTCCTCAGTAGAACAGGATGGCTGAGTGGCTTCCTCAGCTGTATAGGGATGCTGAGCGGTGTCCTCAGTCACTCAGAGAGTCTGAGCGTCGTTCTCCATCAACTTGGAGGCTGAACTTGGTTAGTCATGACGTCTGCTTCAGGCATGAGTAGAACTTGGTTGTCCATGTCAGCAGACTCAAGCATGAGCAGAACTTGGTTGTCCTTGTCAGCAGACTCGGGCGTGAGCAGAACTTGGTTAGTCGTGACATCGGTTTCAGGCATAAGAAGAACTTGGTTGGTCATGTCAACTGACTCTGGCGTGAGCATAACTTGGTTGGCCGTGACGTCGGTTTCAGGCGTGAGCTGAACCTGGTTGGTCGTGATGTTGGTTTCAATCTGGAACTTGGCATGGAAGGTCACATCATCTATCTCAGGCAGGAACGTGGCATGGGAGGCCGTCTCTTTGACCTCGGACTGGAACTTGGCTTGAAAGGTCGCCTCTTCGACCTCGGCCAGGAACTTGGCTTGAAAGGTCGCCTCTTCGACCTCGGCCAGGAACTTGGCATGAGAGGCCGTCTCTTTGACCTCTGACAGGAACTTGGGTTGGCCGTCTCTTCGACCTGTGACAGGAACTGGGCTTGAAAGGTCGCCTCTTCGATCTCAGATGTGAACATGGCTTGGGAGGTCACCTCGTTGACCTCTAGCAGGAACTTGACTTTATGCTGGTGCTCTGGAGATGAGACAACCTCATGGGTCTCAGGTTGAAAGTCTGGGGATGAGACCGCCTCGTGAGTCTCATGCTGGAGTTCTGGGGATGAGGTCGCCATGTTGACCTCTGGCTGGAGCTCGGCAGGTGAGACCACCTCGTGGGTCTCTGATTGGAGTTCTGGAGCAGAGGTCGCTACATTGACCTCTGGCTGGAGCTGTGCAGGTGAGACCACCTCGTGGATCTCAGGTTTGAGCCCTGGAGATGAGGTTGCCTTGTTGACCTCCGACTGGGGCTCTGCAGTGGAAACCATCTCATGGGTCTCAGGTTCGAGCTCTGGAGATGAGACATCCTCATGGGTCTCGTGCTGGGGCTCTGGAGAGGAGGTCGCCACATGGACCTCCAACTGGAGCTGAGCTTAACTCATGGGTCTCAGGTTGGAGCTCTGGAGAGGAGGTCACCACATTGACTTCCGGGAGGGGCTCTGCAGTGGAGACCACCTCGTGGGTCTCAGGTTGGAGCTCTGGAGATGAGGTCACCACGTTGACCTCCAGCTGGAGCTCCACAAGTGCTCTCTTGTGGAGCCGTTTGTGAGCACGCCAGCAGCCCTTGGTCTTGCAGGTCTTTGTCACTCCCACCACTGCCCTGTCGGCCGGGGGCTGAAGCTGAGCTATAGAAACCCTCCTGTTGACCAGCTCCCTCTCATAATATGAGGTGAAAGTCTGAAAGGGTTCATCCGTTAGTCTGGGCCTTCCTAAAAAAATTTGAAGGTCAAGTTTGTGCCATGGACGTCCGAACACCTGAACTAAAAGTTTAACCAACTGGCTTATATGGCTAAGATAACCGGACCCCCTAGAAATCAGGAACTCGGCCCAGCTGTGAGCTGGGCCAGTGAGTCGAGACAGCATGAATCCCAGCCACTGCTCCTCTCTGGGCTTGGGGTCCTCCAGGCTTGTAAAATAAAACTGGCATTGGAGTATATAACCTTCAGGACATACCTCAAAGCCATCGAAGGAAGCTGGTACTCCCAGGGGGTACCACTGGGGAAAACGCACAGAATCAAAGTCTGGTATAGAGAATCCGGTGTAATGCTCTGCTGCTGCTTCCATGTTGTAGGCGAAGTATTCTGTCATGTAATAAACGTAAAGGACACTAGGATGGACGCAAGTGCAGATAAGAGCTTTACTTAAAGAGAGGCAGGCAGACAAATCCAAAACACCAGACAATAGCGTGGTCAAAAAACAGGCAAAGGGTCAGACGATTGGCAACCAGGCATGAATGAGGCAAAACCAGAATCAAGAACGAGAGTGAGAATGAGATTGAAACAAGAACCCATGAACCAATAACAAACACTTGGTATACGGAAAACTCACGTAATACGTAATACTCACGTAAAAGTCTAAATTTCTCTTTTATACTGTGGCTGTGAGTGTGTGTGAGATTGGATGCAGGTGTGTGTAATTAGAATGAGTGTTCTGTGTGTGAGTGTTCTGGGAATTGCAGTCCATGGCGGCCATGTTTGTAGGCCGCTGTGCAGTATGGAAAATGTAGTCACTGGTTTGCTGTGATATGACATAAGCTCAATGGCTAGAGGGGGATTTTAGACCCTGGTGGTAATGAAGGGCTCAGGGACACAGAATAAGGATCCATTTGCACAAGGTTTATTAATACAAAACATGTAATCAAAACAGGCAGGGTCATTATCATAAGAGACAGCAGAGGCATACACGGTTCCAAAAACACAATCCAAAAAAATCAAAAGCTAAATACCAGGAAGAGTCAAATTTACAAAAGTATAAATAAACTTCAGAACCACAAGGGCAAGGCAAAAGGCAGAAATCTAGGTAGGTAAGGCCAAAACACAGAAATGATATCCAAAAACACAGCTCATAAACCCCCCCAAGGTTTGCAGGCAAACAGTAAGGCTTAGCCACTAGGTTCAATTTCATGTGCTTTTAATAACAGTGTGGTGACAAAAAGTGAACAACACAACCGAAGGGCACTCGGTATTCAGAAGAGGGAATCCTCTGGCATTCTGGCAGGGAATCTGGATTGGATGTTACACTGGTATACAGATTACTCACTGAGATTTTCATAGACTGGCTCTAATTGGGAGATGTTGGGGTTCATAATCTCATAGGCAGATTCTGGTTCACTGATATTATCTTCATTAGTCTGAAAAAGGAAAAAAAAAAAGTGAAGTCTTAGAAGTTTTAAAAGGTTGAAATGTTTTATCAAATGAAATAATATAGTAAATAAATTTCCATTGTTAAAAGCACCAAAAAAAAAAAAAATACATAAAAATTGAATACAGTGGAAAGGAACTTTGTACACACCCTGCTGAAAGTTGGTGTCATTGTTCCTGGGCCTAGAGGGAGATGAGGAGATAAAAAGATCAAGTGTTACTTTAATCTTTATAAGAACAGACAACACATATATGACTGAAACCCTTCTGACATGAGTAATGTTATTTAGTAAATCTGAGCAGTAAAACTGGGTGAATTGGACATGAATCAGTCCTACATAACTGTCTGAGTTAAACATTTTGGTAATTGCTATTCTCTGTGGCCTGGTGCCTGTGCTGTGTTTTGTCTTCTGTGCTCCTTTTGTCTGTGTGTTCTGTATGTCCAGGTTCAGAGTTCAGATGTTTGTGTGCCACTGCACTCTTAATTCCAGGTTCTTTCTTTTTCATCGTGACTTCTTGTAGTGTTACCCAAATCTTGTCATTGGCCGTGAGACTTAGACTTGCCAAAGTACATATTTCTTTTTGTAGATATTGCCAGGCTGCCGTTTGCTTCCTTTGTTTTTGTAGGTAAGTTAGCTTGTGGTGATACAGGTAGCCTGCTGGTTGTGTTTGGTATTTTGCCCTCTGCTTGCCTGGTGTCATATACTGGTGACTATGCAAAAATTGTTCATACATTTATCTGCTGTAAATTGTGAAAAAGTCGCTAATGTGTTTTTACATATACACCTGAAAATAACATTTTACACACACTCTTCCTGTTATTGCCCCGACCCTAGACTAATGTCTGATATTACAGTTGTAAATGTCATTTACAGATGTAACTGTGGTTGTATGAAAACTGGATAATCTCCAGGGGCAGTGTCTAACACATGGGTAACCTCTTGTGTGTGTGCAAATGCATGCCGAGATCTTCAACAAAGTGACAGTGACATAGTGTTTGCTATAAATACCTTCATGCCATCACACGCCTTGAAACCTACTCACTGATTACCTATTGGATTCATATCTAGTGTAATGTTTCACCCCTGTAACCTCAAGGGGTGGTGCTTAACCCCTCCTTTCATAAATGCTGTTATGATCCTATGAGCTGGCAGTGTGTCCACTGCCCCATTGTGAGCCCACTTGAAAAGCTTCAATGCAATTTTTCACCTTGTGCCACCCCAGTGAGTTATGTACCTGATGGTCACTCCAATGCCCAAATGGATTAGGACCAATTCAGTAATCTAAAATCTAGTATAGGATGGAAGCTACCATGCATGTCTGAACAAGAAGAAACAACTAGTTCTGCTTTTTCAGAGTGTTGGGGTCATTTATTGGATCATGCCCAAAGGCCTTCTTTGGTCAGAGCAGCAACTTTTTTGGTGTCTAAAAAATTTATTGAGCACGACACAGCCGAGCATCAATTGTGGAACTGGAATTTTTACCCCTGTGACATAGCTATCAGGATTCATTGGCCTGATGTAGTTTCTGGCCAGTGGGTGTTGTTTCAACTGTGAAGTATACCACCAGCAGCCATTGCCCTATGGTAACCTATTGGTGATGCATGGCTAGTTTACTTTGCTCTGTTGGCTTGGCGATTCCAAAACTTCTTCCAAAACTCTCTCCTCCAGGGCGTTTCTGGTCACAGGCCCAAAGAGCATGGCAGTTTGAATTGTGCAGGACATGCAAGACATCAAACATAAACAGAGTGGAGGAGAGTTTTCCTATCTCCCGGGCCACATGGTGGTGGGGGCAGTGGTGGCTTGATGGTTAAGGCTCTGGGTTGCTGATCAGAAGGTCTGGGGTTCAATCCCCAACACCACCAGGCCCTGGGCTACTGATCAAAGGTCAGGGGTTCAAGCCCCAGAACTGCCAAGCTGCCACTGTTGGGCCCTTGAGCAAGGCCCTTAACCCACCATATCATGGCTGACCCTGCACTCCGACCCCAACCTCATAACATGCTGGGATGTGCGAAGAAAAAAGACCAATAAAAGACTCATTATCATGTGCCCTACTATCAGAAGCTAAACTTCCATTAACTCCATAGTGGAGGGACTGGCCTCTACCACTCCAATCGTTGATGGAAGATTAACAACGGATTACCAGTGCATGTCAGATGTGTGGTCATGTTAGCTTTCATTAGCAAGCCATCAGTACATCTGCAATTGGCACTGGGGCAGTGTACCTCAGACACTGCCTTACACTTAGTTTTACACTAGTAAAACTACTAGCAATGTAATGCTGACTTCCAATGTTAATTTGGAAGTTGGAGCAGCAAAAAGGAGATAGAGGGCCAAACACCCAGTTTGTGCCAATAGCACTGGTTTAGTGAGGGACACACATGCCTGTGAAGCAGAGCAAGCAGCTGAGCAACAACAGTCTACCTATCTAGGACACTGTTATGTGTAGGCGAAAAAGCTAAGCTAGCAACTAGACAATATTCTAAGCTTTGCAATTCACAGGAAGTCAGTTCTCTGACAGGATACTCTTACCAGAGAACTAGAGTTTTTCAGAGCTTTGGCGGAAATCTGCATTCTCCAAAATCTACACGCAATTCCTCATGGGCTCAACGAATAGAGAAAACAAATAAAAGAAGTGAAATGACATGAAGGTATTTGTATAAGATACTATGTCACAAATCTACATGCTCCAAAATCTACATGCAGTCCTACATGGGCTTGTCGAGTAAAGAAAAGGGAACAAAGTTACATGGCATTAAGGTACACTATATGGCCAAAAGTTTGTGGACATCTGATCAATACATTTATATGTGCTTTTTGAACATCTCAATCCAGATTTATTTACACTTTACTGTTATAATAATTGCCACACTTCTGGGAAGGCTTTGCACTAGTTATTGGAATGTGATTGTCGGGATTAACCCAGGAGGTGAGACTCATCTGTGATTGTTGAATGTCTCTGCATTTGTGTGCACACATGAGAGGACTTCCTGGCAGTTAGAATGAGTGAAATGGAAACACAGATGGGTGGTGTGTGTGTGTACCTTGCAGTTTGCATCTCTTATGTAGAGTCAAAAAGAGAAATATGATTCCAATCAGAAGCACAAGCAGACTCACAGTCAAGGTTATCAATGGAACAATGGAAACTGGAAATACTGGAAGAGAAATACATAATCAGTTATCCACTCACATGCTCGTCATTTAGAAGTATTAGATCTTCAACATCTCCCTGAGCAGTGCCGTTCTTCCAACGTGCTTCAAGACCAGCACCATTGTCCCCGTGCCAAAGAAGTCTTCAGTGTCCTGCCTCAATGACTACAGTCTCGTTGCACTCACATCCCTCATTATGAAGTGCTTCAAGAGGCTTATCATGAGGTACATCAAGACCCTGCTGCCCCCTAACTGGACCCCCTGCAATTCACATATCGTCCCAACCACTCAACAGATGAAGTCATTGCCACCACCCTACATTTGGCTCACCTAGGATGCTTACATTTGAATGCTGTTCATAGACATAGTTCAGCATTCAACACAATCATTCCTCAGCACCTGATTGGAAAGCTGGCTTGAACACCTCCTTCTGCAGCTGAATCCTGGACTTCCTGACTGGCAGACCTCAGTCAGTCCGGCTTGGGAACAACATCTCCAACACCACCACACTGAGCATGGGAGCCCACCAGGGCTGTGTGCTCAGTCCACCGCTGTTCACCCTAGTTCACCGATGACATGATCATGGTGGGTCTCATCAGCAACAATGATGAGTCAGCATACAGAGATGAGGTGCAGCGGCTAATGGACTGGTGCAGACCAACAACCTGTCTCTGAACATGGACAAAACATTAACTTCAGGAGAGCACAGAGCGACCAGTCTCTGCTGACCATCGACAGCTCCTCCATGGAGATCGTCAAGATTAGCAAATTTCTTGGTGTTCACCTGGCAGAGAACTTCACCTGGTCCTTCAAGACCAACTCCAAGAAAGCTCAGCAGCACCTCTACTTTCTGTGAAGGTTGAAAAAAGCCCATACTCCTTGTCCTCACCACATTCTACAGAGGAACTTTTGAGAGTATACTGAGCAGCTGCATCACTGCCTGGTTTAGGAATTTCACCATATCGGACCGCAAGACCCTGCAGCGGATAGTGAGGACAGCTGAGAAGATCATCAGGGTCTCTCTTCCCTCCATCATAGACATTTACACCACACACTGCATCTGCAAAGCCAGCAGCATTGAGGATGACCCCACGCACCCCTCACCCAAACTCTTCACCCTCCTGCCGTCTGGTAAAAGATACCCAAGCATTCGGGCCCTCACTGGTGGCCCTTTTCCCAAGCCATCAGACTCCTCAATACTCAGAGACTGGACTAACAACAAACACACACACACACACACACACACACACACTGAACAT
Organism: Stegophilus panzeri; assembly: GCA_024331685.1. Lineage (NCBI taxonomy): Eukaryota > Metazoa > Chordata > Actinopteri > Siluriformes > Trichomycteridae > Stegophilus > Stegophilus panzeri. Next base: position 3,247,745 of record JANDJT010000012.1, on the reverse strand, counting down.
AGAAACACCATCCCACTCCCCCTGCAATTTTTGCACATTTCTGTACTGAAATTTGCATTTTTGCTGCTACAGTATTTATAAAAAATATCGTATTTAATTTCTTGTCACCTTTATACTCTCTGCCTGGCTGCTATCGCAATTACTGCTATGTCCATATATGGTATAAGCTTATCTGCTGAATACTATGTAATAGTATGTTATGTTTACATTCACAGCATTTTTATTATATTGTTATTCTTTTGCACTACCAGGTATATCGGACACATCCACACTTGAACTGTGTACTGGTCAGCACTACACTATCTCCTACTGTGTCATGTTTTAGTAGATACTGTACTGTTTTGTGTTGTTTGCACATGTTTACACATGAATTTTATGGATAAATGTGTAGGTTATCCTTAAATTATTTAGTTCTGTGTTGTCTCATGTAGTTTGTGTATTGTTTTTCTGTAGGACTGTGGTCCTGGAGGAACATTGTTTCGTTTCACTGTGTACTGTATGTCACGTATTAAACGTTATGAAGGTGAGGACGGATGCAAGTGCAGATAAGAGCTTTTAATAAAGAGGCAGGCAGACAAATCCAAATCATGATACAATAGCGTAGTCAAGAACCAGGCAGTAGGTCGGCGATCTGTAAACAGGCATGAACTAGGCAAGGCAAGAATCGTCAATGAGGAGCAAGAAGCAAGATCAATAAACATAAAACAAAACGAGGAAACGGGTACAAACGCTTGGTAAGGTGAGAACACTCAATACTTCGCAAAGCTATTGTGAACAAACAGTCTCTTTATACTGTGATGTGATTGTGTGTGAGATTGGATGCAGGTGTGCGAATAGAATGAATGTGAGTGTTCTGGGAATTGCAGTCCATGACGGCCATGTTTGTAGGCCGCAGTGCAGGATGGGAAATGTAGTCACTGGTTTGCTGTGACATGACACTGTACCAGCTGTATATGGTTGAAATGACAATAAAGCCACCTGACTTGACTTGAATTGACTTTGAGCTGTCATTAATCAAAATCACGTATTTAGACTATAGGTGTGATATGCATTTAAGCACAGTGACCTGTTGGATGAACTTGATATTTTAAAAAATGTTGTTTTTTTTTTCTTTTTGGCTATGAAAACATGTCCAAACATGAAAAAACATTTTTAAAATAAATATTGATTATGTTTAAGTATTCAATTGTAAACAGTACAAACAGTTTGACCCAATATTATCATAATGCATAATTAGAGGGTTAATAATCTCATAATAAGAAATATTACACAAACTCTGCTATCAAAAAGATCTGTGTTTCTGAAATTACAGAATGTCAGCGTCAATCATACAAACTCACCAGTAACTATCAGGTCGATCTGCGTGAAATAAACCTTGTATCCACGATTAGACGTCCAGTTTACTTCAGCTCCACACCAGTATTCACCAGAGTCCTGCTCACTCACGCGTTTAATATGCACAGTGAAGATTTGTGTTTCTCTGTCATCATACAGGGAGATTTCCCCCTTATTTATATATGTTCTACTTTTTTTAACAGTTGAACTATAAGAACAAGCAGCAGTTGCAGGCCTTTTGCAGAGAAACTTATTGTCATTCCTGTGGGATTCTGGGTATTTACAGTTGATAGTCAAATCTCCTCCTACATGGACAGGCTTACTGATGGACTTCTCATTGGACAGATCTGCAAATCACAACCAATCAGATCAGTTTTATATATCACATTTCATATCACACTGACAAATCATCATGGTAGCTGTCAGGAATATAATACATTCTTTTCTAGTGATATTGCACTATTAGAGAAGATCAGAGCTGATTAAACTCATGGAGCAAAAGACAAATAAAGAACGCAGACCTATTCAAATCATCCTTTAACAAATTAGTATGAAATGTATCAGTATGTTACTCTGATTGCTTAAACAGTTATTTTTCACGTATAAAGAGGACCACAACATGTGTATTAGCAACTCACCTTCTATGACGTTCAGCTTCAGTACAGTGTAGAACTCCGTTTCATCAGACACAACAACAGCACACGCGTATGTTCCAGTGTCCTCTGTAATCAGCTCTCTGATAAAGACACTGAAGAATCCTGCACTTCTGTTGTCATGAATTGAGAATCTGCCATCATGTGACCATAAACTGTTTGGTTCTGTACTTATTTGATTAAAACAACACTGATGTGTTTCGATCTTACAGAAAGCTTTAGGTTTCTCTTTGTACTCATCGTCATAGCTACACTTGATGTTGCTTCTTGTCCTGGCATATGCAGTCACTTCTCTAGAGACCGAGGACCCTGTTAAAAGCAAGTTTAAATTGTGATTTGACCTACAGTCAGCTGCTGTTATAGAACATTAGTTAACATATTCTGACCATTCAGAATTGAGCATTCAACAGTGCTCTGGTATGAATATAAACAAGCATTAAAGAACAATTTGCTCACTTCCCATTGTTCATACTTTCAGTGTAGCTAATGCTACTGATGACCATTTTGTGGTACAACTGCCATAAAAGTCCCTGTGAATTAGCTGTTACTATAGAAACAATAATGTATTAGATTGATCTCATTTGCATAAAGCTGAGATTTTCAGTCAGCACTAATGTCAGAGCTGCTGTTATAGAAAATGAATCAACACCAATCAGTACTGAGCATTCAACACCACTG
>JANDJT010000012.1:3234170-3244740 GCA_024331685.1 Stegophilus panzeri | reverse complement strand
ACACCAACTCCACTTCAGAAAGATATTAAAGCTCCTGTTGTGTTACACACTGTTACTGTCTCTGTTCCGCTCTGTGAATGTTCTGTCTGCACTGTGCACTGACCACATCCTTTTCTGACTCCGTGAGAAAGCTGCAAACGCCTCAGAAAACCAAAAAAAAAGTGTGAAGTATGTGTGAGCAGTGCGACAGAGAAACTTTAAAATCACTCCAAACTGCTAGGCTTGGCTTTGTTAATTTGTAAACTTTTGCAGCTTCATCTCTGCTGCTTCAACACTTCAAATTACACCGCAGTACAAACTGTGTATTTAAATCTTCAAAAATATGGAAATAGTGTATGCGCATACCGTATATATACAGTTCTATTAACAAAAACATGGGATTCAAAGACGTAGTCTGAACAACAGTATCGTCTGTTCAGCATTTGGCTCTGTGACACTATTTGTACAGTATTATTAATTAACTGCTAATTACGTTTTTAAAAAATAATACATTTTTTATGGTTATTTCATATGAATCTTCATTCTTTCCAAAGATTACTTATATAATATTTATAATTATATAACCAGGATAAAGTGGTTACAGAAGATGAATGAATGTTCATACATTACATTATATACTACAATATGATGTGAGTGATAACATTAATCACAACATTAAATGCACCTATAAGCGGATAAAAAAAAAATGCACGGTGTGTTGTGCTTTTGTTGTGTTACGAGAGGAATTAAACACTTTTCAACATTGCTGTTATAGTAAAATAATCAGTGTCGGTGTGGGAAATTACTTCAAACCCCATTGTATTTTATTCCTTGCTTATCTGACTTAACTGTATTTAAAACATTGCTCTCAGTAATCAGCTGTGTTAGAGTGTTAGAGTGTTCATTGTAAGTCGGTCTGATGCTGCTACTGCCATCTATAGCAGGCGTGTCAGACGTACAGGATGAATTTTGAAAGTGAAAAAATGCATAAAAGACACGAACTGGAAATTTTTAATAAAATGCTATTCCTAAATTATCCAGTAGGGGCGCACGGTTTTAGTCAGAGTAGGAGACGCGGCACAACTGTGAGACTCAGACCGAACAGCAGATGCTAGCAATGCGCCTTAATTTCTACTAAAACAGAGTAGAAGAGTACGGCACGCGGGCCAAAACCGGACCTGCTAGGGGTTCAATAATGTAATTGGATCACGTTAAGACTATGTGAACTGATTATGTTCAATATATATCATGTAAACCAGTTTCGGAACACTTTTTTACATTAAATTTGTATATCCCAGCTTGTTAGGAAGCCAGGGTCAGGGCCATAATATGGCACCCCTGGAGCAAGAGGGTTAAAGGCCTTGTTCAAAGGCCCAACAGTAGCAGTGAGGTAGTGCTGGGGCTTGAACTCCACCCTTCTGATCAGTAACCCAGAGCCTTCACCACTGAGCTACCACCTTGCTCTTTTTGTATATTTAGTATAAGCAATTACATCAGATTTTTATGGGAAACTGTTTTTTTTTTTTTTTTAAATGTAATCTATATGTTAAATGCTCTTTTAAAACTGAACGACCACATATCCCTTTTTTCCCCAGTATGGATATATTTTTAGAAATGTGGCATCTTCTCCACTTTTAGTCTTCAGAAAACAGATGCAGGCGGCTACAAAACTTGAGATGGAGGTGATGGAGGGGTGGAGGTGAATTTTATTGAAGCTTTAAACGCACATAGATGTAAATAAGTAAATCAGTTTTAAACATTTGCAGCTAAGCTTTCTCATCCCAGTGATCTAAAAACATATGGAGGCAATTGCATCATTACCGCATTAATATGGAAAATGATTACATAAAAATTAAGAATTAATACGTATAATTACATGATAAAACGAGGAATTCACTGATGTTCAATAAAAAAAAAAAAACAACAACAATAATTGAAAAAAAATAATAATTAATGTTCACTGGTAATTGCTGAGCATAACTATTGAGCTGAAACAATCTGTGCCAGTCTCTAACCCTGCTCTGGTACACCTGAGCACTCTTAAACAACAGACTTTTTGAAGATCTATTCACTGGTTTGGAAAAAAAAACAGTTTACACCACCATTTAAAGAAGATCTCCATGTTTGCAGATGGTGCTGTTTGCAGGTCGGTGGTTGGTTGTCTGCATTGCCACTCAGATGGACTTTAAGTGTAAGTAGCAGATCTTGGACACATTTACTGACTAAAAAAAGTACTACACTCTTTAGCACAAGTCTAGACTGCTGAACAAATTTTGATGGATTGCCAATTTTTCTTCATCACAGAGGAAGCACATTTGGGTGATTTTCATAATAAAATGTTCAAAATATAACCTAGCAATGAATCTTATTGGCTTTTGGATCAAGTCCAGTCGAGTACAGTGTAATAGAGAAGCTACGTATTAGCCTTAAGTTCAATGGCTAGAGGGGGATTTTAGACTCTGGTAGACTGAATCAGGTTGGTCAGTTTAATAATCAAGATTTTCATAGATTGGATCTAATTGGTAGATGTTGGCGTTCCCACTCTCATAGACAAAGTCTGGTTCATGTTCATCTTCTCCATTAGTCTGAAATTACAAAACAAATAGTAGGACTTAGAAGTATTAAAAGCCTGAAATGTTTGGTCAGATTAATTAATAGAGGAAATTATGTGAATGAGCGGTTTTGCTGTCACTTTGTACGCACCGCTCTGGAGATTTCTGTAATTCTTTCTTGGCCTACAGGGAGAGGACAATAAAAAGAAAGAGTGTTACTTTAATCTTGATGAATTCAGACACTACATATATGACTGAAACCTTTTTAACATGAGTAATGTTCTGTAGTAAATCTGAGCAGCAGTAGCCATACAAGTAACTGGGTGAAGAATTGGACATCATTCAGTCCCACATAACTGTCTTACGGGGACACGGTGACTTTGTGTTTGGCGCATTTGCCTTACACCTCCAGGGTTGAGGTTGAAATTCCTGCCACGGCCCTGTGTGTGCAGAGTTTGCGTGTTCTCCCCATGCTTCGGGGATTTCCTCCGGGTACTCTGGTTTCCTCCCCCAAATTCCTCCCCCATGCTGATTGGCATGTCCAAAAGTGTCCGTAGTGTATGAACGTGTGTGTGATTGTGTCCTGCGATGGATTGGCACCCCGTCCAGGGTGTCCCCCACCTTGGGCCCCATGCCACCTGGGATAGGCTCCAGGTTCCACGTGACCCAGTAAGGATAAACGGTACAGAAAATGGATGGCTGGATGGATGGATAACTGTCTTATATAAACATTTTGGTAATTGCTATGCTCTGTGGCCTGGTGCCCGTGCTGTGTTTTTTCTTCTGTGTTCCTTTTGTCTGTGTGTCCTATGTCCAGGTTCAGAGTTCAGATGTTTGTGTGGCGCTGCGCTCTTAATTCCAGGCTCTTTCTTTTTCATCTCCCTCACATTGTCAGTTGCACAATATGTCATCTTTGAGACAGCATTAAGTCTCTCATTTGAAGTGCATGTAGAAAATATTATGACAATAGCCTTTTTTCATCTCAGAAATATTGCAAAGATAAGAAATATAATGTAACATGATGCCGAAAAAATAGTTCATGCATTTGTTACCTCTAGGCTGGACTATTGTAATGCCTTGGTACCTGCATGTTCCAGTAGGTGCATAAACAAGGCCCAGTTAGTCCAGAATGCAACAGCCAGAGTCCTTACTAGAACCAGAAGATATGACTATATCACATCTATCTAAGTCACACTGCACTGGCTCACAGTAAAATTTTGTATTGAATTTAAAATAAAGTAATGACCTAAATAGCACTGAATGATCTCACATGCTTCAATTGAAAAGTGCAGGCTCTTTCTTGGTCCCAATAATGTCTACATCAGGAGGCAGAGCCTTCGCTTACAAAAGACCACAGTTATGGAACAGCGTTACAGTTAGTGTTTGGGACATAGTCTCTTATCTTTAGGTCTTGAATGAAAATCTATTTGTTTAGTCAAGCCTTTAATAGGACATAAGGCTAGATGCTTTATGTCCCAGGGTGCCCTCATGTTTGACCTTCTGGTCCTCCCTTTTAGTTATGCTGTCATAGCTAGTCCTGCCAGAGTCTCTGTTTGCACACTGCACACAATGTACATCCTCTTAAAGCACTACATCACAAGAGCATACCTAATAATCAGCATTTTCTCTCTCTGAGAGAAGGCTGGATGATGCCAAATTTCTACTCCTCCTTCACCTGAAAATCACATGCTGCTGCTGAGCATGGCCCACATGGATAGCCTAAAGATCACAATGAGATTGCTGTGGATGGTACCACATGGACACCAAAGCGATGGCTGTGGATATCCTTACTTGGATAGCCTAAAGACCACAATTGCTAAAAACAGTTTACACTCAAGTCTTAATCAGTGAACAGTCAATAACTTTGATATTATAGACTTAAAGTTAAAACTCTAATGAAAACAGAAATGACTCGATGAGATGAGATGTCTGCCAGGTATTTTGAATTCTGAAGGTATTACTTCACAAAGAGAGTGGTTATAGAGGGAGAACAGAAGAGGAACCAGCACTGAGCCTTGTGGGACACCAGTGGGACACCCTTGTGGGACACATCCACATGTGCTTCAGTCTGCATGAAGCACATGTGGATCCCCTCCATATCACCTTATATGTCTATTCCTTCAGGTAGGAAGCAAACATTTGCCATGCTGTGTCATAAATTCAGAAATTCAGGAGGATGGACAAGAGAGTCTCGGTAGGTACTTTGCATTTGATACCAATTGCAAAGCATCAAAATTTCAGTCAGCAAAAGAACATGTATGGTGCTACAGATTGAACCAGTTTCTAATCCTACACACGTGCTTCTATCCTCTCATCCTGTCTCTCTAGTGGAGAGAATGGCTTGGCAAGAAACACAGTCAGCAGTGTAAGGTCAAAGGAGGAACCGACATGTTCTGATGGCTCAAGTGGCATGAGGAAAACTGGAGACACACATGCTCCCTTCCTGTAGCCTGTAGCAACCAGGTGAAGAGCTCAGTGGTTGGATGGAGGGACACACTGTTAGTACTGATAGCTCTGATTGTGTGAGGGAAACACATGCTACTGTCCTGTAAAATGGAGCAAGCAGCTAAACAGCAACCTTATAAGAATCTTGGACACTATGGACACTTTGGTGTCAAGGCAAACATGCTAAGCTAGCAAGTCAGTGGAAGTCAATGCTTTGACAGGATGCAATCACCAGAGAGCTGGAGTTTATAACAGCTTTGGAGCACAGAAAAGCTGTAGTACACCCAAAGTAATGGCTGCACAGGATAGCTCCAAAATCTACATGTGGTTCAGCATGGTCTCAGCGAGCAGTGAAAAGGAGAAGAAGTGACACGAGAGTCAAGTATTTATGCCAAATACTTCCATCATTGTCATGTCAGGAGTGTTGAAGGTCTTGGCATGTGTGTGCACACGTGAAGATATCCCGGAGTTTAGAATAAGTGGAATAGAACCACAAGTGGGTGGTGCGTGTGTGTGTGTGTCTGTGTGTGTGTGTGCGTGCCTTGCAGCTTGCATCTCTTTCGAAGGGTCACAATGAGGAATGAGATTCCACCCAGAAGCACCAGCAGAATCACAGACACAATGATCACAGTGGAAATGGGAAATCCTGGAAGAGAAATGCATGATCAGTCATTCAGTCACATTAAAACTACACTAAATGGCCAAAAGTATGTTGACACCTGAGCAGCACAGACATATGTTCTTGTTGAACATCCCATTCCAGATTTAGTCTCCTCTCTTAGCTGTTATAATAACCTTCACTCATTTAGTAAGACTTTTCACTGGAACGTGGCTTTGGGGATTTGTCCATTCAGCCACAAGAGCATTAGTGAGGTAGGGCACTGATGTTGGTCGAGAAGACCTGGCACACAGTTGGTGTTACAATTTCTCCCAAAGGTGTTCAGTGGGGTTGAGGTCATGGCTGTTTGCAGCCCATTTAAGATCCTCCATACTAACCTTGGCAAACCATGTCTTTATGAATGGGGCTTCGACAGGTTTGGGCTTCTTAGTTCCAGTGAAGTGAAATCTTAACCCTAAAGCCTGTAAAGACATTCTAGCCAATTCTGTGCTTCCAACTTTGTGACAATAGTTGGGGGACAGCTCAAATATGTATATGATCATCAGATATCTACATAGGTTTGCCCATATAGTGTACATGCTGATCATTTCGAAGTATCTGATGAGATTAATCAAAAACATGTAGTTACACCTAGGTGTGATATGCATTTAAGCATAGTGAACTGTTGGAGAAGTTGATGTAGGCTGAGATGATGTTGGGTCTCATGGATGAAAAACATAATCATTTAGTTTATTACATTATAAATGAATACAGCACATACATGCACGTGTGGCTAAAAACAGTACATGTGCTTTATGTGTGTTGTATTTATGCATTTAAAAAAAAATATATATATATATATATATTTTTTTAGGATTTTAGGATCTTCAGAAACATTGACTGCCATTAGCTGAGGAAATCAACATAGAAAGATTAGGTGAGATATTTCTGTGGCGCTAGTAATATTTCTGAAAAGTCAAAGGGCACATGTAAAGCTGCAATTATGTATTTTATTGGCAAATAAAATCTTCAAATTAGCAAATTTATTTAATTAAGAAACAAATTTATTTCCTTATAGAATGGCACCAAAAAAAGGCCTAATAATCTTATATTATCTGATATTATTTCATAATGCTAGATCAATTCTGCTATCCAGCTACCAAAAAGGTTTATGTACAGTAATGTGTGTATGAAATTACAGAATGTCAGCATCACTCATACAAACTCACCAGTAACTGTCAGGTCAATCTGCATGAAATAAACCTTGTATCCATCATCAGATTTCCAGACTACTTCAGCTCCACACCAGTATTCACCAGAGTCCTGCTCAGTTACATTTCTAATACTCACAGTGAACAATTGTGTTTCTCTGTCATCATACAGGGAGAATTTCCCCTTATTTACATACTTTCTACTTTCTTTAACAGTTGCACTATAAGAACAAGCAGCAGTTGCAGGCCTTTTGCAGAGAAACTTATTGTCATTCCTGTGGGATTCTGGGTATTTACAGTTGACAGTCAAATCTCCTCCTGCATGGACAGTCTTACTGATGGACTTCTCATTGGACAGATCTGCAAATCACAACCAATCAGATCAGTTTATATATGATACATGCACCGTATCATATTTAGACAAATGAACATGTTAACTGTCAGGAATATAATACATTCTGTTTGAGTGATATTGCACTATTAGAGAAGATCAGAGCTGATTAAACTCATGGAGAAAGTGATAAATAAAGAACACAGACCTATTCAAATCATTCCATAATAAAACTAGTATGAAATTGATCTACACTATAATTCTGATTAGTAAAACTTGCAGTTATAGGTTCATGCTTAAACAGGATCACAGCATTTTATTAGCGACTCACCTTGTGTTACCTTCAGCATCAGTACAGTGTAGATCACCATTTCATCAGACACAACAACAGCACAAGCGTATGTTCCAGTGTCCTCCGTAATCAGCTCTCTGATAAACACACTGAAGAATCCTGCACTTCTGTTGTCATGAATTGAAAATCTGCCATCATGTGACCATAAACTGTTTGGTCCTGTACTTATTTGATTAAAACAACACTGATGTGTTTCGATCTTACAGAAAGCTTTAGGTTTCTCTTTGTACTCAACCTCATAACTGCACTTGATGTTGCTTCTTGTCCCGGCATATGCAGTCACTTCTCTAGAGACTGGTGACCCTGTTAAAAGCAAGTTAAAATCATGCTTACTATATATATATATAAAGTCATTAATAAAACTCTCAGGGGTGTGCTGTTATAGCAAATGAGTTAACCCCAAAATAGATTATTTTCCAATAACTGTATGGAATAAAGTATTTTATTCATCATATTCCAAAATAAAAAACCACATCATGCTTTTGAGCAACCGTTTATAGTTATTGTCACGATTTGTAGGCGGAGACGGATGCAAGTGCAGATTTTCAGTTTTAATGAATTTCAAAACAAAACAAGAGCTACGAACAGGAAGCAAAACACTAAGGCAAGAATCAAACATTAACAAAGACAACAGCAACGAAAGACAAACGCAAGACTAGGAGTGCAGTGCAAACTGTGGCTATATACACATAGGTGATCAGAGAAATGAGAATCAGGTGCAGGTGGTCATGTGATGATGCTGTGTAGTGCAGTGACTGCTGGAAACTGTAGTCCCTTCTGGGATATGCATGACAGAACCCCTCTTATCCAGGACCCCCTCCCACTCCGGTCGGGGGTCTTAGATACCAAGACCAGAGGTCCCCAAGTGTTCCAAAGTTCCATTAATTGTCATGTCTCACAGAGGCTACTTAGAGGAAGCATCCATAAAGAGGATGCTTGGCATGTTCACTGGGGTACAAACATGGGACCGTCTCTTCCGTACCACAGAGAGATGACACATTATACCCAGCCTGGCTTGGGCATGGAACGATAGCCACCACGCAGCCAGCAGGGGGAACGAAGCTCAAGGCAGACCCGAAGGGGAGAGCGACGTTAACGACAGAGCTAGAAGGGGAAGTGACGCTCTCCATGAGGCCAGAGAGGGAGTGAAGTTCTCCACGAGGCCAGAGGGGGGAGCGATGTCCTTCGTGGAGCAGGAAGGCAGAGCAACACATGGCACGAAACAAAGAAAAGGAGCAACGTCCTCAGCTGAGCAGGAAGGCGGAGCTACGTCCTCAGCCGACCAGCAAGGCAGAGCGATGTCCGAAGTGTAGCCTGGCATAGTGACATCTGAGGCAGAGCAGGGAAGAAAAGCGGAGCTCTTGGCCGCACCGGGAGTCGGAGCAACATCTTCAGCTGAACAGGGAGACTGAGCGGCATCCTCAGCTGAACAGAGATGCTGAGCGGCATCCTCAGACAAGCAGGGAGGCTGAACAACGTACTCCGTCGACACAGCGGGCTGGACTAGATCCGCAGTGGGAGAGGGAGGGTGGGAGATGGTTCCAACCTGGTTGGAAGGCTTTACCTTGACATACCCCATGATGGAATACATCATATTGAGCCATTCCCGATTGATGGGAATTAGGGAGAATTTTCCCTCCTTCTCCCACCTCGACTTTTCCCTTTCATATAAGGCCTCTTGGACTCTGAAAAATTCTGCTGCATCCATGTTGAGGTCTTGCGTTCTGTCACGATTTGGATACGGATGCAAGTGCAAATTTTCAGTTTTAATGAATACCAAAACAAAACACAAAACAAGAACTATGAACAGGAAGCAAAACACTAAGGCAAGAATCAAACATAATCAAAGATCAGAAACAACAGCAACAAAAGACAAACGCAAGACTAGGAGTGTAGTGCAAACTGTGGCTATATACACATAGGTGCTCGTTAAGTGAATGAGAATCAGGTGCAGGTGGTCATGTGATTATGATGCTGTGTGCTGCAGTGGCTGCTGGGAACTGTAGAACTGTATAATTAATATTGGGGAACATCCATTACACAATTTAATTCCTGTTAGGACTAGGAACAGACAGTCCCTCACCAGCCTCTCCTTTTTCTCTCTCACTCCTTACAGAAAGATTCACCATATCAATGATTATAGATCTTTGTTACATAAGTTTTTTTTTAACTCTTTATTTTTAGGCTTAGAACATCCACCATAGCACCCTGTGACAAATTATAGACTGAGTGAGATATAGACGTAACTATAGAAATGATAACATATTAGCATGAGTGAATTAATCTAATCTTATAATTTGCCTTGGGTCAGTATTAATGTCAGAGCTACTATTATAGAAAATTAGGTAACACATTTTGACTAATCAGAATTGAGCATTTAACAGTGCTCTCTGTTCTTGGCTGACAGAAGTGGAACTCTGCTCAACACAATTGAAAACAATGGTTATTTGAATTACCGTAGCCTTTCTGTCATCTCAAATCAGTCTGGCCATTCTCCGTTGATCTTTCTCATCAACAAAGCATTTCCGTCTGCAGAACTGCTGATCACTGGATGTTTTTTCTTTATTGCACCATTCTGAGTAAACTCTAGGGGGCAGTTATAGAAATACTCAAACCAGCCCATCTGGCACCAACAACCACGTCACAGTCAAAATCACTGAGATCATATTTATCCCTGATTCTGATGGTTGGTGTGAACATTACCCGAAGCTGCTGGCCTGTATCTGCATGATTTTATGCAGTGCACTGCTACTATACGATTGGCTGATTAGATAATTGCATGAATTAATAGGTGTATGAGTGTTCCTAATAAAGTGCTCAGAGAGTGTAAATAGCATTATATAACAATTTGATCACTTCCTACTGTTCTTTCAATGCAGCTAATACTACTGATGCTGAATGTTCAGCAAGATAAACAGAAGGCAGCGGTGGGAGACTCACCTTTCTTTACCTTCAGGTCCACTGTTGTGTAAATGTCCATCCATAAATCTCTATAAACTCCACAACGGTATGTCCCAGTGTCCTGTACAGTGAGCTCTCTGATCATCACACTGAACTCTGCTGATTTGGTGTCATCAAACAGTGAGAATCTTCCTGAATTTA
>JANDJT010000012.1:3209085-3223521 GCA_024331685.1 Stegophilus panzeri | reverse complement strand
CCCCGTGCCGCGCGCAGACCGACTAATCCATAACGAGATTCGTCGACAACGATTTCCATAAACGATTATTATCGATTACTTGTTGCAGTTCTAGTCTCTTCCCACTTAATACGCTGCTTTCTTTACTGAAAAACTAATGTTTGTGAAACTAAAACGTATTTGTACTGCCTCGATAACGTAGAAGCCATAAAAGTAAAAAAAAAATCTAACACACAGTTTGTACTAAAAATAAGTCGTCTAAAACTTTTGCACAGTACTGTATATACAGGGTTTTTACAGGAATCACCAGGCACTTGAGGGAAAAGGTTTAGATATACAGTAGACACCAGAAAAGTTTACATGCACACTTACTTTCTCCAAATTAATAACAAAGCGTACATGGAAACCATTTTAGTGTCTTCCGTCGGCATATCTGGCCGAACGTTTCCGGCTTTTAACTCGCGTAAATCTTCCACAATTCTCAAGAAGGAAACTCAAGTCAAGATGAAAGCACTGGGGGAAAATATATTACTAATGTGAGATGAGGGTGAATGGGGCGGAGCTTCCATGGGGTGCCAATGATTCTACATTCAATTAAAAGGTCGTAACTCATGAAAACTTAGTCAGGAACCTTTGGATTTGGGGATGAGCTCTCCGCAGTTGAGCACCTTGACCTCCGCATACGGTCGGCTGTTGGTGTCCGTCTTCTGACTCTCGATGGTCCGGATCACCTCCTGGCCCGAGATCACCTGACCAAACACCACATGAATTCTGCACGCAGAGAGACGAGATCAAATGAGCACGTTCTACTCAGGGTTAGGATTACAGTATTTACAGACATCTCTACACTGCTATATAAATCTCTCTCTCTCTCTCTCTCTCTCTCTCTCTCTCACACACGCGCCCTTACCCATCCAGATGAGGAGTAGGTTTTGTAGTTCTATGGTCAGGGACACAAAACAGTGAGGCAGAATGTAAATACAAATCTAATAAACACAAAAACAATGATTAATGCACATCTCCTGTTCAATCATCACATGATCATTGGTAATTCACAATTAAACCTCGGACACGCCAGTAGCTGGAAAACAGTCCTTCCGTATTAACCGAAAAAAAAAAAAAAGATGCATTTCCACCTGAGGAATCAGGGCTGGTTTTATTTCTTATTATATACACTACCAGTCGAAAGTTTAGACACACTCATTCTTTATTTTTATTATTATTTTCCCACATTTTAGAATAATAATAGTCTTCAAAACTCTGGAGTAACACAGATGGAACTATGGGAATTATGTTTTGATAAAAAAATCAAAAATAAATCAAAATAATTTAATATTTTAGCGTCTTCAGAGTAGACACACTTTTTGCCGAGAATTTCCAGAAATGTATTCTTGATATTTTCTCGCCCGATGTCTTGAGGAATTTCCCCGAGATGGTTTTTAAACAGTATTAAAAGGAGTTCACACCGACGCCGGACTCTTATCGGCTGCTTTTCGGAAAATATTTCGCTCCGAGTCGTCCGTTTAAAAAAAAAGATTTATTTGTGAATAAAATGTTAGTTTTCTAATGAAAGAAACGAATACGTCGGCACGATTATATTTTCGTCTATGACACCGATTTCAAACCTTTAATCACGCACCTTCAGATCGAAAGGTTTTTAACCATCATGGGAAACATTCACACTCAAGTGTCCACAAACTATTGACCGGTGGTGTATAAAGCTGGAGAAAGGGGTAAACAAACCTCGCATTTCTGCACTTTCAGAGCTCTTCAGCTCAGTGGATCATCCGCAACCCAAAACACACGGCGTGTTTGGTTCGTTCTGTATCTGTGCCGATATACATTATATACAGTTTATACAGTATACGCTGCGCTCCACGTGAACCTCGGTGGAAATGCACCTGTACCATTGATGCAACCTGGGGCAGTTTTAAACACGCGATGAAGCATTGACTCTCGGATCGATGGCCCACTGACGGTCTCCTGACTCACATGAAGAACTGCGAGCCGTTGGTGTCTTTGCCTCGGTTCGCCATAGACAGCAGGAACTCCTTGTTATGTTTCATAGAGAAGCTCTCGTCTGTAAGACACAGAGGTCATCTCTGAATTACCACGAATTCAAAGAAGTCAATAAAACAACTATAAACACTGTAAACTACAAGGAAGAAGTGTAAAGATCGACTTTAATGCTTTAGTGAGATTGACCGGTTTCTGCCTTATAAGGAATTAAAAACCCCGGGACGTGATATTCCAGGAACATACATCAGCGACAGGGTGATGAAGCTGAGACCACCCTGAAGCTGATCATCAGCACATCCTCAGATGTTTCACCCCTTTAAACCCAGTGATGTCCAGCTGCACTATTCTTACAGCCGACGTTACAGAAAACGACCAATCAGAACCGAGTATTCGACAACGCTGTAGTATAGATTGAACCATTGGTCCAGTTTTAACGTTAAGATTTATTGGCTATAAGAATAATGAGACAATCAGCCTAATGGAGAAGATATACATGAGAGAAAAGAAATACCTTCAAAGAATCCTCCGTATATGGATTCACCACCTCTGCCATTCCCTAAAGAACAAAAACAAACAAAAAACAAAACAGTGCACGTGTAACTTACGGCAACGAGACCAGGATTTACGAGCACGTGTAAACTAAAGCGCAGAGACAACAGCGAACAGTGTGTAATATGACAATATTTAAAACACCACACCTTCACTAAAGTCTCCTCCTTGGATCATGAAATCCTTCACTATCCTGTGGATCAGACAGCCCTTATAGTGCAAAGGCTTCTGCGTCGTCTTCCCAATCCCCTTCTCACCTTAAAAAAAAATTTTAAAAAGTGAAAAAAAAAAAGTGTCACATTTACTTCTTTATATTATATATAGGGGAGAAAAATATATTCACAATTCTTAAAGACAAATCTACAATACACAATATGCATCACGATGTACAGGAGTGCGAAGAAAATTCCATCAAAACATTTATATTAACAAAAAAAAAAAAAAAAAAAAAACTGAAAAGACCCGTAATGGATACTTTAATTTCCTGTCTTGAAAAATGTATTACTTAACACTAAAAGGGTTTAAAAAATATATGTGTCAAATTTTACATTTTAAAACGGTGCGATTTTGTTTTATCCAAATCAGCTGCGTCTAATCTCTCGGCAATTATAAAAAAAAATATATATATATATATTTTTTTTAAATATGAGAAGATAATCAGATAAGAAGATAAAAAAGGGTACTGTGAGATTGATATAGTGATCGATTACATCATATCATCAGATCATTACACATCATCGTTAACACTCGTCATACCGACCTGTGCAGAGACAGCGGAAGTTTTCGCACGTCTTGGGACACGCGTCGGAGAAAAGCTCAAACACCACGCGGCCGACTGAAAACACAACACGGGTTAATGAGCTGTAGGATAAACGACCGATCGATCGCAGAAACTCGTTAGAGCGTTACGCTCGTTAGGGCGGAGTTCTCACCGAGCGTATTTCCGATGCCGATGTCGAAGAAGCAGCGCGGACGTGGCACCTTCACCCCCATCGTTCTGGCACAGAGAGAGAGAGAGAGAGAGAGAGAAAGATAGAAAGAGATGGAGAGAGAGAAAAAAAGAGAGAAAACGAGAGAGAAAGAGAGAGAGAGATAGAAAGAGAGAAATAAATAAATAAATAAATAAATAAATAACATTCATGAATATTAAATCAGTTTTGCATATATTTTCCTTCTCAACCCTGTAAGTGTTTACCTTTAAGCGAGCAGTGGATGTAAACACAGAACTTTTCTGATCTCTCTTCTGAAAAATCATCACATAAAGACTAATAAAACACTTCGGGACATGCTAAAAGGTGTGTAAATTAAGCAGTAAACATGGTGTGAACAAATCCTTCTGTAATGATCTTCAGACTACAAGAATGAAGACGGGAAGTACGGCTCATGTAAGTGCGACACAAGCTGAGAAGTTGTATCACTAACTCATTTCTCCCGAAGCTCAGACTTTTGTGCGAGTTACTTTATAGAGAGAAAGACGTGACGAAAGGAGGGCAAATAGATGAGATATTCCCATCATTATTCATTCATCGCATGTATTTTACGCCTCGACGCACTAACGCTTGCTTTCCTGTTCTCGCAAACGCACTCCTTTTTACATCCTTACTTATTCGAGATATGGATATCCGCTTACGCTTTTTAATGCTTTTATATATGAACAGAATTTCTACATTTCCCCTGCCACCATCTCTTTTTACTGTATTGATCTCTGTCGTGAGCTAGCGGAGCACGTCACGTGACGCATTTCAGCAAGTCACGTCGCCAGAAATTAACTTTAACCTTCCTCAGCTGATGAAATTCTGTCTCCCGCTTTAGATCAGGTTGTAGTTTCTCAATATTAGCAAGCTCTAGAAAGGAAATGACCGTATTTAGACCAGCTATCATGACGCTAGAGGGGAATAGACTTTCCAATGATCTCGCTGTTTCACGGCAATATATCTGGTAGAAAAATGCCAACCAGGGATGTGACGGTGAGGAAGTTTTCCCACTTTTAAACCGCTTATGAATGCCCGTGCGGATTTCACTTTCGAATTAGCACCAATTGCATGAACGGTGGGATGTCAGTCAGCTCGCTTCACCCTCGTCATGTGACAAACGAAATCTGACTCCCGCTGCGACTCCGAGTCATACTGAATTGAGCAGACGCATTCAGTTTTTAATTGTAGCGTCTGTTCTTTAATTGAACTAAAGATTTTTATTACTATAAAAAAAAAAAAAAGAAGCAAAAACGACAGTGGGGGTGGTGCCGCGGTGGGCAAGTGATGTAGCAAGTGTGTGACCGAACACCGTGCAACACCGGTGCTTCACTTATTACGCGTTCGCTAGGAACAGTGTACAGTACGCGTGACGCAAATTTCATCATCAGCAGTGTACGTGCGTACTGTACGCGTGCCGCCCGATTTTTCTAACCGCACAGGTTGCACATGAGCATTTAATTCTTTTGCACTATTTAGTTGTTGTACAAGGTGGCAGCAGTGACCCAGGACTATTGATCTGCAAGGTAGTTGAAGAAAAAAACAGAAGAGATGGAAACGAGTGCAGGTTAGAACGTACCCGGAGTTGTATAATTCTAGCCTTAAAGTGTATAAGGACTTGTATACGTGTGCTAATCATGGCGAGAGATTGCCCAAGCATTGTTCAACGTTGTCGTCCTAAACACCAGAAGACCTGCTTCACTGCTCTGTACTGACTCTTGTAGGCCAGGAGGGGAAGTGCAAGTTGTCATAACGTGTATGCGTCGACCTCCTGTGTATGTGTACATGTCAAACGGAGTATACTCTGAAAGGCTACGCGACTATATGACTGTGCGCACATGCTAGCGTACGCATTAAAAAAATAAATAAATAAATAAAACGACGTATACCAGAGGCTTAACACAAACGTGTGACAAAGTTCGGGGAAACTGACAGCTCAATGCCAAATGCCTACAAATAAGAACATTTTAAATGTGAACTTGTGTCATTTTTATGGCATCAGTGTTAAATTAGACGTGTTATAGAAGCAAAAGATCTGAAATCTGAAAATTGACCAGCGTGCACAGAAATGCCTTTTTTGCAGTGTAGTGTCTCGCCTTAAGGAACAACGTGTTATAATCGTTATCCATTTAGTCAGATTTAACGTCCACAAAACAAGTTTCCTCATCAGCAGCCCCCTCTCTCTCTCTCTCTCTCTCTCTCTCTCTCCCCCTTCACTTAAAGCAAATAAGAAAACTCTGACATTTTAAAATGCTCTTCAGTCTGAAGATGGGATCAAAGGTCAGGGGCTAGCTCCTGTAAACCAAATAATGGTAAATGTTAAGCATAATAATGTGTAAAAAAAATAAAAATAAAAAAATAAAAAAATAAAAAATTGGCATTTGGAATAATATTTCTACATGATAAATAAGTATTTTGGCATATACCAAATATTCTGAGATAATAAATCAGACATTGAGAATAAATCATAGGTGTCAATATCCTGAGACAATGGGGTTATCGAGATAAAAGTGCACATTTTGAGATGATAATAATAATAATAATAATAATATTAATATCATCATTTCGCCATACTGATCCTAACAATAATAAAGTTACGGTTAAATACGGCATGCATTCATTTTTCGCTTTTCTTCCGGGTGGAAATTCGCTTCTGTGCGATACTTTATTGTAACATACAACAGAACCAACTTAATCACAGAACTCTTTAATAAGAAGCCACTGCACTAGCCTGCTAAGCAGCTAGTTTATTCAAACGCACTAGTTAGCATAACTAGCTAACATCGTCTAGATACTTCCTCACGTATTCCAAGATTCCTGTAACAGTTCACGTAAAATATTTCACACGTCAAAGTTTAGACTCTCTTACCAACTTTAATTATTAACAATTAAGTAACAGGTCAGACATTTTAACGCTTTAATCGCTGACCCAGCTAACAACCTGGCTAGCATGCGTTATTTCCCCCCACCCGTATTCGGACAAATCATTATTCCTGCCACTCCGGAATACAGGTGTGGGGAAAACACCACACGCGCCTAAAACGCCATAGATTAGCTACAAGTTCCTGAATCAAGGCTGTGCGCGCGCGGGTGAGCGAGCGGTTAAAAACACATCAGAAACACTGCGCTCGTTATTTACTATCTAATTACATAATAATTGTAATAATAATAACTTGCGGGGGAAAACTCACACTTACACGCTAAAACGCTTCCAAACATAAAAACACAAAACAAATGGCAGGCGAGTTATAAGCTTCTGATTCCAACACGGCGTTACAAAGATGGCGCCCTCTAAGACCGCGGTGGATTGTGGGAAAGAACCTCCGCTCACTGGCGCGCAGTCGCTGATGAAGTCCGCCAGTAGGCGTTCCTACTTCTGGCTGTCATAGTAACGATTATCAGTGGGTGGCGCAAATGGCATTCCACTTTTTGACAATAAATTAGTTTTCTTGCCGCTAAAATTAAACATTCCGGAGGGAGAGCGTTTTTATACAAAATTCAGCAGTGTATATGAAAGCGCATGCGCCAATTTGATTAGCTTATGGCGTTAGCGCGGTAACGAAGCAAAAAAAATAATAATAATAATGAGACACGCTCACTTTTTGCTGCAATCAAGTAAAATCCCGGTGTAGCTCGTGTCTCGGTGCGTCACCACCAGTGTGTCATTCACTATCTGTTCGATGGTGACCGGAATCCGGGAACCGGGCCGCAACTCCTCGGCCGCGGCCTCCATGTTTCCTGGGTGAAGTGTCCGGCTTGGCGCTGCTCGTTCCCGCGTGCCGGAGCCACGCGCCTCGGCCTCAGATCCTCGCTCCTTCTGCTAGCGAGCACGAGAGGCTATGGATCACATGCTCAATTGTCTTCACTCCCATTAGTAGTCGCTGCTGTATATATATATATATATATATATATATAATATGTAATATATAATATTTCTTGGTTTCCTGTGATGAAATCAACCGGAATTCACCTAAACCAATGGTGAAGTGGAAACAGGATTATCTTTCCTTTTTTTCAGAGTCTGTGGTCAGGTATAAATAAATATGTAATTCCAAATAAAGTCAAAGAAACTCACTTATAGATATTATAAGAGATAATAATAGATATTATCCATGTAATGATTTTATTAGTAAGTTTAAATAAAGGTTTTTGCAATTATGCTGTTTTTATAAAGAGGAATCAGAAACAATTTTACATTTATTTCTCAGTTGTTGTTATACCAAATTATTCTGGTCCCAAATTTCTTTTTTTTTTTTTTTTTCCTTTTCTTTTTTAGTTGTTTTACAAGTTTGTCACTATAACTGATATAACAGTTTTGTTTATGGGGTGTGATACTGGTTTATTGGAAATGAACAATATAATTAAAATTCTTATTTTATTTGGGAGATATCATATATATATAAAGCAAAGTATATGTTAACTGTACCAAATGGTAGACTATTTTCCACTGACAAAGATTTTTTTATGACTCTCTAATGTCAGTACAGAATAATCGTAAAGCTGTTAAGACATCTCGGCTGTTAATACTTGATGTATTAGATGTATGATTGATTTTTGATATGAGATGCATAATTTTGATTTGACTGTATAGAGTCAAGTGTTTTTGTATGACTTTGTATTCCCCTACTGTTATTTCATTAATAATAAAATAAATAAATAAATAAATTTTACCAAAAAAAAAAAAAAAAAAAAGACTGATTCCTTCGACAAAAACCCAGTAGGATTTTCCCATAGGCTTTTGGATTATCGCGCAAAAAAACAAAAAACAAAAAAACAACCTCTGTGATAGACAAAAGTTTACAATACTAACACGTTTTGTCCATCAAGATTTTTTTATTTTATTTTTTACAAATGAACACAAATTTTATGAAGTTTAAATACAATCGCCAGAAATAAACAGGTAACCGTATGCTATTAACGAATTACACCACGGTCTCTCGACTTCAACGTCACCATCACAAACTTGATTTAAAAAATATTTTTCCATAATACGGATTTACTCTGTGGATGAATCTTCATCCAGATTTTTTGGGGATTTGTGCACCGCATACCTGAACTAGTTTACCTGCAAAGTTTTTTCCTGTTCGGCGTGATGACGTTTAATGCCTGCGACAACGTCTGTAGTGCCGTTTAGCAATACTTAAGCAGCCGCCTTTTTGAATACGTGTAAAAGCTTTTAAAAAAATCATGAGTGAGGTATTACTGGTGCATTTTATGTCGTAGAATAAAACGTGAAAATATTTTGAGCTTGTGTTCACCACAGACCTTATTTCAGACGTTTAACCAAAATCCCATTCAATAAAACCCATTGACTTCAGGACGATGGAACCGGAAGTGCTAAAATGCTAACTCGTTTCCGGGTTTTGGCGTGCAAATGACGTCATCCCCCCAACACTCTATGTATCAATAAAACATAAACTAATACTCTGATATTGATGATTTATGCTCTTTTTGTAAAATGAGAAAGAGTTGGTGACGCATTTGTTTTTTCAATGTAAAATTATCCATGGAGAGAATTGGCAGAATTTATCTTTAATTCAGTAAAGATTAAATACTATTTTACATTAAAGAATATCATTGTGTATTATGAAAACAATGTTAACGAAGGTCTTGAATACATTGTGAATTTATTTATACTAATGGCAAAATTTTATATACATAAACAAAAGTATGTTTATGTATATAGTGGAATTTGATTGTTTTATATCTTCTCTGAAATTGTTAAAAAGAAACAAAAAGCCATTAACATGTTTAAAATATTACAATATAATTTTCGGATCCCCTGTTACCAATTAATATCACTCTTTGTTTTGTACTATTGTATGCTATGCTATGTTTGTTACTTGCTCGGTTTTCAATAAAAAAAAAAGTAAAAAAACAAACAAACAAACAAAAAAACACTATGTAAACAAACGGGAAGGCATATAAATGTTTTAACGCTTATGCTGTCTTCCTCCAGAGATTTTTTAAATCACAGCACGTGGTATTCTTCCGAGATACAACCCTCCGTTTTTATCCAGTTTTAGGAAAACCTTTAAGTTATTTATTTATTTATTTACTCATTGTTATTGGGCGCAACCTAGCTAGCCGAAGTTCGTATATTAACAGTAACGTCATGAAAACAATGTAAACACTTTACAATAAATGTCAAAGCAAAGGTTATTGTCGCCTAGGCAACCGAACACGCCTCGCTAAAAAATGTAGCCGTTTGTGGCCTCGTCCCTCGCTACACCGCCATTTGAGAGCTCTTGTACATATCCATCCATCCATCCATCCATCCATCTTCTATACCGCTTACTTATTGGGTCGCAGGGAACCTGGAGCCTAACCCAAGGAGTATGGGGCTCAAGGCGAGGTACACCCTGGACAGGGTGCCAATCCATGACAAGGCACACTCATATACATACTCACACACCCATTCATACACTACGGACACTTTGGACACGCCAATCAGCCTACCATGCATGTCTTTGGACTGGAGGAGGAAACCGGAGGAACAAGTTATTATGGCCGTGCTTGATAACCTAAATAAAAAATTACACAATTATTTTGTATTATTCCTTATGTACCAAGAAAATACTTCTTTGTTGTTTGTTAGTTTGTTTGTTTTATCATTACAAGTGAATGTCTATTATGTAAGGGATAAAACACTCAGTGTCATGCTATTAGCGGAAAATAATCAAAGCTGGTGTGGTGTTTCCTCATTTGAATTATCTTGAAAAGGAATCATCTTTCCATAAATGAAACACTTTATTCATCTTACTGTACCATGTAAAGAGAGTTTTTACTGTCCAACTGCAATGATTTGTTGAGGACACCAGATGTATGTGTTTTAAAAATGTTTAATTGTTCAATTTACAAAAAAAGAAGAAGACGAAAGCTGTAGAACCTGGCCATGCCTTTGTTTACATTATTTAGTATTATTATTATTTTATTAAAAAAAGCTTTAGATCTGAATGAATTATTATAAAGCTGAATATCCTACATTTATACTAAATTCAAGCATGGACTCTGTCTCAAATTGCATACTATGGACTCCATTCTTACACTATGCACTACGTATTTGATTACCTAGTGCCTGGATGTTTGTAGAACAGTAACATCTCAAGAACACTAACGTCACATCATGTCAGAAAATCCTCCACGACAACAATCCAAAATGTCCGCTATAAACCTTACTCTGTTGAAAATTTCAAACAGGAATAGCCTCTGAAGGCATCACTCCCTCTTGTACGTAATGCAGGATGTGACTCATGGGTGCAAAAAAAAACCTTCCAACAGTCCATGCTTCATGTCTCTGAGGCTCATTCATCCAGGTATTAATAGTGCACTACATCTCACTGAGATTCTTCACAATAATCACGGTAAAAGTATGCAATTTGAGACAAAGTCATGGTCAAACATACATAAACACACGCATTTGTTACCCAACTGTTTTGTTTCTTCTTGAGTAACCGAATAATCGTGATGATGCCCCTTGACCCCATGCACAGCGCTGGGCACTGGGGTCAAATGGCATCTGAACAGGAAGTGATACTTGAACAGAGGCTGTATTTAGAGTTTGGGCATCCTGGCAGCGTTGAGGCACATCGCTACGCACGAGGCTCCGGACGCATAGCGCATCTCTCTTAACATGCCATTCCACTGCTTTTTGTCCTCCTCGTATCTGAGCACACACACACACACACACAAGAATGATTTAATGTACAAACATTAGATTTCAGTACTATTTGGCATGCACTCTCATCCTTGAATATTAGTCGTGCTTTTCATGGTTGCATCCTGTTTGTCATCTTATACAAACAGAGAAGACCGTAGCGTTTCTCGATCACGTTCACATATGGCTTCTTCTTTGCATGATAGAGCTTTAATCAGCGTTTGTGGATGGTACGGCGAACTGTGTTCACAGACCATGAGTTCTGGAGGTGTTTCTGAGCCCATGCAGTGATTTACATTACAGAATCAGGCGTGTTTTTAATGCAGTGTCGCCTGAGAGCCCGAAGATCACGGGCATGCGATATTGATTTTCGTCCTTGTCCATTGCGCACAGAGATTTCTCCAGATTTTTGGAACCTTTTGATGATATTATGTGCTGTAGATGATGAGATATTCATAGCCATCACAATTTTACGTTGAGGGATATTATTCCAAAATTGTTCCACAAATCGTAGACGCAGTTTTTCGCAGATTGGTGAACCTCTGCCCATCTTTACTGCCTCTCTAAGTTCCTCTTTTTATACCCAATCATCTCACTGACCTGTTCCCAATTAACCTCCAGCTGTTTCTTTTTACTAACACTTACTTTTCCAGCCTTTTGTTTCCCCCGTCCCAACTTTTTTGAGACGTGTTGCGGCCATCGAATTCAAAATTACCTTATTTTTTTTTCTTAAAATGGTACATTTCCTCAGTTTAAACATTTGACATGTTTCCTATGTTCTATTGTGAATAACTTACGGGTTAATGAGATAATAGTAAATAGTACAGTGTGGAGAACTACTGAAGACTAGCTGTTTACAAGATAAAACCTAAAATCAAACACACCTGTCACGTTAAAAATGATTAATCACATATATTTATATGTGTGTATGTGTGTGTGTGTGTGTATTAGAGAGAGAGAGAAAGAAAGAGCGTGACATATCTATTACAAACCCAGACTTATTTCCTAACGTTCTCCATCATGACACAATAAATCCTGTCCCACGAGAATAACTCCAAGGTGTATCTTCAGAAAAACTTACTGCCACACATCGGTGATCTCAGAAGGTCCGACTTCTTTGTTCTCCAGCTCTACGATGGCGAAGCCTCCGACGGCGTAGAGATTCCCACCGCTGCTCATCAGGTTCACAGAGCTGCGTTCCTGCGGGAACTCCGTGAACGTGTCCCATCTATAAAAAAAAAAAAAAACAAGATACACCCTAGTAACATTTATTTCTTACTAATGTATATTTACAGTACTGTCATGTATAACAGGGAATTTCTGTCCCATCAGCCATCGCTAATCAATATATATCTACTTTAACATAGACAACGGTTATAATCATGTCACAGTTACAGTTATATAGCGCTTTTCTAGTCACTCAAAGCGCTTTACATAGTATAGGGGTGGAGGGGGGGTCTCGTCAACCACCGCTAGTGTGTAGCTTCCACCTGGATGATGCGACGGCAGCCATATTGGGCCAGAACGCCCAGCACACACCCGCTATTAGTGGAGTGGAGAGGAGAGAGTGATGTAGTTAATTCAGGGATGGAGATTATTAGGGGGCCGTGATAGAGAACGACCAATGGGGGAATTTCGCCAGGACACCGGGGTTATACCCCTACTCTTTATGAAAAGTGTCCTGGGATCACGTCTCATGTACTTGTTAGTTGTGAAGTCGTAGATCTCAGAATTGGCGGTCAGTCCCTCCTCGTTAACTCCTCCGGTGACGATAATTTTGCCGTTGTGCACCACAGCACCGAACATGGCTCTGGGGGTCTTCATACCGGAGAGCTCCCTCCATTCAGACTGCTTGTGGTTATACATGAACACCTTGTTTATAGCTTTACTGAAAGACAGAGAGACAGAAAGTGATATCATGAGTGTAAACATCATAAATCACCCTCCATTATCCTTGTCTTATATCATAGAACAGTTCATTTCATTCATGTGCTGTAGCGGCATGGCTATGACGTAGTTCTGATTCTGAATGTCAAGGCAAATGAAAAGTATGTATTAACTTGTATGGTGGACATACACATCACATTTTCTCTGCCTATATATGACAAATTATATATATATATATGTGACACCAATATATGACAAATGTATGTTGAGATGTTGGAGATTTTGTAACTCAGGCTGTACAGGATTGTACAGGAGTGTTTTTGTGATTGTTGTGACCAAAAATATTTGATGTTGCTGCAGATTTTTTTCCCGAAATTTGCGATGCAACTTGGTGAGTTTTTTGTGCTTTATTTCTGCGTAAAAATACTTGACGTGGCGAAATTGCAGTCGCACTAAATTGCTCTGCACGGAACTTTCGCAGTGATGTTTGTTGGTAAATGAGAACTTTTAGCTGTACTCATGTTCGACACACGTGAAAGGAAGATGGCTTTGACTGAATGCGCGTTGTGATGACGTCACATGATGAGATTGTGCTTTGCTTTTTTTCAGTTCTGTGACAAGCTGAACTCACACATACACACACACACACACACACACACACACACACACACACACACACACACACACACAGACTCACTTGTCGTCTGTCTTGCCCCCGATGCAGTAGACCAGGCCGTTGTGTGAGACCACTGAGTGGCCATGGATGCGCAGGGGAAGTTTCTTTGTCTCACTCCATTTCATCTTCCTGTAAAGAGAGACCAATGTGTGATTAACTTTGCCTTGTTACATCTCTCTGTCTGTCTGTCTGTTTATTTTTCTGTCTGTTGGTCTGTATATGTTATTGTCTGTTTCCATGTCTGTATATTTTTCTGTCAGTATTTGTCTGTCTGTCTAAATTTTTAGTTATTATTAAATAAATAATATTAAATTATCTATCCATCTATCTATCTATCTATCTATCTATCTATCTATCTATCTGTCCGTCTGTCTGTCTGTGTCTGCCTGTCTGTGTCTGCCTGTCTGTGTATCTATCTATCTATCTGTCCGTCTGTCTGTCTGTGTCTGCCTGTCTGTGTATCTATCTATCTATCTATCTATCTATCTGTCCGTCTGTCTGTCTGTGTCTGCCTGTCTGTGTATCTATCTATCTATCTATCTGTCCGTCTGTCTGTCTGTGTCTGCCTGTCTGTCTATCTATCTATCTATCTATCTGTCTATCTGTCTGTCTATCTGTCTGTGTCTGTCTATCTATCTATCTATCTATCTATCTATCTATCTGTCTGTCTGTCTGTCTATCTATCTATCTATCTATCT
>JANDJT010000012.1:3188989-3204918 GCA_024331685.1 Stegophilus panzeri | reverse complement strand
GATGAGAGCTCCATCCAGAGGTAGGGCATCAGGATGGATCAGGCAGGTCCGGAGAGCAGAAAGGATCAGGATCACTGACATCTCCATAAAATCATGTGTGGCTCGACAGATGGACAGAGGGAGAGGGAGGTAAAGAGAGGGGGAGAGATTATATTCTCTATATCGGTTTATTTCTGGGTGGCACCCAGCAACCTATTGATGATGCTATTACATTCAGATTTACAAAACCATTTATGAAGCGGTTTTAGAACTGCATTATGGACATTACGTTTCTTTACTCGTTCCTTTTTTTTTCATCAAGTTTTTCTGCCAATAGGTAGACATGACATAATAAAAATAACAATATCAAAACTATACCGATGACAAATTTATGGAAAAAACAAACATAAAGTGAGATAGTAAGGATTTTGGCCATGCTGAGCTGCAATAACAGCTTTAAAGTCTCTGGAATTGTATCTGCGGGATGAACACCGTTCTTCCAAAAGACATTCCCTCATTTGGTATTTTGATGATGGTGGTGGAGAGCTCCAAAATCTCTCACAGCTGATTTGGGACCTACTGTATGAATGTGAGGGCCATAACATATGATTTCCATCACTTTCATCCTCATCAAACCATTCAGTGAGTCCCCATGCCCTGTGGATGGGGGGCAGGGTTATCCTTTATGAGACCACACCCATCAGGATTAAAAAAAATATTTCATCATAAGATAAAGGATATCAGTCAGAAATCACCTGTGTATTGATTTCTAGTGAGGCTTCACTTTAAGGGGACAAGTGGACCCAAACCATGCCAGGAAAAAAAATAAATGCCCCCATAACATAACCGAGCCACAGTTTTGTTTTGTTTTTGTTCTTTAATTTGTCACCTATCTTTATATACAGTATATATAAACTTATATAGTATATAAACCATAAATCTAAATGCTTAGAAAGCATGGAAATTAAACAATGGGCAATAAATGACAAATCATTCAAGTGAATCATACAGAAAGGACATTTTGTATTCATTTATATTTATTTTTTTACACATTTTGTAGTTTAGACTTAAAACAGCAATTATAATACTCTGTCTTGAACCCATGTTTGTGAAATAAGAACGTGTTAACGGCTGTGGTGCCTACAGATTGTTCTTAGACCGAGAGGACTGTGCGCTACGCTAGAGACAGAACTAAAATTAACACCGACCTCACCACAAGAAGGTTTGTGAGTATGTGTGGGCATGTTTTTATATCTTGCTGGGGACCAAATATCCCCACAAAGATAGAAATATCTGGCAGTTTGGCATTTGGCGTGTCCTGACGAGGAAAATTGCCCTTTTCCGTGTTTCGGTTACTGAGGTTAAGGTTTTAGGGTGAGATTTAGGCATAGTGATAATTAGCTGCATTGGGCTGTAAGACAAACGTGTGTGTGTGTGTGTGTGTGTGTGTGTGTTGGGGGGTGGGTAGGTGGTGTAACCCGAAGCCAGTCTAAGACAGAGGTGGTGGTGGTGGGGCGGGGGGGTCTCTCACTCATACACACAGCTCAGATAATCAGTTCGTTTACATGGACAACAATAATCCGATATGAACCCGATTAAGACGATACTCTGATTAAGAAACTTCCATGTAAACAGCGATTATTGATGACCTTAATCTGACTAAAGTCAAATCGAATTAAGACATGTGGAGTATTCCTACTTTAATCGTATTATCGACGTCGTATAAAAGAGTATAGCCGTGTGAATAGGGCTTGATGACTGACACCATGTCGCAGCATTTTATAGGATTGTTCCTCCATTACAGTACGGTTAGTTTTGTTTATATGCTACAAACATTTACACACTCACTCTACTGTAAGTGCACACTACCAAATGACAACACGACCGGCAACCATTCATTCACACTCACTACTTCCTCTGTGCAATTACTTCCCATTGACTGTGTAAAAATCTAAGGAAATGTATAACTGTGTTTTCATGTCATTATCTCATACACGACCCCTCATTAAACATGTATAGAGACATATATAAATAAATACAGCTTGGAAGGAAGTAGCAGAGATCTTTGACACCTCTGGTTAGTTCACATAGCTAGTAGAGTTAGCCTATATATAATTTAGAAATTATATATAAAGCGCTATTGTTTCTCAATGGAACTAAAAAAAACAAACACTGGACAGTACAAGCTGACAAACGACAACAATGATCAGGATCAGGATAAAGACTGTAAACCTTTTTATTACAAAAGTTTGCTGTGTGAAACTAGAATATTACAAACAACATTAAAGGCATATTGACAAAAAAATAAAATAAAAATAGTATATCTTAAACACATATGTGGAAGTTAGATGTTACACTGGCTGTGCTGATTACGAAACACGGCTTGTTCACAGCTATTCTAACGATCATAACACACAGGCCGTAATGCATTAAACAGAAGAACTATAAATATCCCTGTCGTTTCGCAAAAATCCAAACATCCGAGTCAGTTAACACACACCAACCCATTTTTATCAAGTTAGATATTTCCAAAATTCCATCATTCTTCACCAGTCTTAAATCAGTGTCCTTTTTGACTGAAAGCCGTGACAATAACAGATAACGCATACCAATTTAATATACTACTTATGTAAGGAATAGAAACACTTGTGGCCTGTTAATAATAATAATAATAATAATAATAATAATAATCAGCAACAGTATGAGTGATGAAGTGCAGTTCACCCCAAATTTGAAAATTTTCTTATAACAGCACATCCGAAAACGTTTTATTCCGCTTATACTGTAAGCTAAAACTTCTTCTTTCCTGAAGACCTTCCCATGGCAAGAAACCTAAATTTTCAGCTTTACCTCTAACTTTTACAAAGTGTCACTCACACTGGAGACTCCTTCCATAAACGTTAAAATAAACGTCTCCTCATAGAAAACTATATAATTGATGAAACATTTTTCTTTGTTAAATAACAGCACATTCTTCGCCGTTAAAAAAAAAAAAAAAATCTGTTTATGTGTAGTGTATACCGTCCCTGTGTGCTATAGAAACGACATAGGAATGTATCAGAACAAGCGCATTCATCTAAACCTGTGATTTCGAGCTACCTTCTGATCAATCAGAATCAAGAATTCTTGTAGAACAACGCTGTGCTACAAGTCGAAAAAATAAAGTCTTAAAGTGCACCTATTATGCTTTTTTCAAATATTACCTTTCATGTCGTGTGTTATATACATAGCTGTTTGTGAATGTAAAAAGTCTGCAAAGTTTCAAAAATCGAAGCGCACGACGAACTGAGTTATCGACTCCCAAAAGAAGGAATCGATTCTGAACGGCTGAAACGACTCGTTAGTGATTCCAGACTTTACTTCCTGTACTAACCTACGTAGGTTTGTAATAAAAAGCCCCGCCTCTGGTCTTCATCATCTGCACACTGACAGCGGTAGACCAATCATGACATACTGGGACGTCTGACCGATCAGAGCAGAGTATGCTCTCTGAGAGGAGGAGTTTAAAACGAATCATTTAGAACGGATCATTTAACGAGTCGTTTCTGACACTGGGGGAAAAAAGGTAATGCTGCAATTTAAATTATGAGCACGTTAAAGTGTTTTTTTGACCTTAGATGCGTGTAAATCTATCGTATGAGACCTTTAAAACAAAATTAGGCACGTTTCAAATCCATAATAGGTGCGCTTTAAACAATAGTTGTCAAGCAAATAAAATTTTCGATTGATTTTTGATGCAATAAACACAGTTCTGATGGTTCACTCTGATGGTGCACCTGACCTCTATTTACAGGTGCTGCAGTAAAAACAGTTTAATACAGTAAGTCCAGTACTTAAGGATATAAAGTATTTACAGGACAAATCACTGCTGTGGAGCTTTGAAAAAGGAAACCTATTTAAGCCATTTACACAGATGAGGTATTGCAGATATTATAACAGTCAATAAAGGTCAATGTCATGGCATCAGCATCCTCAATGCTCCTCATCCTGCAGGGGGAAAAAACAGGGATGATCGTTAAGCCTTATTTAGTTCTAAATACGTGTGTGCATGTGTGTGTGTGTGTGTGTGTGTGTGTGTGTGTGTGTGTGTGTGCACCTGTTCGTGGGATCACACAGGTCTTCTTGCACTCGTCCTCGGTGTCAAAGCGATTGCGGTTGCCGTGACAACCTCCATACCAGAACTGCGCACATGCATTGGCGGTGCGGTCATAATACCAGCGGATGCTATAATCACGACACGTACCCTGATCCAGGATCAGCTCACAGCGCGGGTCCAGAGGCACAATTTCTGACAACGAACACACACACACACACTTTGTTATCACATAAAGTAACACAAAACACCTCTTTCAAAGCAAATCAGCCAAGACTTATGGGTAAGTCTTCCACGCAAAGG
This sequence comes from Stegophilus panzeri, assembly GCA_024331685.1. Taxonomy (NCBI): domain Eukaryota; kingdom Metazoa; phylum Chordata; class Actinopteri; order Siluriformes; family Trichomycteridae; genus Stegophilus; species Stegophilus panzeri. The sequence goes on along the minus strand of JANDJT010000012.1, from coordinate 3,200,543 downwards.
AGTTCCAATTTCTCTGTACAGTGTCAAGCAGCTTTTTATATCTTATTAACTTCAAGAGAGAGGAAGAAGACAAGCTGGTGAGGGAATGACTGTTTCTAGCTGCTATAAAGTAAGTGCTAATAATAATATTTCCACAGAATTAAAGGTAACTGGAAATATATTTTAAAATATATATATGATGTGTCATTCTTTAATATTTGTGGTATTAAAAATTGTGGTAGTATAAGAAGAATAAAACACACTGGGAAATGCTGTTATAGGAAATAAATAACTCAGCTTCATCACATCACCCTGTCATTGATTATTTTCCTGTAACGGCATGCCCCCAAGTGTTTTATTTCTTAATTATTGTACAATTAATTGTGCCCCCTTTCACTGGCCTTCAGCAAAGGTGTTGCTGAGTAATGAACACTACAGAAAGGTGTGTGTGTGTGTGTGTGTGTTTACCTTTAGGTAAAGGAAGTCGTGGGGCAGGGACATAATGCACCGAAGTGGATGACGTGATGACAGTTGATGATGATGACGAAGGTCTGCCATGTGTAGATGGTCTGTTGTGTGATGGAACATCTCCTCTGTTGCTGTGCTCTGAGCTGCCATGTGTGTGAATATCTATGGTGTGAGGTACCTGATTACAAAGATAAATTTGTGACCATTGGAACGGAATCCATGTACCCTGTCATATTTAAAATGACAGATAATATAAAATGCAGAGAACACAGCTTACTTGTATCAGTAATAATAATAATAAAAAAAACTAACATATCAACTATCGCTATAACGAACAGATTAACTACTAGCATTACAGTAAACAGGCTAAACCATGAACTAGCATTACAATAAACAGGCTAAACCATGAACAAGTATTACAGTGAAATAGTTAACCAACCAACTAGCATTACAGTCGATCAGCTAGACAGGTTAACCCAGGAGGGTCCTTCTGATTTAATTGAGAAGTATAGGATAGCCAGAATAGCTGCGGCAAAAGCAAGAACGCAAGCATTGGAGGAATGTGGAGAGGTCATGGAAAAAGGCTTTTAGGTTGCCACAAAGACATTCAGTGCCTCAGTAAAATGAGATCATGCAAGCTCTGCTAAACAGGTGTAGAGCAATGTTGACCACTGCTGGGGATATTGTTGAGAGATAGAAGAAGCATTTTGAGGAACTTCTTAACCCAGTGTAGCTGCTCTCCATTCAGGAGGCAGTACCAGAAACCTGTGATGTTTACAATCTACTGTATCTCAGTGGCTGAGGATCCTATGGCAGTTAGAAACCTTCATAGGAGCAAGGCTGCAGGACTGGATGAGATTCAGCATGAGACAAGATTGAGTTTGTGTGGTTAACAAGAATCTTCAATGTTGTATGGAGATCTGGCTCTAAATACAGTTTAATCATATTCCTCAGACTTCCAGGAAAAGTTCTGGGTTCTGCAGAAGAGACTCCATCTGATAGTTGAACCTTGAAGGATAGTTGAAGATTAAGGAGGAATGCAGGTTCCACCCAAGCCATAGAACAGTGAAGCAGCTCTTTACTTTTGCACAGCTTTGTGAGGGGTCACATGAGTATGCGTCTATGTGTGTTTTGTGGATTTGGAAAAGGCCTCCTGCCTTGTTGTGGGGAGTACTGCGGGAGTGTGGGGTATCTGACCCGGACCTCGACGCAGACTTGAACGTTGTTCTGCTGAGTGTGAACGGCTGGGATGTAAATCAGCGCCACCAGTTCCAAGGCCATGGCTCTATCCTTGAAAAGAGTGTGATGCTCCCTTCAGCTGAGGGGAGAGACCTTTCCCCAGGCAGAGGAGTTTAAGTATCTTGGGATCTTATTCATGAGTGATGGAAAAAGCGAGGTTGTGAAGCAGCAATATTGCTGCCGCTATACCAGTCTGTGCTGGTGAAATAGGAGCTCAGTTTGTTGACAGAGCTACATCCCTAGCCTAACCTATGGTCACTTGTTGTGGGTAGTGATTAAAGGAATAAGGTCAACAGTACAGACTGTGGAAATGAGGTTCCTCCATAGGGTTGCTGGGTTGCTCGCTGATAGAGTGAGGAGCTTGACAATACAGCAGAACCTTGGAGTAGGGCCGCGGCTCCTCCTGTTGAGGTGGTTTTGGGCATCTTATAAGGATACCTCTTGTCGGCACCTGGAAAAACAGTATCAGGCATGATACATACTGGACAGAGACCTCAGGGCTGACCCAGGACTAGCTGTAGAGATAATATCTCATAGTTGGCTTGGGAACATCTGGGGATCCCCCAGGAAGAGCTGGAATTCGTGGCTGGGGCTAGTAAAGTCTGGGCAGTCCTTCTCAGCCTGCTGCCATGGCAACCCCCAGCAGGAAACGCGGAAGAAAAATTAATGAATGAAAAAATGAAAGAATCTCACTTTCAAAAGTTTGCTGAATAACAGAAACACAAGTGCCTTTACTATTAACAAGCTGATGATCACCTGAACAGACATAGAGTTGTAAAAGACACTCACCCCTGGAGTGACAGGTACTGGAAGACTGTCCCCTCTTCCACCTCCATGACTGACTGAGACGGTGTGTGTCCCACTGTCAGTACCGGTGTGTGTCCCACTGTGAGTACCGGTGTGTGTCCCACTGTCAGTACCGGTGTGTGTCCCACTGTCAGTACCGGTGTGTGTCCCACTGTGAGTACCGGTGTGTGTTCCACTGTGAGTACCGGTGTGTGTCCCACTGTGAGTACCGGTGTGTGTCCCACTGTGAGTACCGGTGTGTGTCCCACTGTCAGTACCGGTGTGTGTTCCACTGTCAGTACCGGTGTGTGTCCCACTGTGAGTACCAGTGTGTGTTCCACTGTGAGTACCAGTGTGTGTCCCAGTGTGTGTATAAGTCCCAGAGTGTGTTCCAGAATGTGTTTCAGAGTGTGTCCTTGTGTTTGTTGGGTCTACATTGTTTCCATGATAATATCCACCATTGCTGATGCGGTTTCCACTGTTATCAAACCCGTACAGGAGACCATTGATGCGATTGAGATGGTTATTGTATCCATTGCCGTTAATGCGGTTGAAGATGTCGCCATTCTCATCCTGACAGAACTGACTGACCAGTTTGGATTCCAGAGCTGAGAGAGGAAAATGGAAACGTCTGACATTAGTACAATTAGACATCATAAACACTCACAAACATACACGTGTCCTCTCTTTTGGAAACGTGTTAAAACAAAACTAAGATATTTGCATTATGTGAATTTATCATTGCAACTGCATGTTTGAATTAGAATTTTCTAATTCAGATATCAGGATATCAGCATTGAGAATTCAACAGCACTGTGGTATAAATGTAATTAATTGAGGTAATAAAACATGTATTACCTGGTAGGGTGTTAAAGTCATCTATCTGAAAGACATGCTCACTATCAGGGTCCGAGGCAATGAGATCAAGCTCCCGGAGAAACTCGGCCTGTGCTGGATCACTGGCATTAACAATGCCCAGAGCAAACATCTCAATGTTGGCAGCGTGCGCCTCCCGTACTGCGATTTCCAGCTTAACAGAGTCACGCTCATCTGTTTGTCCATCTGTGATGACCACGATGACCTTGGCGACCCCGGAACGAGCGCTGCGGAAGGCCTCACGAGTGGCTTTGCGGATGGCTGTGCCTGTGTAAGTGCCCTCGCCCATGTAGGTCATCCTGCGCACGGCATGTTTGACGTCACGCTTCACGGCGTATCTGGCGAGGTCGAACTCCAGTCGAGCCTCCAAGCTGTAGAGCACGAGGCCGACTCGTGTGGCACCGTTTCCTACCGTCACTCGCTCTACCAGTGCCGTCACAAAGTCCTTCACAATCTCAAAGTTCTCAGGGCCAACACTCTCCGAGCTGTCAATCACGAACACCAGCTCCATTGGACGCTCTTTACATTTAATCCCGCATCCTGAAGGTTGTGTGTTTGTAATGTTAGTGTGAAACATTTTTAGTAGAACATATACTCTTAACTACAAACCAAAAAGAGCATGAAGAGGCAGCAGAATCTTACCGCATATTTCTCGTATCATTCTGATAATGTCTTCTCGCTGAAAAATGAGCACAATGAACCATCAATACAGTGTTATGTAATATCATTTTACGCCAAATTAAACCAAAATGTGTTAGTTATCAAAGCGAAACAAGTTTTCTGTGAGAAGACCTTCATTTAACATTTGTCCAGTATGTTCATCATAAATAAAATATTGCAATACAAAAGGGTAAATCTCTGGAGTTTTTCTTCATGAATCTGGTGTTTCTGCATCTGTGTAATTGAGGAGGCGAGTGGTTTGGTGGATCTTGAACCCTCTACAAAGTTATTAAGAGTCATAAAACCAGTATCAAGTGTTGTGAGTGAAGGAGAAGAGAGGTAATCTCACCGTCAGACCTGACTCTCCTTTCACTCCCGGTCGGCCCTGAAAGACAGAATCATTTCATTTACATGGAAACTCCACAATCTGGTCTAAAATCAGCCTCGAAAACCAGTGTGTAGTTTTTAAACGATGCCAAAATGTAGACTATACAGTAAGCTTCTCTTTTCTCATAGCTTACATTGTCCTTGTAGCACCGCTTGTGGCTCATTCATTTTAGACCCCATACTGACCCCAGTTAATACTGACCCCATCAGTATCTGCTAAATCTTAATACTGTTAACAAAATAAGATGGATCATAAAAATCCCATGTTGTTGTTCCTTTAGTTCTGTCCTGATTAAACTATTTCACATAACAGATGTTTACATATAGTCCACAAGACAAGATAATAGCTGAATTTATAAAAATGACCCCGTTCAAAAGTTTACACGCCCTTGATTATTAATACTGTGTGTTGTTACTTGGATGATCCTCAATATAATGTTTTTATGTTTTGGTATAGTTGTTCATGAGTCCCCTGTTTGTCCTGAGAGGTTAAACCGCCCACTGTTCTTCAGAAAAAATCCTCCAGGTCCTGCACATTCTTTACTTTTCCAGCATCTTCTGCATATTCGACTCCTTTCCAACAGCGGCTATATGATGCTGAGATCCATCTTTTCACACTGAGGAGGACTGAGGGACTCGTACACGACTATTACAAAAGGTGCGAACGATCCGGGGATGGGGGGGGTGTGTGTGTGTGTGTGTGTGTGTAAACTTTTGAACAGGATGATTGTTAGTAAATTGTTAGTATGTTGTCTTTTGGGAGACATGTAACTATTTTATTTAGCATCTGAAGGGCGGTACTAAATGAAAAATTAAGCTCTTTTCTGGGCACAATTGTATTTCCTCCACTGTATATGAAAAAACATTATAGAGTCAGGAGAAAAAAAATATTACATATGGCATCGGTAATGCATGGGCACTGCTGCTTGATCAGGTCACAGTAAGAGCTAACTGTCTGATTGGAGAGGTTTTGCTCTTTCATCTGGTACTCAAAATGACAGTCACACTGATGTGCACAATAAAGTTATTTAATTATCAGAATGATGCTGGCCATTAATGAGTCATGAATAGTTGGGCCATGTTGCAAAATGCATACTACCATACTAAATAGTGTCACTACACCATTGGTGTCATTACTGTTTAGGCATACTACTTAGTGGGCATTGTGTGGTTTGGGACACAGCCTAGAATTTTATTTCATTGTGTGAAGTCATGAGATTAATGCACAGTGGAGGAACAGTGTAACACAACCCACATTACAAAATGTTATTCCGCAAACAGCATTCTTCCACAAGAGACGTCATACATCCTGTAGCTTTAAATAATGTATTCATGATCATTAAGGATCAACTTGGAAATCTATTAGTGTGATAATCGATGTACTGTCCACCGAAAATCTAACCAGTTGAGAATACATTATAACGTCATGGGACTTACTGGTTGGCCTGATAGTCCAGGATCCCCACTGTCACCTTTGACCCCTTTCTGGCCTCTATCCCCTTGAGCACCACGATCACCCTAGAGAAAAGAAAGAAACAGAGACACATTTAGAAAATTAATAACACTCTTTTTCTATATTTTCTACATGTGACAGTGTTAAACTCTGACCTTTGACCCTGGGAGACCCTCTCCAGGTGGTCCTCTTGGCCCAACCAAGCCCTGAGCTCCAAACTCACCCTGAAACAACATTACAACACAGTGCTGTAAAAATAGGCGAAGAAAAAGGCAGGCACAGCAGCATCGCTGATGTTTTTAACCACCTTAAACACCTATTGTTCCACCAATGTAGGTGTACGTATACAGTTAGATACTAGAACTCATTTTATTCATCCATAGTGTGTGTTAAGCATCCTTCTGACCACAGCACCAGTGTTAGCTGGAGATTTTTGGTTGGTGAAACTATTTTAATCACTGAGGTGTTTAAAACCTTAAATCCACTGTGGTACCTCTTACACTCGTGCAACACGTTCCACTATCATGCCGTGTGTGTGTATATATACATAAACGTGTATGTTTGCTTGCGTTTGTGTGTATGTTACCTTGGGCCCTTGTATCCCCTGCCCTGGGGGTCCTGGTGGACCAAGAGGTCCTGGTCTTCCTGTGTTGCCCTAAAGATTTCCAAGATAAAGACACACTGGCTTTGATTTGGTTGGTTGGTTGCCATGGTTGCAATGGTTAAAGCCTAGCTAGGTCAATATGGCTGCAACTACTAAATGTATGAGCTGCAAAAAAAACCAAAAAAAAAACCCACTGTCCATTTGATCACTGTTGTCTATTGGTGGCAAAACATCACTGTCTAAAGTTGCACAATACCTCTTCACCTCATCCATACCACTAGGGGTGTGTGTTAATGTGACTTACCGGTGGTCCTTGCAGTCCCTCTCCTTGTGGTCCTGGTGGTCCTGGCAAACCTCTAAACCCAATATCACCCTACAAAACACAAACACTTATATATCTACACTCTAAACACACTAACTTTAATTGCATTGTTGTGAAAAAGGATACCTTTGGTCCCGGGAGACCAAAACCCTCTGGACCAGGCTCTCCAGGAAGCCCGGGAAGCCCGGGTGGACCCTGTGATAAAAGCAAAAATGGAATAATTCTTGCTGATAAACTTTATTATTAAGAACTAATCACAAATGTTTCATGCTGATAAAGCGTTTGCAAAGCTCAAAGTTAGAAATGTGTACCGGGGGACCAGGGTAGCCATCTCCTATTGGCCCAAATGGACCAGGAGGACCCACATCTCCACGATCACCCTGAGAAACAAAAGAGCCAGAGGCAGTGAAGTCAGACACAGATGATAGTTTTTGGATTTTGGCTTGGGTTATAGTTTAAATGTGAGTACAAACATAGATGTGGTATTAAATGTGATATCCAACACTTCTGTTATTGTCACGTTCAACCATCCGGACATTACACTTCCATGCCAGCAGAGGTCCCCCTTTCCTGAATCATCCATTAAATACTTCCTGATTACAAACTATATACACAAACCAGTTCAAACATTCAGTGAGTGTGAAGTCTTGCCAACTTTAACAGTTGTGTAAGTTCTGAACCTCGTATTCCGTGATTGCTGTTTCCATGTTTTCACTTTTACCTTGTTGATCGACTTCTTATGATTTGCCTTTTGAAAGTATTCGCATAGTATCTACAAGATCCAGAATATTTGTGTGTGAAACACCTATAGTTTTAGATGTTACATGATAAGTGTTTGAAATTCAAGCATTAGCCATTACAGGAATATTGGTCATTTTTAATAATGAAAAACTGTTTAGAATAGTACACAAGTATGAAATTTGAGACCCAGCTCTAGTGTGTTCAGTTTGTTGTGGTTTTTTATGCAAGGTGTATTTCTATCTTGTTTATTTAATCCGAAACACACGCACACTTGATAGCGCTGTTAAAAGTCACTTAGAGGACAGAGATTGCGTGTGTAAATGAATACAACAGAAGGGCAGGTATTAAATTGGCACAAGCAAATTTCTGCATTTGAAGCCAAGATGAAAACAACTATTATCATACATGTAAATATGTCAGAATAATCAGAACTTTTTTTTTTTTCCTGAATTGTGACAGTTTTTTTTATTTATTTTATGTCACCTGTAATTGACGTTATATTTAGCGCCCGTTCACACACACACACACACACACACACTTAGCAACTAAAACTTTGTTTACGTGTTGTTTTCTCTGCCTACTTTCCACACATAATGTCATTTACACTATTATTGTTTGCAATACACAATATATCTGACGCACACACAAATTCAAAGAGTCTCTGTAAGTACCACAGGGTTCAAGCAGTAATGAAGTACTGCAGCACAGGTGACTGTAATGCTCATAATTCACATTGTTTTCTATTGTGGTTATTTTGTTTGTTTATTTTTGTTATTTAAGCAGATAAGACTGGATTTTGAGTATTCCTTGAGAATTCCACCCCACAGTAACAGAGGTCTCCATCACTTGAATATGAAGCCTCATCATCCTTCTTCATTTATTCACTGTTTGATACTCATGGATGTCATTGGCTCATTGCGACGTCTTGCTTCTTTCTGATTACATTTCTAAGCCTATATAATATTTCTTTTGTTTTTTTGGTGGGGGGAATTCTGATATTGGATTGTTTACAGATTGACTTCCTTTGCTGATTGTTAGTCCATTTGTTTTTGACCCTTTTGCCTGCCTTTAAGACTATGATCATGTCCTACATTTATTCCCAAATAAGCTCTGTATTTGGATCCTACCTATCTGAAACTGCATGCTCTATTTCTATTCTCCCATCAATATGTAATACCTTTGGTCCAGGAAGTCCATGTCCTGTCTCCCCCAATAGTCCTGGAGGACCTGGTGCACCTGCATCACCCTGAAACAACATTAAAACATGTCTGTAATACAGTGCTGTAAAAAGGTATTTGCCCCGTCCTGATTTCTTCTGTTGTTGTGTTTATCTCATACAAAATAGTTTTAGATTTTCAAATGAAACAAGTTTTTATTTTTTTATTGAAGCAAAAAAAAAAAAAAAAGTTATCCAACACCTATCACGCATGTGAAAAACTAATTGCCCCCTTAAACTTAACCCCTGTGCATCCTTATGGACATTTCTGCCTTTTTCATTTCAATTTTTTTTTTTTTTTTACATTTTTTTAATCATTTTGTCTGTGTTAATTCAAACAGCATAAATTTAGCACAAGGTGTGTATTTTTATCGGAATTTTAATATTTCGCCCTCATTTGCTTTCATAAATCTATTTTAAACTAGGTAGACAAAATAGTTACACTCAGGACCTTAAGGACAAAAATGTCCCCGTTGAAACCCATTCAAACTGCAATATTAATCCCCGTGACGTTTAAGCATAAAATCATGCGTTCTGTGTTGCATAATAGGCTTTTATTTTGTCTGAAATGTGTACGATTTTCTCAGGTTTAGTCTCTGGGGAAAATCTGTGCTTTTCCTTTTTTTCTGATTCTGCTGTATTGACTGAGTGAATAAACAATACAGCTATAATTGTGTGTGTGTGTGTATGGATATCAGTTGTGGTTTGTATGTACTGAAAAGTGTGTGTGTGTGTGTGTGTGTGTGTGTGTGTGTGTGTGTGTGAACAGTTTGAAAGAAAGAAATGATATTGTACTGGAAATCACAAATCCCACCCCATGTATATGAGTGAAAGAAGGTTCCTGAGCTTTGAAGATTTTTGCATTATGTAAAGAAACCGGCATTTAAAGGGTTAAAATTCTGAAAATGAATGAATGTTTGGTAACTATGATCAGAACTGATCCTGGTAAAAATTCAAAGTAATTTTTATGCTGGTAAAAATTCAGTGAAAGTGGAAAAAAATATTAATATATAATATTTCTATGACAGTTTTTGGACATGGACATTTTTGTCCTTTATGGACCTGAGTGGTAGGTTTGTTTTTTGTTTTTTTTATGTTGTTGTTAATCATTGACATATCAAAGACTTAGCATTTATTATATGGAAAATAATTACTATTTTTCTTTTTTTTTATATAAAAACAAAACAAAAAAAAACAAACATCTTTGGTATTATGTAAACAAGCCAGGATTTAAAGGGTTACAAGTCTGAAAATTAATGAATGTTTCTTAATTATGATTAGAACTGATATATATATATATATATATATATAGTTTTCGGACATGGACATTTTTGTCCTTTTTGGACCTATGTGTAACTTTTTTTAATTGACACACAAGGGTTAAAATCTGGTTGTGCCACCTTTAGCAGCAATAACTGCAACCAAACGCTTCTGATAACTGGAGATCAGTCTTTCATAGCACTGTGGAGAAATTTTGGCCCACTCTTCTTTGGAGAACTGCTTTAGTTCAGCCACATAGAGAGCAGAATTCATGTTTCCCTCAATTATTGCAAGTTGCCCAGGCCCTGAAGCAGCAACACATCCCCACACCATCGCACTGCCACCACCATGCTTGACGGTACGTATGATGTTTTTCTTGTGGAATTCTGTATTTGGTTTACACCAGATGTGCAAGGCAATTAAGTTCTATCTTCTATGATATTTTTAATATGTCTCTATATCTACAACGTGTACCTAACCTGTGGAAGCAGGCTGTCATTACCCCGGTTCCTAAAGGCTGTAGTCCTAAGGCTTTTAATGACTTTAGGCTGGTTGCCCTCACTTCTCTTGTAATGAAAACTTTTGAAAAGCTTGTGAAGACAGAGCTTGTGAGGGAAACCAAACAGACACAGCGAGACATATGTAAAAAAGGACATCAGCGTCTGTTTTGTCTCAGAAAACTGTCCTGATTTCATACTGATAACTCTTTTTTTATCGGGCTTTTATTGAATCGATCTTGTCATTCTCCTTTGTGTCGTGGTTTGGTAATCTGTCTCTGAAAAACAGAAATTCTTTGAACCAAATTGTCAAGTGGGCTAGTAAGCTCATAGGCGAGTCTCAACTCAACCTATCAGGTCTTTACTCCACTCAGCTGCAGCGTAAGGCAAGCTCTATTATTAAAGACTGTTTCCATCCTTTAGATACTGCGTTTCAGCCTCTTCGTTCCTGCCTAGGTGGAGAACGAAATGGTACAGGGATTCTTTTGTACCTGCAGCCATTGCACTACTAAATAAATTAGTATGAGATGATGCACTTCGCTATGCATGGTACTTTAAGCTTTTGAGTGTGTATGTATGTGTGTGTGTGTGTGTGTGTGTGTGTGTGTGTGTGTGTGTGTGTGTGGAGGCACTTTGTTATGACATTCTTAGGAGTCTTTATATTTTTACCAGTTTGATATTATAACAGAACATGTTTTTTAAAGTAAGCTTTGATGTTTTAGGAATTTGTCTTAACTATGGATTGCTGAATCTCCTGACTGCACAACAAATTTACACTCGGGTACTAATAAAGAAACCTTGAACCTTGAACCCTGAGATGTAACGGGATCCCTGTCTTCCAAACAGTTCCACTTTTGACTCATCCATCCACAGAACATTCTCCCAAAAGGTTTGAGGATCATCAAGGTGTGTTTTGGCAAAACTCAGACGAGCTTTAATGTTCTTCTGGGTTATCAGTGGTTTTCACCTCACCACTCTTCCATGGATGTCATTTTTGCTCAGTGTCTTTCTGATAGTGGAGTCATGAACAGTGACCTTTATTGATGCAAGAGAGGCCTGTAGGTCC
>JANDJT010000012.1:3167920-3178327 GCA_024331685.1 Stegophilus panzeri | reverse complement strand
AGTAGACTAGTCTCAGCCGATGTAGTGCACTAGACACTTTATAGTAGACTAGTCTCAGCCGATGTAGTGCACTAGACTCTGTCATCATAATCTACATGATGTAGTGGTTAGTGTACTAGGTGCAGTCTCCAAAACCCATTAGAGTCCATGTAGTGAACTAGACTCAGAAACTAGAGTCTGTATGTAAAATCTATGGGCCTTGTTGTATTTAGTGCACTAGGCACAGTCTACACTGTACTATGTTTTAGTCTAAGTGCATTAAAGTAGCAGGTTTAGCACGTCTTACAAATCTGAGCTATAATTTGACCATAATTCTCCACTGATGAGAATGTTGCTTTGTTAGGATTAAGATGCTGTGTGAGAGATGTGTGTATCTGGCTTACTTTGTGTCCTGGTGGTCCCTGGGGTCCAGTGTCGCCATTAGGTCCAGGCAAACCCTAAGTTAAAAAACAAACAAACAACAACAACAACCATAAGAACACACACTTATGCACATCATACAAAATGGCTGACACGTCATGATGTTTTTCTGATCCATCTTTCTGTTCATAGTTGAGACATGGTTGTAGTTTGAGAGGTTTTTAGATACTTCTGAAAGTTTCTGGGAGGAAGCATTTATTTTTATATTTATGGAAGGAGTCTCCAGTGTCAGTGCTTTTTAACAGCTGGAGGTAAAGCCGTAATGTCAAGTTTCTGACACGGGAAAGTCTTTAGACAGAGGAGTTTGGGCTTTGTGTGTTTTTTTTTGTTGTTGTTGCTGTTGTTTTGCTCGTGACGAGCTGCATGTTTTTCTCTTATTCTAGTGGTGGATAGTGATGGAACAAATGTTTATAGCTGCTATAATGTAAGTGATAACAGGAACGAACTTGTTCTGCACAACATTAAAAGTAACTATAAATGCATAAAAAGTATAACGTGTCATTATTTAATTAATCTAAAAAATGTACTCAAAAGAGGACACATGGCAAACATAATAAACTTCCATCAAAGGTTAAGTTCTAATAACAGCACAACATTAAGTGTATTATTATTTATTCATAAATTAACCTAAAGGAAGTAATGTAGAGCTTGATAACTGTAGTAAATGATATATAACAACATATAAACAACAAACCTGCACTCCTCTGTTTCCACTGATGCCCACTGGACCTTCAGGACCCTGTTAGGAACAAATCATACAGAAGATCTGTATCAAAATCAATAAGAGTTGTGCAGTGGATGGTGTGTGTGTGTGTGTGTGTGTGTGTGTGTGTGTGTGAGGAGTCGCATATTCACTCTGTCTCCTTTGACACCAGGCATCCCACATTCTCCTCTTCCTCCCTGGCAAAAAAATGCAGGCCATTATTTACTATAGGTGTAAAAATATATGCAAAATTGAAAAGACAAAAGTGTCAGGAGTTGCACAGAACACAGCGGGTCATCAGGGACAGAACAGTACTATTATATTTTCATGACAATAAGTGAATTGAACAAAACTGAACCATTCTCAGTAATTAACATCATCATGATTCTTACCTTTTCTCCTCTACTTCCTGGTTTGCCCTGATGACACAAGGAATTATCCACCATGTTACATACTGTCATGAAAATCAGATTTAAAAAAAAAAAAAAAGAATAAAATGGAGACTGACCTCGGAGCCATTTTGCCCTGGCAGCCCTTGATATCCGCTCTCACCCTACAGGAAGCAGGAAGTCAGATTTTAATCACGTTATAGTACCTGTTGAGAATTTGTTTCACTAGGCCTATATGCTCACTTTTCTCCTACATTTTTTCCGAATGTGTGTCATCATTGTTTTCGGCTGTCCCGTGTTTAACCCATGATTTCGTTCATTATATAAACCCCTCATGTCTCTGTGCACAGTGCGTAGTATTGAGTGTATTCTCGTTACCAAGCGGTTGTTCTTTGTTCTCGTTCTCGTTTCTCGTTTCTCGTTCTGAATTCTAGCCTAGCCCAGTTTATGCCTGTTTGTAGATCGCCTGACCCATTGCCTGTTTTGACCATGCTTCTGTATAATGATTTGGATTTGTCTGCCTGTCGCTCGTAAATAAAAGTCTTTTACTGCACTTGCATCCGTCCAATCCTCCCTTACGCTCCGGAACGTGACACACACTGTCTAAGAAAATCCTACATAACGAGCTGCTGTTTTTATTCACTTCTAAAACGAACACCACTTAATCTTTCGGTCTTTTCGGTTAAAACATTCAGTCAGGAGTCTAAACTATGACATGTGCAAATAGGAGAATAACATTAAAGTATGAGATAATAAAAAAAATTATACTATAATAAACTAGTATATGGAGTATAATAAATAATAAGATAACAAATCAGACATCTTGTCTGCGCAAACTGGAACACAAAATACTCAATAAATTAAAAAATAAAATTACAGTATGTATATAAGTATGCGATACATACGGAAATGAAATATTAAATGACGGACACAGCACATTGTACCTTTTATTACTGAGTGACCTGATTACAGACACAGCGATGCAAAATACTTGCGCTTTTGCCGTCTATTGGCTCACAAGACCAAGGTTTGTGAATTCATATGCAATCAATGCAAAGCAAAATTAACCACAAATACAAGTACAGTACGTCTTTCGTGTCCTTTTCTGGCTGGTGAATTTTATTCATGTTTAGTCCAAATGTGAACGTTAGCACCTCTGCATTTTAGAATAAGAATGGAAACGTTTTTCTGACCTTCTGACCTTTCGGCCCCGGGCTTCCATCGTCTCCTGGTCGACCCCTTTTGCCCTGCCATACAGAGAGAGAGAGTAAAGTAGAGTAGAGACAAAATTATTTGCACTTTAAATGGTCAATGGTCTGCACTTATATAGCGCATTTTTAACCTTAGCGGTTCTACATAGTGCTTTATACTGGTTCTCATTCACACACTCACACTAATGGTAGCAGAGCTGCCATGCAAGGTGCTAGCTTTCCATCAGGAGCAACTTGGGGTTCAGTGTCTTGCCCAAGGACACTTCGGCATGTGGAGTCACGTGGGCCGGGAATCGAACCGCCAACCCTACGATTAGTGGACAACCCGCTCTACCACCATGAACACCTTTGTCCATTCATTCAGAATAATCACACATACACTACAGATGCACTGGATAGAAATTAGGCTCAAGTATTCCTTTAATTACAGAGCATTAAACTATATCTACAGATATGACTTATGCAACAGGCAGTAATGTTTTTTGCACCACCAACCCCCCTCCCCCCTCCCTACCCCGCCCCCGATAGGGCTCTGTGAATAAATAAATGCCCCTCAGAAAGAGAAGGAATTCAGTGAATGTGTTTTAGCTTGCAGGTTAATTATCGCTGGATTCTCCTCGCTTGAGGTGAACGACGTCTCACCACCCAGTTATCCTGAACACTGTGCTCTGGAGAGATGTAAAAGGAGAGATGTGAATAGAAACCCAAATCCTCCACAAACAGTTGTCTTATCGACCCGAATCATCTCACGGTTCAGCTACTGCACTGCTCTGCACGACGCTCTACCAGCTTCACGGCATTTCTAGTGTTCAATCGACCTAAAAACACACACACGGTACACACCTCTTCACTCTCAGCTCTCTCCCTCTAAGAGAGAGTGTGTGTTTTATAGTCAGCTCCAGAATTATTGGCACCCTTAAAAAATAGGCTGTATAAGTTAAACGTTACACAAGTTTCTGTGTCGGTGTTGAGATGATTTTGGTCTAACACATGGCTCAGAAATCTGTTCAATTGGTTTGAGATCTGGTGATTACGGACGCCAAAACATA
The DNA here is from genome assembly GCA_024331685.1 of Stegophilus panzeri. NCBI lineage: Eukaryota > Metazoa > Chordata > Actinopteri > Siluriformes > Trichomycteridae > Stegophilus > Stegophilus panzeri. Next base: position 3,174,555 of record JANDJT010000012.1, on the reverse strand, counting down.
TGATTTACATCATTTTCATCTTCATTAAACCATTCAGTGAGCCCTCGTGCCCTTTGAACGGCTAGGGTTAGGGTTAGGGTTAGGAACAGAGGTGGAGTCATCTTGGAAGAGACCACGCCTATCAGGATAGAAATGTTTTATCATGGAGTGGGGTGTATTTACTTACAGCTGGCCCGCTTGGTCCTCTCTCTCCTTTCTCACACACACATTTCTTCTCCGACGGACACTGTAAACACACACACACACACACACACACACACACACACACACACAAACACATACGCATAAAAAAATATGATCCATAGAGGGAGGTGATGACTAGCAGGAAACTTGCGTTCCATTCAGCCAGCAAAATGGAAATCAATTAATCGGACATTTTCGATCAGTATAAACAAATGAATTATTTTATCGCCGCAAGCCTGTTATAAGATGAGTCAGGACACTGTTGGGTTCCTGTGTGTAGAGTACCATGACTCTGTGTTAAGCTGCTGGTGAGCGGGGTGATGGGAAAGGGCGTGTGAGCCCCCTTCTGGGCAAACAATTCACACCTCTGTCACAATAACAGTGGTACAGGGATAAAACAGACAGCACAACTGAGGCCCTGTTTACACTAGTGCGTTTTCGTTTTAAAACGAATAACTGTTGCTACGGTTACGCCCGTCGTCTACACTACTCCGGCGTTTGCCATCCTCGAAAACGGAGATTTTTGGAATCCCCCGAAGATCCTGTTTTAGTTTGAAAACTCCGGGCGCGTGTTTCAGTGTAAACGGACCAAAACGAAGACTTTCGAAAATGAAAGCGTGGCTCCGCCCACATTCGCCCCCTGATTGGGTCTTCTGGGTCGTCGCATATCCTTCCCTGATTCGTCAAACCCCTACCGTATGACCGTTACGCTACCTCGATCGTATACACAACAACACGGAGACTGAACCGCAAACTTTTCTGGCTTTGGCGTCATTCTTAGCCGCCCTTGTGCAGTTAATTTCTGTATTTTATAACACTGCAGCTGCTACATGCGCAAGAGGCGAGCTACGATTAGAGCGATCGCCAACAAATCTCATTTCGGGCGGCGTAAGACCTACATGGAACACCGGCTGGGACTAGCAACCAACTTCCTGTTTACACTTGCACTGTAAGTGCATGCCCAGTGTGCATGAATGGTCATGTGACATGCGTGTTCAGTCATGTAGCGTGGACGGAGATCGTTTCTGAAACGCGGCGGAAACGCCAGCGTGGACGAGGATCGTTTTTGTTTTAAAATGCACTAGTGTAAACAGGGCCTAAATCTTTTTTGATAGTGAAAGACTGTATACAATCGCCACAATAAAATTAGAACATTAGTAGGCTAGGTAAAATAGAAATACTTCTGAAAACCTGCAAATTTTAAAAGAGTGTCGACTTTCATATGTGACATCAACCAGTACTGTAGAGTGTGACATCACAAATAAATTCAATGCTGAACACGGGCATGTTCAAAACCTCTGATAAAAAGAGTTAATGACTAAATTAGTGGTTTTTTTAAATGCACACTCACCGCCTCATCTGCCAACGCCGTCTAGAATAAGAAAAGGAAAAAGGAAAATAATATTAATGCAATTTCATCATGAAAATCTCCACAAGCCCCAGTGTTACATTCAAGATCAACAACCACCTTGATTTCTGCCATTAAGTTCCCTCTTGTTTTGGGAACTTCTTTTAAACCAGACTCTAAAGGGAACCCTTCGTCTCCAGATGACAACAATGTATGTGTAAAGAGCGTATGCACATGATTTTGGATTTTTTTTTTTTTTTTTTTTTTTACAAAGAGCTAAATATTAGCTAAACAAATACAATCCCAATTCCAAAAAAGTTGGGACACTGTGTAAAATGTAAATAAAAACAGAACTTGATGATTTGCAAATCTCATAAACCCGTATGTTATTCACAGTAGATCATAGAAAACATATCAAATGTTTAAAGTGAGGAAATGTACCATTTTAAGACAAAAATAAGGTCATTTTGAATTCGATGGCCACAACACATCTCAAAAAAGTTGGGACGGGGCAACAAACGGCTGGAAAAGTAAGTGTTAGTAAAAAGAAACTGGAGGTTAATTGGGAACAGGTCAGTAAGATGATTGGGTATAAAAAGAGGATCTTAAAGAGGCGGAGTCTCTCAGAAGTAAAGATGGGAGAGAGGTTCACCGATCTGTGAAAAACTGCATCTACAATTTGTGGAACAATTTCAGAACAATGTTCCTCAACGTAAAATTGCGAAGACTATGAATATCTCATCATCTACAGTACATAATATCATCAAAATATTTCGAGAATCTGGAGAAATCTCTGTGAGCAAGGAACAAGGGTGAAAATCAATACTGCATGCCCGTGATCTTCGGGCCCACGGGCGGCACTGCATTAAAAACAGGCATGATTCTGTAATGAGCTGCATCTTTACTTCTGAGAGACTCCGCCTCTCTAAGATACTCTTTTTATACCCAGTCATGTTACCGACCTGTTGCCAAATAACCTAATTAGTTGTGAATATTCCTCCAGCTGTTTTTTTTTTTTTTTTTACTAACACTTACTTTTCCAGCCATTTGTTGCCCCCCGTCCCAACTTTTTTGAGACATGTTGCGGCCATGAAATTCAAAATGACCTTATTTTTGTCTTAAAACGGTACATTTCCTCAGTTTCAGCATTTGATATGTTTCCTATGTTCTACTGTGAATAACATACGGGTTAATGAGATCTGCAAATCATTGCGTTCTGTTTTTATTCACATTTATGTACATTTTACACAACGTCCCAACTTTTTTGGGATTGGGGTTGTACTTTTAGTGGAAATTGGCACATTAATCACATTAAACACATTAATCACTGCAGATTTGGTTGAGTTAAAAATAATAATAATAATAATAATAATCTACAGCAGCTTGTAAATAAAATAGCACTTGATCCAGAACATCTGATTATTTTGTAGAATAATCTAGAAATAAATCAGCAGAAAGTGTGAAGCTAAGGTGGGGTTTAAAAAAAAATGCAAGTAGCGAGTATAGAGTAGCAGTAAAGGATTGGACAGGCCCCCAAAAATAATTCATTAAATTGTTTAAATTATAATGAGCAAGCAGTTCATTGTGTACATGATGTAATGTAAAAAAAAAAAATCATCCAGTGTGTGCAGTTATTATACTTTTAATTCGCTATTTTGATTTGTCAGATTAATAAAATAATGCCAGTTTTTTTTTTTCTGAATTGAATGTGCTCTCCAGTACAGAAAACATACCCATGGTTTGAAGGATAAGCTGACTGAGCGCTCAACTCACTTAAAAATGTATCCTAAGTTCATAAATCTATCATTTGGTCTTAGAAAATCTTCCAAATTTATCATTTGGTGGAAAAAAAAAAATAAATTCATGGACGTTATATGAATCGAAGACATGAAAACACACATTTCAGCGTGACACATTGCAATTCCATCATACGTTCAGACAGAGGCGCTGGAGGTGATGTCATGCGAGAAGAACAGGCTTCAGAAGCGTGCACGTGTCTGTATTTATATCTGAGGTCTGAATACTGATGTGGACGAAAACTTTGCCTACACCAACGCAGTGCATTACTTATGAAAAAGTGTGTATTTCTAATTAAACGTCTCCTCAGAAGGTCCTTTATCCTAAATTACCTTTGTGGTTTAACAGAACAAACTCCGACGTGATTTGGTGTGTAAAATCTCAAGATTGGGAATTTAAAAAAAAAATTATAATAAATATCAGAAGTAAAAGAAGTGAAAAAGGGGAGAAAGTTCGATTTGTTGTTTTTTTTTTTTGGTTTGTTTTTAATTGATCACTGATCAGGAGCTGATGAAATAAAAGTTCAAAAGTTCATTGTAGACAGTTGAGCCTGACTCACTCATATATATATATACACACACACACACACACACACACACACACACACACAGAGTTTTTTAAATACCTTTAAACACCTTTTTCTCTCTCCGTCTAGTCTCGTCATGTCATGGATTAACCTTTGAAGCCGATTCAGTTTACCGTGGGTTAAACACTCAGTGTGTATGAACTCACTGTGCGAATGCTAAAAGCAGCAAATCATGCCTCATCAGGTCTCTGCGTTTATTAGATTTACTCAGAACACAATAAGTAAGGCTTGGCCCTGAAACACACTCGCCTTTCTCCGAATTCCACGGCAGCATTTGTTTAGATATTTAAAGCACCCGCAGGTTTCTGACTTAAATGCTCAAATGTTGAGGCAGTACCTTCTGGCCGTGTCTTATACCATATGCTAGCTTTTGATAGAAGATGCCACGCTAGTCATCAGGTCACTGTTAACATTAGAGTGTGGTTTGTAATGGTGTACTGTGCTAATTGGCTAAGTAGTGACTAGCATGTACTGTAAAATAACTAAACTGTAGACAGATCAGTGACACGGACATGCTAAATCTGCTAAACACAGATAACTGCTAGCTAATTTTTTTTTTTTTTTTTCACAGATAAGAGTGCTAACCTTACATTTCATTTCTTTCCACATTCATCTGTAGTTTACATTTGTAAATCAAGTGTATTATGGGTAATACACACGGTCACTCGGTCACTTGAGAATCGAGAATTTTTGCTAAAATGGCTATAATGTTCTAGCAACACTAACTAGCTGTGAATTGTAGCATTTGTAACAGTATCCAGACTTGGATATGAAGGAAAAAGTGCAAACTCCAAGCAGATGTAATCCACATGGAATGAGAAAATTGATATATAGATTCTCTTCAGGTTTTCTCATATTTTGAGTGTTTCAGCATGTCAGAAAATCAAAAACAGCAGCAGTAAAAAGTTACAGAACGTCTATAAAAGATGAGTAAGACATCCGCTTCTCTCTCTCTCTCTCTCTCTCTCTCTCTCTCTCTCTCATGGCCTCAGTACAGTTCCTCTTGTGTCTAACTCGAACAAGGACACGGCAAAGCAGAACAAAGTGAAGAACACATTCAAGCTAGAACCCAATAACGGTTTGCAGACACCAGTTCTATATACGTGATTGTATATAGAGCACAATATGCAGCACAAGGTCTGAATAAATATCGAATTTCCAATATCTATACAAATGTGCCAACGTTTACAGTTTAGGCTTAGCATTTGAGGTCAATCAGGCATGCATGCATATTAGAATATTAGGCCACGCCCATCACAACAGTTCTGAGCAGTCTGATCAGTGCTGGTGTTCTTTACCTTTCTAATGTGGCGTGCCCTCAAGTCTATCAGCCTCTGCTCTCTCTGCTTTGTACTGTATGCACGTGAGACCTGATATCAATCAGACCAAATTCAGATCAAAATAAAACACCCATCTGTACCGCTTATCGTACAAAGGCCTGCGTTGAGCTCGGAGCTTATCCCAGGGAACTCCGGGCACAAGGCGGAGGACACCCTGGACGGGTGACCCTGAACTCATTAATCGAAGCATGATTTATAATATCTAACAGCGGTATACGGAGTGCGTGGAAGATCTCACAGCGGATTTAAAGGCAGACAAGCAGACATTTTGTGAAGCAAATTCAAAATCCAGCGTGATACTTGGCAGTGTTTGTGTTTGTATGTAGGTATAGATTTAATTGAGTCCAGGTGTGTGCAGTCAGAAATCTGGTGATCTTGAACGTAGCAGAGCGTGTGTGTGCTGCGATGTGTAGTCCTGCTTTGTCCATGTCGAGGTGGATTCTGGGAATTGTAGTGAGACACCGTTCTCAGCGTTAACGTCCCACCACTCTTAACTTCAGAAACCACCGCTTGTCCGTCAGTGAAAACGCAGACTGATCGAGGCCGTAGACACACATTAAATCATGAATTCCCACTCCCAATGTGATGAGCTGTTATCGTCCCGTCTCTGCCCATGTCCTGCTCTGTGTTACTGCTTCATTAATTTGTCTATGTACTGTATACCTGGCTGTTTCTTTCTAGAATTGTGAATGCTAGAAAGTTTTGGTGTTACTTTAAGTCTGAGCCTTCTGAGTTTTTCTGAGTTCTGGTTCTCATTGCATTTCCTGGTTTGACCCTCACCTGTTTCCATCTAGTTTGAATATTGATTATCCTTGTTGGATTTTTCCTGCATGTAGTACATTTATATTACATTACATTTATGGCATTTATACGACTGAGCAGTTGAGGATTACGGACCTTGCACAAGGGCCCAGCAGTGGCAACTTGACAGTGCTGGGATTTGAACTCACGACCTTCCGATTAACAACAAGTATACAACACTATTGTACTACAATAGCTGACTTTGAGGCACTCTGTGGATTTGACCTCCTGAAACACGCATGATTTTCAGTTTAGGTGAAATCAAAAATGATTTGAGTGAATGTAGCGGTTAACATTGGTTAATAGAAAGCATAAATCCCCGACTTTTTCCGACTCTATGCTCTTCTGCCATTTTTATTCGACCTTTAAGCTTGGTATTAATTAATCAATAGTATTAATATTTAAATTATTTCCCCTGGAGCATTAAAATACAAGATGCCAACATGCCATAAAATAAATAAACCCATAAATAATAGTCAGTACGTTTACATGGAGAACGATAATCCGATATGAACCCGATTAAGGCGATACTCTGATTAAGAAACTAGCATGTAAACAGAGATTATTGATGACCTTAATC
>JANDJT010000012.1:3101359-3121796 GCA_024331685.1 Stegophilus panzeri | reverse complement strand
TTTTTTAATCAGAGAGCTGATGTTCAGCTCCCACTTGAGGTCCTGGGTGATGATGGTTCCCAGGAAGTGGAAGGAGTCCACAGTATCGACTGAGGAGTCACACAGGATGATGGGGGCAGGTGGGGCTGGGTTCTTCCTGAAGTCTACCACCATCTCCAGCGTTGAGTACCAGGTTGTTCTGACTGCACCGGGTTACCAGATGTTCAATCTCCCACCTGTAGGCAGACTCATTCCCCTCAGAGATGAGATGAGACCAATGAGGGTGGTGTCTTCTGCAAACTTCAGTAGTTTTATGGAATGGTGACTGGAGGTGCAGCTGTTGGTGTAAAGGAGAAAGAGCACAGCCTTGGGGGGAACCAGTATTGATGGTCCGGGAGTCAGAGACATGTTTTCCCAGTCTCACGTGCTGCGTCCTGTCAGACAGGAAGTCTATGATCTACCTGCAGGTAGAATCAGGCACACTCAGCTGGGAGAGCTTGTCCTGTAGCAGAGCCGGGATGATTGTGTTGGAAGCAGAGCTGAAATCCACAAACAGGACCCGGCCGTAGGTTCCTGAGGAGTCCAGGTGCTGGAGGGTGAAGTGGAGGGTCATGTTAATGGTGTCATCTACAGACCTGTTAGCTCTGGAGGCAAACTGAAGAGGGTCTGTGATGGGTTTGAGGTGGGACAGCACGAGGCGCTCAAAGGACTTCATTACCACATATGTCAGAGCGGCAGGTCTTTACTCATTAAGTCCTGTGATCCTGGGTTTTTTGTGGAACGGGATGATAGTGGAGGTCTTGAAGCAGGCTGGCACATGGCATATCTCCAGTGAGGTGTTAAAGATCTCTATAAACACTGGAGACAGCTGATCAGCACAGTACTTCAGGGTGGATGGAGAGACAGAGTCTGGTCCAGCTGCTTTACCGGGGTTCTGTCTCTTGAAGACTCTGTTAACGTCTCTCTCAGGATGGAGAGAGTCGTACTTGTGGTGGGGGAGGAGCGGGAGGGAGCCGTTGAGGTGTGCAGATGTGGACACCTCAGCCCCTACTGTGGTGGAGGTGGTGAAGCTGGTGGGATGGAGCTGATGGCTGGTGTCGTGGGGGATGGTGTCAGGTCTTCCACATTGTCTTTCAAAGGCTGTTGGCCAGATGCAAGTCATTAGCAGAGTAGGGGGATCTAGGTTTGCAGTTTGTGATCTGTCTAAGCCCTTTCCAGACAGAAGCAGAGTCATTGGCTGAGAACTGCTGTTGTAGTTTCTCAGAGTACAGCTGTTTAGCGTCTCTCAGTGCGTTCCTAAACTTGCACTTTGACTCTTTAAACCTGATTCTGTCCCCACACTTAAACGCAACCTCCTTCTCCAGCCTTAGCTGTCTGAGTCTAGCCTATAACGATGATATTCTATATTAAAGTCAAATTTCTGATCTTACCGGTTATTATTAATCACTCTGCATTCGGCTGTGTAGGGATTTCACAGTGAACAGTACATACACGCTTCAGCCTGCTGTGCAGGTCACAGGAGAATGAAATAAAGCAGCCGGTTTTACAGTTTAATAATGTTCAGGGTTTGGCAGAGAAACCGGCGAACAGTCAAATTTATAATCACATGACAAAAATCCTCTGCCAGGCAGAAAATGGACCGAAAATGTCATCTATTGCAAACAGATTGACAGTCATGTTGATGATGAGTGATGGGAATTCCAGCGAGTCAGATCAATTGACTCAGCTCACCAGTAAGAGTCGACTCTTTCGGCACTCAAATGACTTATTTCTCTAAACCATTCTCAACGTTTGCTTCATTTTGGCCAATGAGTGTTTGTTTTCGATTAACTCTTGCTGATTATTTTCATAAAATCTCACTTCCTTCATCTCAAGTAAACGCTTTCAGGGACGCGCTGGATCCGAAACGTATCCCAGGAACACACCGTGACGGAGCAGCTGTGGCTCAGGTGGTAGAGCGAGCGGGTTGTCGGTTCGATTCCCAGCCCACATGCCGAAGAATCCTCGGGCAAGGCACTGAACCCCAAGTTGCTCCTGATGGCAGTCTAGCACCTTGCATGGAAGCTCTGCGGTCATTGGTGTGCATGTGTGTGTCTTTATGATTACAGCAGCAAACTCCAATTACTGCTCATTATCATTTATTATTATTGCTCATATTATGGTAAACTGTAAAATTCCACTCAGACCCCTTTCTGATCAGGGAACCTTTAAAAGGTTCTGCCAGAGAGAGAACAGAAACAACATCTTTACACAAAAAGAGCTTTTATTGAGAATGAGCACTCTTTCCAAAAGACAGATGTTTTAGCATTTCTTTTTACATATTGGGAAAAAAAAAAAAAAAGGTTTTTGTTACATGGTGGCACATTTCGTCATATATACAGACACAAAGTCGAACAGACATCCAAAAAAAAACAAAAACAACTATTTGTCTGTGGACGATTGAACTATATACGTAGATGGCTTCCAGCCTGGACATCCTTAAAATAAGCTCTACATGAAATGCATATGGTTGGATTTGACGTCACAACCGGGTGTCAAATAATCCTGCGAGTGTGAAGATTCCCGTGGCGTCATTCTGACAGCAGCCAAGAACAAAGAATGTGGCGTAAACACGCAACACTGCACCTTTAAAATGAAAGACTGGGCATGATGGAGAAGTGAGCACTGCCATCACTAGACTGAATAGAGTCGAGCAGCAAGCAAGGGTGGGAAGGAAGGAAGGAAGAAAGAAAGAAAAAATAAGGGTACACCCAGCATCTATCATCAGAGCTCACAGAGTCTAGCTTTATTCATCACGAACTGCTCCAGAGTTTTTCATAAATATCTCTCGCTCTCACACTCACTCTCTCTCTCTCCTCCAACAAATAACATCTCAAAGCCAAACCTGGCTGTTCAGAATGGACCACTTCAACTCACTGTGCCAAACAAGATATAAAATAATAGTAATAACACTCATAAAAATAATAAAAGTGTTTGATTAGGGTGTGTCTCAGCATACGTGTGTGTCCATGTTGCAGAAAGTTTAGAAGAGTAGCCCTCCGATGCTGCCGACTTCGCTCTGCTCCTTAACGAAGATCTCGAAATACTGGTAGATGATGGTGACGGCCAATAAGATCCCCGTTCCTGAGCCGATCGCTCCCAAAAAATCGGCCATGACCGAGAGACCGCCGATGCACAGGCCGCCGAATGCAGCAGCTGTGGGGATGTACCTGCTCTCACACACGCGCGCGCACACACACACACACACGAAAAGGTTAGATTCTGAAGAATCATCAATACACGATATACATATAAGTAGGGAATAGAACACTGTCATGCTGTTATAGGAAAATAATAAACAGCGACATGTGATTCAGCAGTGGTATTGTTTCCACATCAAAGTTGATTATTTTCCTATTCACTCTCTCTCAGCATATCACACTTTTTATCCATTTATAGTTACATTTAATGCTGTGGAACATCTGTGAAACTTCACTGATTTTAAAGCAGCTATAAACAGTCACGCCCTCATCAGCCTCTCTTTATATCCTCTCTCGAAGCCAACGAGACAAATAAATAAATAAATAAATAAATAAATAAATAAATAAACATTAAACAAATTTAAATAAATAAATAAATAAAAATCGCAGCTTCTCAATTTGCCGAGAAACCACAAAGCGTAAACTCCTCCGTCCTAAAGATGTCAGAATACTCCGAGTGTTACAAAGCTCCGACACCGGAGACTCCATCCGTAACCGTAAAATAAACGTCACACACAAACCCGTTACCGTGTGAACGAGCCGAAACGATAACCTAGAATAAACACGCTGTGATTTACAGAGCTGCTGTTACTGATGAAAATCCATCAACACCTTTTGACCAATCAGAATCGAGAATTCAACAGTGTTATTGTAGAAAATAAATTAAAATTTAAAAAGGATTAAAAACACATGAACACATGAATGATGCAGACCTGTTGAGCTCATGCACCATGGACGTCTCTCTGTGTCCCCTCATCACCATCTGCTGCTCCTTAAGCTGTTTAGCCACCTGAAACGCAAACACGTCACTACGTAACACTTCTTCAAAACGACCGCGTGACGAATCAGAATCGCTCCGAACAACACGTGAGGATTAAAATAAGTAAAGCGTACATCTTTGGCAGATGATCCGGACACTTCGATCCACGTCTTGGAGAAGAACGCGCAGGAGCCCAGCATGAACACGATGTAGATGACGGTGTGCACCGGATCCTCTAACACCGAGCCAAACGATTCCGGAGGAGAGAGATAATAACACAGACCTCCGACAGGGTAGGCGCGAGCTGGACCACCGGTAGATGTGTCCTATTAAACAGAAAAACATTTATAAAGCAGAGGCAGTGAGCCGAGTCTGAGAGTGGACCAAGTGTGCAGCACAAGTCCTGAGAAGTGAAGCCAAAACGTGTTGATCGCCCCCAGGTGGCTGGATGCAGAATAGGTCATAAACCCCGCCCTATCCATGTAATCTAATGTCCCATTAATGAGATAAACTAAACAATCAAATTACACTTCAAACAAATTCTCCCCCACCACCCAAAGGATGGTTTCTGTCGTTTTAGGTAGTTTTTTTTTTAATCACGCTGATGTAGGTTCAAGAGTTGTTGTTTTTTTTTTTTTTAATAAGTTTGATTTTAGTTAGTTATTTTCTGCTATAAATAACAGGGGTGTGACGTCATGATTGACAGCATCTCTGAGCGAAGTAATCATCGAGGCATCGACGGACTTTTTCAGGATCTCCGGGAGGAGATCGGAGCTTTAACTTTAATTTCCGTAACTGTTTATTTCACACCGACATAACGAGTCGAAAAAGTTCAGGGGCGTGTGTTGCGATTGATTCTGCGGGAGTGTGGGCGGGACCTCGATACCGCAGCTCCGCTTCACACTCACTACTACTCAGAGTTCACTACGGCGCAGTGAAATCTCTATGGAGATTTCAGCGCCATATTGGGACATTGGCGGCTTCACTTTTCTACGATGGGAGAGAGTGAAGGTGCGTCGTCCATATTTCTTTTATTTATTTATTTATTTATTTTATGGTGTGCACATACATATATACACACACACACATTTTATACATTTTGTGTGTGTGTGTGTGTGTGTGTTTTTTTAATATACAATCTAGACAAATCAATAGACGATCGTTTCAGAACGAGGAAACATGTTCATGTTCGACGCACATGGACTGAAGAGGGCTTTGGCTGAATGCGCCTTGTGATGTGTCTTGGCCCAAATCTGCGGTAATTCTGAAAAATTGCAAGCTCCTCTGAATACTGGGGAGTTTACGTGATTTTGCGTTGATTTCTGCGATCGTGAAATCCTGGAGGGACTGATAAACATAGCGAGAGGTGAATATGGGTGGGGGGGGGAAGATGGGTAACGATCTCACTCTGGCCCAAATGAGAAACCGTAATTAACGGTCACTGGCCTACGTGCTGCATATATACAGGGAGTCGTAAAGAACAGGAAGTTTCTGAATAACAATAAATAAGTTTTTCCCCTATATGTAACTTACAGACCAGGTTCCCAGAAGGTTAACCAGGAAGTTGCCGCTGAAGCGAGTGGAGAGCATCTGCGAGATGACGTAGAGGTTGGACACCAGCGCAGACTGCAGGATGATGGGAATATTAGAGGTGTAGAAAAGCTTGATGGGATAGGTGTTGTATTGGCCACGGTAGCGTGCCGACTTGATGGGCAGATCCACTCTGAAGCCCTGAGAAGCCCGAGAAAGACCGTTTAGTCATTTCCGTCACTCGTTCAGCCCATTCGAACGTTCTTGGTCTTGGGTACATCTCACTCACCTGGAAGTATATGACCACGGCGAAGACAAAGACGGTAGAGATGAGGTTCATGAGGTTGGGCAGGTTCTGCCTGTAAAAGGCCTCTCTCAGCGCACGTACTTTATCGGTCCGAGTGGCCAGCAGGTGGAACAGAGCAATGATGGCGCCCTCAAACTCGGTGCCTGGGAACACAATCAACAAGGATTAGCTTAAACAGGATTGCCTGATTTTTGGGGTGCATTTAAGTGAAGTTGTATTGCGTCGCATAAATTTTATGGTTATACCGCAGCGCTGTCGAACTCTCGATTCTGATTGGCTGTTGGTGATTCACAGGCAGTACTACACCTCAGCTAATTCTCTCAAACACTATCCCATTATCGTACGATGAGGACCTGTACTCAGAGTGTGTACCTCTGCCTGTGTTCACGGTCGTTGGACTGAAGGCTTTCCAGACGATGGTCTCACAGATGTTGGTGGCGATGAAGAGGGAGATACCCGAGCCCAAACCGTATCCTTTCTGAAGCAGCTCGTCCAGCAGCAGCACAATCAGACCAGCCACAAACAGCTGCACAAAAACACACACATTCATTCGAACCTCCTTTCTATCCACAGTCTTTATACCACATCAGAGACCTTTTCACTCGATCACGCAAGTACCGTGACGAAAACCAAGAATCAGATTCATACGTTACCTCTAGATCTAATGAGATGAGATTTTTTTTGGTTTTTTTTTAATTTTTAATTTTTTTTTTTTTTTGGGGGATGGGGGGGTGGAGCTAATTTCAGCTATCCTACAACAAAGAAACCGAGATTAATCGTAAAACAATATTACAGGTCTAGAAAGTAAAGCTGGTCCTCACAGCATTTTAAAGGCTTTGAATACTCGTTGGTGTTTCTCAAGGATTACCTGAATACCTGCTCTTAATAACCACACTTACTAAATATAAAATAATCTTTTAACAATTAAATAATCAAATTGACATTTGTTACGGTTTAAAATACATCCACTAGGTGGCAGTGATGCATTAATGGTGTATACTGGGAATATTAAAATTGGATGATGAACTGAAAATCAGCTGTGTATACGAAATAACACCAAGAGGCAGTTTATTATTATTATTATTATTATTATTGTATAAACTAATAATAAGACAAGATACTGAGCCTGGTTCTGCAATATAAAAGCCATGGTTTAAAAACAAAAAATAAATACCATGCTAATACTTCACGGACTTCAGGTGTGAGTCATACAAATTTCAGCAGCAGAGCAACAATCAAGCAAAATAAAGGTAAAAATAAGTAATAATAATAATAATAATAATAATAATAATAATAATAAGGGTTGGATGTGTGGATGTTATAAAATAGAACATGACTTCGTCTTCCTGTACGATATCTGCGTTTGGGTGAATCCAGACTGACTTTTTGCAGTTTGAATATATAATGCACGAGAATAGATTTGAGAAAACATTATTAACCATTACTGCGTACAGAAGTTAAAGAAGTTGCACAATACTAGACAGAGAAATATGGTGTTTAAACTGTGTTTAATACATCACAAGGCTAGCGTACATGAGCGCACAGCGGTATCAGGAAGCGTGGGGTCGCCATCAGACCGTGATCGGATTTAAATCCTATTAGCAAATGTCCCAAAACCCACTAGTGTGTCTATAATTCGTTTGTATTTAATTTGTCATCCAAAAGATATGCGGATTAATAGGATCGCCACGATTTTCTTCTGCCAACGGTGTACGCTGAGAAGTTCTCTACCTGACTTTTCACTGAGAAACTGAACAGATATATATATATAGACATGTACGTAAATAAACATGGTGGCTTTACTCGTTCGTTTTAGCGACCTAATAAATCCTACGGTTCAGCTGTAGTCGCAGCAAACGTAACATTGTACTGCGAGCTCATTTATCGCGGGCATTTCGGGAATTTTTCTTCGAACGGTCGGCCGCCGTCTCTCTTGCTATTACACACACACACACACACACACACACACACACACACACACACAGTAGAGAAACGTAATAATCGTGACTATTGAAATGATTCAGCTTGGTCAGGTGTAATTTACCTGAATGATGATGAGGAGGCAGATTCCAGCTCCCATCTCTGACGGGTCTCCGTACATGCCGGTCATCACGTACACGATCGCCTGGCCAATAGTGATGATCATCCCGAACACTATAAACGCACAACGCTACCGGTCAAAAAGTTTATACACGCTCATTCTTTTATTTTTATTTCCACGTTTTAGAATAATAATAATAATAATAATAAAGTCATCAAAGCTCTCGAGTAACACAAATGGAACTGTGTGAATTATATAGTGGAACAAAAAAAAAAAAAAAAAATCCAAAATAAATCAAAATAATTTAGTATTTCAGCAAAATCTTCAAAGTAGGGCTGCACAATGAATCGAATATCGATCTCGATTACGATTCTGACTGCCCACGATTACATGAACGTGATCGACTGCGATACTGACGTTTAAAGTTCGTCCTCCGCTCATATCGAATCAAGCGCTTCCTAAACTTACAGCCAGTCACCATAGAGTGGCGCAGGGAGATAAAGATTACGAAAAAACTAAAAAGGCACACGCTTACGTTTCTGGGCTCCGTTAAACAGCGCCCTGTCTTTAGGCGTGTCTCCAACCTCGATGATCTTAGCTCCAGCCAGCAGCTGCATGATAAGGCCGGAGGTCACGATGGGAGAGATTCCCAACTCCATCAGAGTACCTGTAACACATCATATTAAACAACAACTATTACACCTTGAGAGAACTCCACCGAGACAGAACACACAAAGCTTTTCAACGTTATTAAACAAATAAGCCGGCTTTATCTCCTGTCCCACAGTAAATTCTTGATAACACGAGATAAATTTCTTGTAAGTAAATACGATCTTTGTGCTGCTGTGCTTTTGGGAAACTCGGCTGGTTAGAATGGCATCGTAACACGATACAGTGAAGAGGACGGGTACGGAGACTGACCCCTGTTGGACGCCAGAATGACTCTCATCCAGTAGAAGGGATCTGCCGAGTCTGAAGACATGATCCCAAACAGAGGGATCTAAAAGAGAGAGAGAGAGAGAGAGAGAGAGACTTTTAAAACGACAAAACACTAAAACCCATACACACATCCTGCTGTTAGAAGAAAATAGATTAACCAACAACATGCTAACAGAACATCCTTAAGCCTTTTATTCCACTTATACCACAGCAACTCACCACTACAGTTTGTTTGTTTATTTATTTATTGATTTATTTATTTATTAAAAGAATGGCCACATCATCGTTTTATCCATTTTTATCCATTTATAGTTACATGTTCCGGGGGGGGGAAAAAAAAAAAACAAACAAAAAAAGAAGTTCTCACTTATAGGGTTGAACAGTATAACGGTACTACGGTAATATCGCGATACTAAAGCTTCAAAATACCACTGCTGCTTGCTTGCTTGCTTGATTTGTTTATTTATTTATTTATTTATTTTAGCGGTAGTACCGTCAATACAGTCGGTACCATAAGTAATGTATGTACAGGGGTTAATAAAGGGGGAAAATGGGTTTTCGCTAAAACGACACCTCACTGCTTTTGCTGAATACGCAAAGGTTACTGACGCTTCATTTAACCGAAATTCTTTACCTTAATCTTTAAAGATTTCCTGTTTTCTAGTAAGCGAGCTAACGTTACATTAACGGCTGTGTGTAAACACTAAAATTCACCGCGTCTGATCGTAAGCGAGTTCATTTCCAAATTCAGTTATTTATTCCTAATGTGTTCATTCGTAGTACAATTTCTGAGGACAAGCTCCATTTGCATGATGATTTCACTGCTCTGGGGAACAACAGATGAAATACGCGACACTGAATTGGTCTCGTGCCAACTCTGTGATTGTTCAACAGCCCTTTATTCATTCACGTTAATAAAGCACTCAGAAGAACACGCGGTTTGTCAGTGTTCACTTATATCTGTGTATGTCTGTAAACTCGGTTCATTTTGTAGACACGATATCGCGTAGTATCGTGATACTTCAGCTGGTATAGTCTCGTAAGGTATGTTTATGGTATCGTGACAACCCTACTGACTTGGGTTAGGGCAGCTTTAAACATCCGTTCCCTCACCGACCTTTCAGTCATGTTACCGAGAAACCACAACGAGTAAACGCCTCAGTCCTGAAAACTTCTACAAAAGCTACAGCTTAACATAAATAAATAAATAAATAAATAAATAAATAAATAAATAAATAAATGAATGAATGAAACTGGAGACTCCTTCCATACACATTAAATAAACATTTCCTCCCCGAAAACTTCACTTAAAAAAATAAAATAATTAATTTAATGCTATCTGTCTATGTGGAGAGTTCAGCGTACAGCGAATGAGCGTTACTATAGAAACGAGTGCGTTAATATAAACCTGCGATTCGCAGCTGTGGTTATGAAAAATAAATAAATAAACAAAACAAACACCTTCTGACCAATCAGAATCAAGAATTCTACAGCGCTGTGGTTTACGACTGCGTTATGGCATCTTTTTTATAAAAAAAAAAAAAAAAAAAAAAAAGGAGGCAGTGATGGCTTGGAGGTTAAGGTTCTGGTCGGAAGGTCGGGGGTTCAAGCCCCAGCACTGCCAAGCTGCCACTGTTGGGCCCTTGAGCAAGACCCTTAACCCTCTCTACTCCAGGGGTGCTGCATCATGGCTGACCCTGCGCTCTGACCCCAACTTCCTGACATGCTGGGGTATGCGACGAAAACTATTTCACTGTGCTGTAATGTATACGTGACCAATAAGGACTCATCATTTAAAAAAGAAAATGGCAAATGAAAGGATCGAGGCGTTTCCATGGACACCAAGGACACAGTGATGGGTTTAAACGTTGCGTAATCTTAAGTGTTACTCGTTGTTACTTTAAAAAAAAAAAAAAAAACCCACACCTGGCAGCAGACGAGAAAGATGAACAAGGTGATGGCCGTCCATAGAACTTTTTCTCTGAACTGGATCTGGAGGATAGACAGACAAGACAGACAAATGAATGCGTTTCTGAAAGAGACAGAAAGACGGGATAATCTTGTATATTCCTATTGAATGAAACGACGTACAAACCTTTCTTTCTGGTTTTTGGATCTCGGGTAAAACCGCACAGAACGGCTTGATGACCTCTAAGAACTTAACTGAAAATATCAAAACACTGTTTATTAGAAAAAGCAGTTTATTTCAGAGTAAGAAGCATCGTAAGAAATTCATGTCACAGACATCCTTCATATATATTTATAAAAATTGCCCATTTTGCATTTCCATCAAATACAGTGAACCCGTTCAGGTTTTTCCACTTTTACCTGATTAAGTGCCTTACTCCAGCGGTTCTCATCCCCTCGGTGTACAAAATTGTACCTCTTGAACCCAGACCCGAATTAAAATCACACTTCAGAACCCTCCGTTCGTACTGAAACCAGAGGGATCTAAAGCTACGTCTGGATTTCTGGATGTAAAAACGATATACGAATAAATTGAATCGACACAATCCGTATCTTCTGTGAAACTGTATCTTATGGTGCCCGAAGGAATATTTTATAAATGTATTTATTTAGCTCTATTTCCTAAACTATATATCCATCTATCTCTCTCTCACTAACTATTTCTCTAAATATCTATTTCTCTATATATCTATCATTCTAATATATGTGTACACACACACACAATCTAATACCCTAAATCAAGAAATCATGGACCCTGACCAGGCAGTTACTAAGGATGACTGAACTGAATGCGGTAAAGTCTTTCAGATCTAGAGCTTTATATCCGACACACACAAAAGGAAATTAAAAAACCTGCAATGTGCAACTTTTATGATCCCAAACCCGAGGCTACACAGCCCCTGATGGAAAACATACATGTCAAAATAATTGTAAAAATTCCATGAAAATGGAGAAATTCTCTCATAAGCACGCAGTAAATTTCTCTTTTCTGTTCTTGTTTTCTTAAAGTACCCATGAAGTGTCTTGAAATGCACAGCGTTACTCAACGTTGACTTAAATTTCCATTGAAACAGGAAGCCAGGGCGGGACATTGAGCGACTCCTCCCCCTTTTTAAATAGCCAATAGAGTTTTACCTCACAGCCCAGACTAAGCCGTACTCGACCCCGAAACGCATCTTGCTCCAAAAACTGAATAAGACGCGAGTGCTCTAACAACCAAAGACGCGTTTACACCCCGTGCTCGTTGATATGATTTCTCTCACTCAACGTCAGGTGATTTTTATAACGTCGGGGGCGGGACACTTCAGATTCTAGAAAGCATTTAATTGGACCAAAAAAAAAAAAAAAAAAAGAAAATCTAACGAGAAGCTGAAGCGTCATCAGTACGGTCGATCCGTATCGGTGGAAGAGAGAGACATCATTTTGAATGCGTATATCTTCTAAATGCGAATTCTGTCATAGTTTTGGAGCTTATAGATAACCGTAAGGCTGACCTTATATCCGTACTAAAACACCTCAAGACGTCCATTTTGATTTCATGGGACAAGACAGTACGTGATGTACACGTGATCATGATTACGCCACGCGCTTTTCTTTGAGAAAGGAAAAAAATCTCAAGTTATAATTATTCCATTATGACAAGATTCTTGTTTATTTTTTCTCCCCCAAAAGGTCCCATGGCCTCAACCAGACGTCCTGAACATTTCAGTCTTAGATCAAATTAACTGTTATTTCTGAATAGTAATAATAATAGATAATGAACCTGTTGCTTTGGTAAGTTTCACAAGCAATGTGCAAAGAATTTGTAATCACCCTGCTACAAAAAAAAAAAAAAAAACCACCCTCATAGACTTAATGTATATGTAAATGTAACCCTCATAGTAATTGTTTTAATGGGAATTGTATTGGTTTTAATGGGAACTGTAATGGTCCCTGTGGGTCTCTACTGGTAAACTGTTGTCTTCCATTGGTGGCATGTTATGTCTAGTGGATACCATTAAGGATCAATAATGGTAACAGTTTTAATGGTTAGCTGATTGCTTGTAATGGTATTTGTAGTGGAAACCATTACAATTTCTGGTTTGTTTTTTTTTTTATTCCAGTAGGCCAGTTTATACTTTTATTTGAGTCACTTTTGTTAAATGGTAGACTAATACCGTGAACCCGCGATAGTTTTAGAACTTGGACCCTCCTGCTGCGGGTGAAATTAATGTAATTTGTCGGTAGAAATGGTGGAATGAAACCGAGCCGCGGTTACAGCTCGAGCTAACGCGCCGTCATCATAAACACGCATTTGAGCTAGCTAGCATTAGCGACTGTTCTTACTGCTGTATGGGGGGAAAAAACAGTTTTAATAACATTTAATTAGCACTAACAGAAACAAAGCGAAGCCTTATTTAAAAAGCAACGCTGAAAAATAAAAGCTATCTGTGTAATACGACCCTTACAGCTAACGAGCTAGCGAGAAGTAGCTAACTATTCTGACACCGAGGTAGACTAGCTGGAGAACTTTAGCTCACTGGCTAGCATATAAATCAATGAATATGCTACACTATAGCACGCTGAAGCTAGCTAGTTCGACTGTCGGTTAATCCGTTAAAAAATTATTCGCCTGCTGAATAAATAATGTTAAAATGATACTCACTTCCCATGGTGATGTTAGTCGGTGGGAGACTCGGTCAGGATATGTGTGCTGCCCCGGGTGTCGATGCGCCGGCAGAGCGCCTTAAAGACACGTCACCACTATACCAATTAGAAATACACGTCAGCCATATTAGCCGCCCTTGCTAGCTAGAGCAATACGTCGACGCGTCCGCCAAGTTAGAAAGGGCAAACCAACCAATCAGAACAGCTGTACCGGTTCCATAAAAACGCCGTATGTTAAATCCATGATCACGTAGGAAATGGGACGTTTCCGACTTAAGTAAAGTAAAATTAAGTAAAGTAAAATAAAGTAAAGTAAAATAAAGTAAAATAAAGTAAAATAAAGTAAAATAAAGTTTCCGACTTCCCAGTAGGAAAGATCCGTTTGAACGACCTTCTCTAACTCGTAATTTATACTCGGAGTTCCGCGCCCCCCTTCTCGGCGTTTGCGATTCCGTGACGTCACTTCAATATTCAAAATGGCGGCTCTCATAAGAGTTAAAAGCACTAACAAGAACAAGGCCCTTGTAATACTGTACTCAATAAATATATGCAAAACAAATACACTTTCTGTGATGTAGAAGAGACAGTTCTACATCTTTTTTTGTGAATGTGTTTGTGTTGAAGCTTTTTGGAATGAGTTATGTACCTATCTCTAAAAAAATTATAAAAACAAAAAACAAATGTTAGAATATGTATTAATACCTTTAATATTATTTTTCTTTATTACAACTCAAATTCTCATATTCAGTACTTTGTTAATCTGTTCATGATACTTGGCAACTTTTTTATTCACAAATGCACATTTTTGGGTAAGATCCCGCTACTGTCAATTTTTCTGGTAGACTATAATTCCTTTGTTTTAACTTTGATAGGCATAAAAAAATATAAAATATAAATTTTTTGAAAAGTCAGAGATTGCTTTCAGTGTTTAACCTTGTATAATCACCCCCACCTCCCCCCAAGGTTATTTTACTTGTATTGTTTTCATGATATATGCTTTTTTTTTATTGTACCTACTATGATTAAATAAAAACTTTTAAAACTTTTTTAAAAAAGATTTTAAAAAAATAACAAGAACAAGGGAAATGTTTTCTGTAAAGAGGGAAATGAGAGAATTGTCCATTTATTTTATGATTGTATTTACACAAAACTATTTTGGTGTGATCTGGCTTTTTTGTTGTTGTTGTTGTTGTTAAAAATAGTACTAACATTGAATTACAACTCAAAGAAAATGATTTGTTTTTATGATAATATTGGTGACTTCGAAATTTGGTACATGTGAATTTACTCATTATATATACAAATACAAATGTAAATGGGGAGTGAAAAAAACCCTAATTTTACTCATTTAAAAATAGAAATAGGTCACTACTTGTACACGTTGAAAGAAACAAGAAAACAACAAAGTGGGGGAAAACCTGTAAATTATTTTAAAGCCTTAAATCTTTTAATACATTTGTCACTTATCTGTATATGAACAAGGTGTTACTCATCTGTATATATTCATATTCTTATTCATCTGTACATACTATATATATATATATATATATATATATATATAATGCATTTTTCTATACTATTCCTATTTAATGTGTATTTTCTTATCTGTTGTGTGTAATTGAGCTGCTGTAACGAGGGAATTTCCCCAGCATGGGATCAATAAAGGTTTTATCTTATCTTAGCCTATCTATTCTTTTAATAATTTTTAACTCTTTGTACTTGTTTATAAACATGTGAATTTCTTACAGCTTGCTCTTCTTTTATTTTTTTTATTGTTTGTTTATCATAACATTTGATTTGATGTAATTGATATGTTATTGCCCTTGTATGTTCATTGTTCAAAAGATTGCAATAAAAAAAAATAATAATAATAATAACAAGAACAATGAATAACTGCGTGGTCTAAGGTTATTAAGCAGTCTTTTGAGGTTGAGATTTGAAATATTAATTAAGTCGGTTTCTGCAAGATTAGTTCGATCAAACTGCACTTTCGTGTAATTATCACATCTATCAAT
Organism: Stegophilus panzeri; assembly: GCA_024331685.1. Taxonomy (NCBI): domain Eukaryota; kingdom Metazoa; phylum Chordata; class Actinopteri; order Siluriformes; family Trichomycteridae; genus Stegophilus; species Stegophilus panzeri. The sequence goes on along the minus strand of JANDJT010000012.1, from coordinate 3,106,372 downwards.
TATCACAATAATAATAATAATAATAATAATAATAATAATAATAATAATAATAATAATAATAATAACCACTAAACCGCTCTTTAATTCCAGTTTATCGCCAGGTTACAGTGAGTATTCAGTTTATTCCCGAATTCAGACGGCTTAATTCGCCTGAACGCTATAATGTGGCGAGTTGGAAATTTCCGAGTTCCCAGTTATCGTGAACGCGGCATATGACCCGGATGGAGATTCCTTCCATAGCCGCTAAATAAAATTAAGCTGCTCTCTCTCTCTCTCTCTCTCTCTCTCTCTCTATATATATATATATTTTAAACGATAATCATCATCATCAACACATTCATCAGCGTTGTTATTATAATTATTATAATATAAAAGTTAGATCACAGTAAAAATGCGAGGTCTATTATTCTTAACTCTGCTCTATTCAGTCATTGAGTCTGGCAAGCATTTATATCAGGTACAATGTTTAGCAGTGTTTGCTTTTCACCAGTTAGTGACGTTAAACGCTTGTAAAACTGCAATGCTGCGCGTTTTATATCGTTTTATGAGTTCATCTCTGAGGCCAGTGAATGCAGCATCATCCTCTGAACTCTAAAGGTCATGAGGTCAGGAGATCGTTAACTAAATTATAAATCTGTCTGAGCAGAGGTAAGGCTTCTTTATCTAATCTAACGACGACCTATCACTCATGAACGACATCGCAAATACAGTTTCTACACATTTTAAGATTTATACAAGCTTATAAAAACATATTAAGGCTTAGTTTGAGGTTGGCACGTGAGAGGCACGAGCACACATGACGATGTCTAGCTAGCTAGTTAGCTAATGTAATATATAGTTGTTTATTTACCCAGCCATGTTAAAATATAGCTGCAAAAGGTCTCCAGTATTATTTCCATTTTTTACCTGACCATCCTGAACATGTGAGTCTGATTTTTATTTTTTTATTCCTATTGTTTAGCTAACGGTCGTTTGATTCCAAATTGCAAAAACTTGACTCCGATTCTGAATCGAAGTATTGTGAATCAATAGATTCGATTCCACGATAGTTATTTAATCGTCACGTCACTGAAAATGAGCTTGTTAAACTTTTTTGTTTGTTTGTTTGTTTTTTCAATAAATTGGTGCTAAAGTTGCAGCTGTCTCATATCCACTCTAATTACTTGGTGTGTACTACGGACTGGGTGTGATTCAATTTTCTTTGTGGATTCGACTCAAATTGGAGAACCGACTCTTTGACGGAATCGACTCCCTGCCGTGTTGCTCGTGAAGACGTTTTTACAATTCAAACGCTGTTTTCTGTTAACGCTTCAAGGTATGTATTATATTTATAAAATCATATTCATAATTATATTTACTTTAACTGGACAGATTCGAGTTAATGTAGAGTGGTTAAAAAAATCAAAATGTAACGTTTATGAAACAAAATAGTGAAAAGTTTATGAAGTTAAATTTACGGTTGTGAGGTAAATCTCATGTTATTCAACTGTCAAAATGTATATTTATTTATTTATTCATTCTTTTAAAAGTGTACATAGTAAATACAATGCAAGCACATTGGCTAGCAAGTTGTTTTTAGCTAGTTTGTAGCTAACTTTTAGTACAAGTTGCACCAGAATTAATGTTCGGACTGTTCTGTGTGGATTCGACTCAAATTGGGGAATCGACTCTTTACGGAATCGACTCCGACTCTTAATGTACCAACTGACGTTTATTTGACTAAAATTTCCAATTACGTGACATTTTCCAGCGTTTAAATCTGACATATGTTTTGTTGTTGTTTTTTATTGGGATGTGTGTGTAGCTGTTAGCAATCAATATCAAAAATCCACTATTTGGCCAAAAGTATGTGGACACCTGATTATCACACCTGGACATTTCAATCCCAAACCATTATATGGGCGTTAATATGGAGTTTTCCAAACCCTGAAAAACATTCTCAGACTTTACTCCTCTGCACTTTATGTACATTCCAGCAGGAAGCATTCTTCTGACACCACCACCAAACCCAGGTTTGTCCATCAGACTTCATCATCACTCCAGAGAACTGCTCCAGAGTCCAATCCTGGCGCTTCACTCCACTCCACACGGTGATCTTAGGCTTGTATGGAGCTGCTCGGCCTTGGAGACCCGTTTCACGAAGCTCCTGGTGCACAATTCTTGTGCTGCTGTTGCTTCCAGAGGCGGTTTGGAGCTCTGTAGCGAGTAGCGCAACAGACCACGGGTGATATTTACACGCTACGTGCTTCAGCGCTCGGCAGCGATGCTCTGTGAGTTTACGGCGGTCTACCGCTTCGTTGCTGAGAAGTTATTGCTCGTAGACGCTTCCATTTCACAATAATAGCAGATCTAGCAAGGTCGAAATTTCATGAACGGACTTCTATGACCGTACTACGGGGGGGGGGCTGTGCATACTTTTGGCCATATATAGTGTCTTCTCATTGTTGTATAGCAAATATACATCGTACAGTAAAGCCCTTTATTATTTGTATTATTTTGTCATGCTGTAAAATACATTTTAATTGGACTACAGTAGTGACATCATCTCACTATCTGCATAAACCAAAGACTAGGAGCTATGTTTACTAAATACGATATTTAGCCTAAATTTAAGGTGTGTCACATAAACCGGACTTTACGCTCTACATTTGCTGATTGTTGGCGTAAACAGAACGTATTCGTTTTATTTAATCGCAGGTCTACCGTCAGAGGATCTTCACTGTATTAACTGACACGGAGAACTCACAGCAGTGTGTTTTTATAGAATTTATTAGGCCGAGGTTTTATTAGGATCATCTCGTATAGCGTGACAAGTCTTTCGGAGCGAAAAAAACCCAAAAAGCAGTCGATTAGGGATACATCGATCCGATGCAAAGTAGTGGGCTCGTGCATTTCTCACACAAGCGCTCCTTTTGTCTGTCCTTCTCAGTTCAGCGTCATCATGACCGACGAAAGGACAAAAGTGAAGTTCCATTGGCTACGCACGGCATTCGTCTCGCCTACGAAGTTCCAGAAGAATGACGTGGGTTTGGCTCGGCCCACTCGCTGGGGCGACGAGGCGTCCGATGAATCGCCCAAAGACTCCTGTCCCAGCCTGAACACTTCGTCCAGCTCTGAGGGACTGGGAGAACTGGAGAACATTCAACTCGGCACACCTGAGGGGAAACGCGTCACACCATCACCGACACCGAGCACTCGGAAAACCCACCATCTGTCCAGCAGGCCCTGCAGACTGTTTACGAATGCAAAGGTAATCAGTTCGTAGGCCCCTCCCCTTTAGTGTTTTTTTTTTTGTTGTTGTTGTTTTTTTTTTTAGAACGATTTGAAAATATTATCCTTTTAAAAGCAAGTGGTAATCCTGGAATAAAATATATTGGATATACATTAAAAAAAAATAAAAAAAATTAGGGTTTGTGTGCATTTATGTTTTTGGCAGGACCCACAGTCAGAAGGTCAATCACCTTTGCAGTCGCCATCATCCACTGCCGGTGAGAACCGAAAAGACAGAACTCCAGAGGAGGGTTCAAAGGTCATCTACCTCCGAGCCTTGAGTGCCGCTCTCGGGAACAGACCGAGGAAGTCGTCGCACTCCGAGGACAGTACCAAGAAGCCATGTCCCTGGAAGGCTCATACAGAAACCCTCGCTGTTAAACCCTCGCCGGAGAGAAAGCGCAGCAGCTTCTCGTTCAGCGAGGACACGGCGCCAGTGTGTGTTCGGTCGGAGGAGCACACGCCACACGTCTTTCTAGACACCGAGGAAGAGGAGAACGCAGTGGTAACCCACACCAGGGTAAGCAGGAGACGTTCAAAACTAATCAGATCATAGGGTTTATATAACGTGGGCGAATATTTATTAGTTTACGTCATGATGATTTGGTTTATCTCCATCCACAGAGCGTGGTCCTGAAAGGTCGTGACTCTCCTGATTGGTCAGACGTCGAGGATCCCATCAAGTTGAAGGACGAACGTGTGGAGCCAAACAACGGAGAAGCTCTGCCTCTTTTGGAGTACATCCCGCCTCCAGCAGTCACACCGACCCCACAAACCTCATTTGGTAGGTCATGGATCGATCTACCCCACCAGCCCACCGCCTCCTATTGGAGCACGTGGTTGGAGGCCGACTCCGCCGCCAGCGGAAGTGCGCATCCGCCTGGTAAACCAGTCGTGGCGCTGGGGCGGGACTTCAGTCCTAAGCAGCCAATCGGACAAAGTCCTTCATCTTCAGCCTCTTGTTCCCTGTCTCCAAGCGAGTTGTGTGTGTCCTCGCCACTGTTTAGACACCGGTCCTCTTGTGCGCACTTGCGCTACGGATTAACGACGCCCCTTACCGAAGACCCCATCATTTGCACGAGGTCAGCGGGCTCGGAGCCTCTCTGGCTGTCAGACTCCGACTCACTGGGTTTCATTGACACCCACTGTCACCTGGATATGCTGTACGGGAAGCTGGGCTTCTATGGAAGCTTCTGGAGCTTCCGGGAGAAATACAGCCGCAGTTTCCCTGCGGAATTTCGCGGCTGCATAACTGACTTCTGCAATCCGAGGATCACGCAGAAGGAAGCCATCTGGGAACGGCTTATCGAAGAGGAGTTTGTATGGGGTGCTTTCGGATGCCACCCTCACTTCGCCAAGGAGTACAACTCCGTTCACGAGCAAAGCATCATGAGAGCCATGCGTCACCCCAAGACCGTTGCGTTTGGAGAAATCGGTCTGGATTACTCGCATAAGAATACAGCCAACCCCAGCACACAGAAAGAGGTAGTGCTGCATGATGATGGCTGAAATCACAATTAATTAGTTTAATGTTAATTCAATTCAATTTTATTTGTATAGCGCTTTTACAATAGACATTCTCTCAAAGCAGCTTTACAGAAACATATAAACACGGTATACAGATTTTAAAAGTGCAAATTTATCCCAATTGAGCGAGCCGGTGGCAAGGAAAAACTCCTTAAGATGATATGAGGAAGAAACCTTGAGAGGAACCAGACTCAGAAGGGAACCCGTCCTCATCTG
>JANDJT010000012.1:3067400-3088778 GCA_024331685.1 Stegophilus panzeri | reverse complement strand
TATCTATCTATCTATCTATCTATCTATCTATCTATCTATCTATCTGTGTATCTATCTATCTATCTATCTATCTATCTGTGTATCTATCTATCTATCTATCTATCTATCTATCTATCTATCTATCTATCTATCTGTGTATCTATCTATCTATCTGTGTATCTATCTATCTATCTATCTATCTATCTATCTGTCTATCTATCTATCTGTATAGCTGTGTATCTATCTATCCATGTAACTGCCTATCTGAGGAAAATGACAATGAGCTAACTTTCTTTTCCACTTACACTTGTCATTATTATTGCGTTTCATCTTTACAGGAAGTGAAGCTCTCTGAGTGTGCATGTCTCAGTGCTCAGTGCTCGCAGAACTGAAGTGCTCTCACACATGGAAACCTCTCTGCACGCTCGATGTACTACACCACGCTCCCCAATTCCTCTGTGTGCAGGCAGTTCACTGCTTTTTCTTTCATTCACTCTGAATGACCATGCTCACTGACACTGCTCTGTGTAACCCCTAGTGTGTGTTTGCAGCACTCATTAATAGTAAAGTTCATCAGCGTTATATAACAAAGCTGGAGTGTATGAGTAAGAGCAGTCCATTACCAAATCAATCCCTCATCTGATACAGTGAATAGACACTGTATAAACTTCTTCGTTCCACTGACTTGAGGATTGTTTTTTTATTTATTATCCAAAACTGAGTTTTAGAACCTGCTAAATGTGTGTTAATCTTAGTTTGTTGTAAGCGCATGGGTTTAGATATTTGTTGATTTCAGTGTGTCCTACATACGTTGACCTTTAAAGCTGTCAGCATTTCAGTGAACTTTGTTCAATACGAGGAGGAGGAGGAGGAGGAGGACGGCATGTTCACAGTCACAGCCAAGAACAAAGTCTCTGTCTGGCCCTCTCAATTTCTCTTTCTGTCTCTCTTTGTAAATAGAAATGTAACTGTCAATGGACAATAGAGAAGCTACAGTCCTCTCTGACACGACTGGAACAGCAAGGCCAATTCATTTTTATTTATTTATTTTTGCTGTACACTGAAGATATTTGGGTATGCGCTCAAAAGATGAATATGAGAAGAGAGTTTAGAATTTCAGCTTTTATTTCTCTGTATTTATATGTAGACATGTTAAACGACATAGAACATAACACATTTTGTGTGTCCTGTTAGATTGATTGTTTAAGCAGTTTATATCTCTGAACATCTACTCTTGGTTTTAGCCTTCAGTTTCACCGGCGAAGACTGCATTTTGTTGTTAAAAAGGTTAAACCAACATGTAGATCAGAGAGCTGTCTATGGGACAAAAGCAAGCCATTTTGAAGCTGAGAAAAGATGGGAAAGGAATTGCGCAAACACTGGGCGTAGCCAATACAACAATTTGAATTGTCCTGAAAAAGAAAGAAACCACTGGTGTACTGAGCAAGAGACACCGCAAAGGGTCGGCCAAGGAAAACAACAGCAGCTGATGACAGAAACGTCGTGAGAGCTGTGAAGGAAAACCCAAAAACAACAGTCAGTGACATCACCAACAACGTCTACAGGGCAGGGATGAAGGTACCACAATCCACCGTTCGAAAAAAGACTTCGAGAGCAGAAATATAATATAGAGGCCGTACCACAAAATGCAAACCACTCATGAGCAGTAAGAATCGGAAAACCAGATGGGAGTTCACAAAGAAAAACAGAGCTCAGTCACAAAAGTTCTGGAACCAAGATTAACCTCTACCAAAGTGATGGAAAAGCCAAAGGATCTGCTCATGATCCAAAACATACAAGCTCATCTGTGAAACATGGTGGAGGTAGTGACAGCTGAAAGAGAGAGAGAGAGAGGGGAGGATGGTGTGTGTGTGAAAATACTCTTTCAGAGTAATTAGACAGACACACAGTATACACCTGTCTCTACATGTCTGCAAATGAGTTATCAGGTTTATCAGGAGCATGTCATTGTTTTGAAGCTAAACAGAATCTTCTGCATTCCTTTATGCAGTCGTCTCAAAAATACAGTCACTGTTGCCATAGCAATCCATCTCTATTGTAGTTCTTATTCCCATGGCAACAAGAAGAGAGGAAATGGGATTGTATGGCAGCTGGGAAAGTGCTGATTTACTCTCTCTCTCTCACACACACACACACACACACACATACGCACACACGCACACATTCACACTCTTGCACGTGCAGCACGTGTGTCCTGACACTTGCTAATTTTGCTCAGTACAGAAAGCCTTTAGAATCTTGTAATTTCGAGTGCTTTCACATACACTTTGGGTTCCTGGTGGGTTCTACCCTCTGTGTGGGTCTTTACACAGGTGAGAACACTGCAGTCACACTCGTGTGTGTGTGTGTGTGCGTGTGTGCGAACCAAAACAACTGGCCCGAGAGCATCTGAGCGAGGTGGCCTCGGTCCGGTTTCAAGTGTACGCTAGGGACAAAATGATTCGACTCGGAATCGACTCACCTGCAGGAAGGGAACCGAACACGCAGTGTGTTTTTTTTTGTAGATGTGAGCTGCTAATCCGAGCTAAAGCGGAGAGCTGCTACATTGCAGAAATGGAGGTTCGGACAGACAAACAAAAAGAGAAACTGAAATCTGGATGCGATACACAACATGACAACTAGTTATTTATATAATTATCTAAATATGTAATTAATTCCAGGCCTATGTTCTCCATGCTCAGGTGATTTTTTTTTTTTTTTTTAGATTTCGACATGTACATGTACTCGGTAAAGCTTTGTTTTTCTTATTTCCATTGCCATATTTCTGTCCAATGAAGGAAGGAATTTTTTAAGCCCTACATGATCTTCATCCACGTCCAAACAAGCATAAAAAGCACAAAAGTACACAAAACACGAAAAACGTGTGTGAACGCACCCTCAGCTAATATTAGTGATGAATACAGTTGTGGTTGCTATGGTGATGCCGTCATGTTTTTGCATGTTCATGTATATTCATAGATCTTTAGACGTTTAAGATCTTTAAGATGTTTGCAGATCATTTTTAGTTGTTGCTTGTGCATCTGTATATATATATACTCATCGTGTAGCAGCATTAGCTCAAATCTCAGATCTGTGATTGTTTTGGTTTCTTCATCAGTTGCTATGTGTTTATTGGGACACACCAGGCACACTGAGATCCTCAAGGACCTATTTGGAAGCTTCCACTCTGATTAACACTCAGTCTGCAGTCTGCAGCTATCTTGAACATGTGAAGAAAATCATCTAATGACAGACCATCAATCTAGTAACCTACTAATTTCAGCAGAACTTACTCAGCAACATTTGATGATATATATAGTTAGCGCTAGCCTTCAAGAGCATGAACACAAAAGAATATACTTACTTTTTCCACAGTCAAGCGTACGAATATACAAACTTGTCTTCATAAGAATCTTTTGGTGGCAAAATTGCTGACCTCTTTAAAAGAATAGGTCAAACACACAGGCAAATTAGCATTCTAAGCTACACAAATTACTCAGATGAGCACACAACATAAAATTAACCTTTTGCAGGAGTGTAGACGCAATACTGATATATTCACAGCTTTAAGTAAAACAGTAAACCACAAAAACACAGAAATAAGCAAGAACAGGAAGGGATACTAATGTAGCCCACTTGCTAGTAGATGAGCGACCAAATATCAGTTGTGTTCATTTAAGAATGACTAAAGAAACGTTTTATTTTTAGGAAACAGTCCTGTTAAAGTAAACCTGTAGAGTGTACATGTATGTCAAAAAGTTCAAAACGTTACCCATTAGAAGTGTATCCCGCATCCATTTATGCTAATATTCAGGAAAGGGTGCCAATAATTATGGAGTTGACTATAATAGTGAACTGTAAGCCAGGTTGTGACCCGGTTGTGCTGTGTGTGTTCTTTCCGATATGGGATTTGAGAGCGTAATCCTCAGAGGTTTATTCAGGGCAGCAACAGGCTGTTCTTCTGAGGCTGTATGGAGACAAACACACTCAGGGGAAAACACACTTACACATATACATTACTAAAGAACCGAGTTCTTTAACATATGAGATAACAATGAAAAAGCTGTGTAAATCCTTAATGTGCCAGACTACGCTCAGTCAAAACATGCCAAACTTGAGTTTATTCATTTTGGTAGTCTGCTTTTCAGTGTTTAATGTCTTCCGCTTCCTTAGAACGGGCTCTAATTTGCATATCTACAACTCCTGTGGCTGTTCTTCATTTTGTATGGCTAACAACCAAGGCTGTGTTTGTTCTGTAAGTGTGAGCTTGTGGATACTAGTGTGATCTTAATGCCACATTGTTGTCAGAAGTGGGATTAGTCAAGTCAACGGGACAAAAACGGGACCAACTCCTGAGAGAGATCGTCCAGACTATGGCTGGCGGAAGAAGAAAAAGAAAGCAAAGCAGAGGACAGTGATGAGGCCTCATAGGTTCTGGGTGCTGAGTGTTAGTCCTGCCCAGCTGTTAGCCAGTTGGTAATCAGAGCAGGCCTGAAGGTAGACAGTGAGCCATACCTAGTGCTCAGGAGGCCTAGAGAGAGCTGACAAAAGGGCTGCGTCTCCAGCAGCAGCAAGCAGCAGGACTCATATACCTGCCCCACTGAAGGACTGAAGGACACACACTGAAGGACACATAGCCACCACATCAGCCGCCCCTCAACAAGAACTACATAGTCAGCTTGCTTATGGTCTCTGGCTTGCTCCCATTAAGGATTCCTGCAATGCTGAGCAGGATGTCCACACCACAGCACCAATGGACTTGAGTACCGGTATGCTTCACGTGGGCCAAACAAAGGATTGAGATTGTTCACAGAAATCCAGGGTGGCAGGCAAGGTACAAGGCTAAAACAGTGGAATTGGCCAGTGATGAGGAAAGAGCACTCCAGTCCTGCATTAGGGACCCCCTTGCACCAAATGATGAGGCGGGTTGAGGTTTCAGCAAAGAGAAGTGATACCAGGTGTAGCGGAATGATGCTGAACTGGTGAGACTGCAGTGTTGGCTACAGGAGGTGCAGAGACTGGATTGGTCGGATGTCTCTAATGGTCCTACTTCTTGACTAAGTAAAATGTTCACACTTGGAATCTCAGTAAAGATGTAGTGCTGTTAATACCTGGATAATGTGCCAGAACCACCAAAAGATGATATGTGGAACGGCAGACATTTCTTGCACTCTGTGGTCGCAGCCTATCAATATAGATAGGTTAGAGTTGGAGCCAGCACAGATGCAAACTGGGAGCAGAAAGTTTAGGGTGCAGTTGTTTGAGTTCATTTTGTTGTTTCATTTGACACTTCAATACCATACGAACATGCAGGTACTACGCAGTCAAGTACTGTACATCGTGCTAAATTTAGAGAATAGTACTCTACTTATGACGTAGTTCTTGTTTATTTGTGAGTATATTCTATTTTACTTCCTGCTTGCCTTCTGTTATTGTTTCTAGAAGTTTCCACAAAGCAGCGTCGACACTGGAGACTCCCTACGAAAAATGCTAAATTAAGATCTCCTCAGGGGAAGCTTCACCAGAACGTTCTTAAAACAAAATATGTATTAGATTAACACATTAATACAGTATAAACCTGAGATTTGCAGCTGCACTAGTGTCAGAGGTGCTGTTATAGAAAATTAATCAACACCTTTTGACCAATCAGAATTGAGAATGGTATAAAGCCAGGTCTTTGATTATTTTCAGGTAAAATGTAAGTGTAATTATGATCAATCATGGACCATCACGATTTAACACGGCTCATGAACGTACACACACACACGCACACACACCAAAGCACTGTTACAGTAGCTTTGGTTATTAGCATTAAGAACAGCACTGTTTAGTACTTAGTACAACCAAAGACTTTATTTCTGTTGTATAATGTTGAACAGAGACAGGGCACAGTGAAAACCAGCATCGATTCTTATAAATATCACATTATAACAACAGTACAGTAGGATGGAATGTCATATAATCCTTTCAGGTTCATCTTAGAAATATGCTCATCAATAAATAAAGTTCGTTTATAGCATCTCAGATCACATCTAGTGAACTATGGAATGAAGTGTGAAGATAAACAAGTTTTTTTTTTGTTGTAAAGTTTCTCTGATGAAATCCGTCCATTAAAGTTCTTATTCCCTTTAAATACGAGTCTCTTCCCTTTCTTTCCTTACTTATAAAATAAATCTCTCTTGGTCTTGATGGTATTTCTAAAGCACCTCGATGTCTGAGAACTGTGAGTCAGAATGGCTTATCTTTTTTTTGTGCTAACATGATATATAAAAAGACCTTTTTGCTTCGCTACAAATCCACATCTCATTCAAAGTATGAATGTGTGTATGTGAACAGTGTGTCTTTCTTGTTTAGATTTCATAATCTACTCAGATCTCTTCTATTTCAGAGCGAGAGCGGATAAGGACATTTTCCAGACCCCAGACGGTGGTCTGCCTCCGTCCTTCTGTCACAGAGAGAGAAAGCAGAAATGGCTGGAGGAGAGAGGGACCACACTGGATTTTGCAAAAACAACAAAAAGCAAGCAAAAGTGTGAGCAGTTCAGTCCCATCAGCTCCTGAAGGTCATTTGGGATTTGACCTTCCATCTTTCCTTGAGCCTGTGGTGCCTCATCTTCGGGGCATGATTAAAGCTCTGAGGGATCAGAACGTAGCCTTCATCCCTGTTACCTTTATCAGGGTACCACTATAAACCTAGCATAGCGGTCGGTGTACGGTGCACGATTACATGTTTAATCATGTATGCATTTAATCAGTGCTGTGCTCTTCAAGCTGCGACAGAATGCTAATGAGGTTTTGCAGGCCAAAGATGTAGCCGCTGTCTCCACCTTCGTGCACGACGCTGTCCTCGCCATAATCGCGACACGTCGTGTGAGCAAAATCGATCATCCTCACGTCCACCAACGGCGAGGTCGATCCTGATCCGCTCGAACAATCCCGAAGCTGGGAATGGCCGCCGTACGCGCCTTCTTCCTCCTCATCCTCCTCCTCCTCGTCTTCCTCCTCTCCTCCACGAGAGGGCCGGGATCTGGCAGGGGCTGGCGCTCCATCGTAGATGATGAGGAGAGAGGATGAGAAAAAGCGGTAGCTCTCGCAGGCTTCGAGGACGGCTCGCATCTCTTTGAGCCGATGGAGAACCGGAGAGAGGAGTTCTCTGCGGAGAACACGTCCATCGCTGAAGAACTGGCACAGGGCTTCTTTAAAGCCGGCCAGACTCAACTTCCGGCCGTGGTACTTGTTCATGAACATCAGCTGCCCCGTCACACTGTGATACACCTGCACACAGAGAAAAAGAGGAAAAATTAGTCTGACTATTACAGAAAGTCTCCAAAAAAAAAAAAAACGATACCAAACTATAGCATGGTGAATGCATCTTTTTGGACAGCATATTTAATATAATAGTGGAATTTTGAAAGCGAATGCACGGCGTAAGCGCGGTCCTTTACTAGTTTATACTTAGTATTAAACATGTAGTTACCTGCATCCCACAGAGCCGCACTCCTATTGTAGAGGATGTGCTCTGCTGGCATTTGCGGATTTGGTTGGCTTTCTTCTCTTCTGATGCGTCATCACCATGCTGCCGGGTTCCCATTTTCAGATCAAGAACACAAGGAACCCGATAGCGCCATGTCAGGTTCTCAAGTAGAATAAACTCTGGAAAGGGGTTTGGGTTAAAGAAAATTTGACATTTTCATTTAAATGTTCTCATTTAAAAGAAATGGGTTTCGATTCCCGGCTCCGCCCTGTGTGTGCGAAGTTTGCATGTTCTCCCCGTGCTTTGGGGGTTTCCTCCGGGTATTCTGGTTTCCCCCTCCGGTCCAAAGACATGGCTTGTAGGCTGACTGGCATTTCTAAATTGCCCGTAGTATGTGAGCGTGTGTGCAGTTGTGCCCTGTGGTGGGTTGGCACCCCGTCCAGGGGATCCCCTGCCTTGTGCTCCAAAGCCCCCTGGGATAGTCTCCAGGCTCCACGTGACCATGTGCAGGACAAGCAGTATGGAAAATGGATGTATGTTGTTTTTATTATTGCCTGCTGACTATAACCCTGGTACATTTATCTCAGATGCCCTATTGCTGATGTTTCTAGATGAATGTACATATTTATTGAAACATGTAAAGGATACTGTGCTGGTTTCGGTGTTTGGAGTTCTCCTTCATCCTCTGCAGATGCTGCTGGTGGCACTGCAGACTCCAGGGGTTGTGTTTGATCTGAGGTGTCATGTTTCCTTTCTCCAGGCTGTAGTACAGCACCTCTGCTTTATCCTCACGATTACTGCCAAGATGAATCAGAGAGTAGTGTGAGAATCTGACATTTTCGCTCACGGTCACGACTGACGCTGACGATCAGAGTCAATATTTACAGCTCACCTTTTGCTCTTGTCCTCTTTGCGGCTCTGTCTCGTTCTCTCGTTCTCCAGCAATGCTGTCGGCTTCTTCTTACTCCACTTCAGCACCTTGCTCTTGGGTTCTCCGTCGGCTAAGCGTTCCGTGTTCTCCTGGTCAGATGGATCGCTGTGCAGAGGGTACGCTATCAAACACAGGTTCCCTTCCTCATCCTCCTCGAAGCTCACTGATACCACCCCTACAGCGAAAGAAGAAGAAGAAGAAGAAGAAAAAACAAAGATGAGGTGAGTACAGCGAGATCTTTTCACTTGTATTGTCTTAATTATCTTCCCTAGGAAGAGTTTACTCTTTGCGGTTTCTTGGTAATATGATAAGCTGCTATGAACTAACATGAATTCATTTGCTTCAGGACGACTCCACAATATTAAATTAAATGATCTATAAATGGATAAAAGTATAAAACATGTCATTCATTAATAAATGTAAAAATTTTTTGTAAGAGTTGGCATATTGCTGTGGTATAAGAGGAATAAAACACTTCAGGATGTGCTTATTAGAGGTACATTTGTACAAAATGAGAATACTTATCATGATTACAATTTTTTTCATTTATAACCAAAGAAATTAATATTTTGATATAACACGATATAGACAGCTGCTTGATTATAGTTCTGGTTCTCTCGTGCCAGTCGTGTCTCACATGATCAATCTCCTGGTGCATGCGCAAATAAATTTTTACGCAAAGTTATTTTGGTAGAAATGAACACAAATTGTTCTGTAAAATGCTTTTGTTAGGGTGACCACATGTCCTCTTTTTCCCGGACACGTCCTCTTTTTCCCGGACACGTCCTCTTTTTCCCTGACACGTCCTCTTTTTCCCTGACACGTCCTCTTTTTCCCGGACACGTCCTCTTTTTCCCTGACACGTCCTCCTTTTCCCTGACACGTCCTCCTTTTCCCTGACACGTCCTCCTTTTCCCTGACACGTCCTGTTTTTCCCGGACACGTCCTCTTTTCCCCTGACACGTCCTCTTTTCCCCTGACACGTCCTCTTTTTCCCGGACACGTCCTCTTTTCCCCTGACACGTCCTCTTTTTCCCTGACACGTCCTCTTTTTCGGGCCTTAAAAAACCGCCTAAATTTGAGAAATTGTCCAGGACTCGGCTTTAGTTTCATTATGATGTGTTTATGGTCTAATACTGCATCATGTCTGCGCATATTTGCATTGCTTTACCCCCCTCTCTATAATTCCCTCCTTCCTGCACACCGATTGGTCGATTTATAAAATCCTTGCAGCAACTATTAGCCAAATTCCTGTCTCTCAAACGTTAGCGTACTGCGAAGTGTTGTTGTGTACAAACAGTCTCTTGAGAATAGCAGCAAACGACAGCTGTCCTGAGTCGTAACAACACCCATGACCATATAAGGTCATGTTTAATTTCATATTATCGCATTGCTTCATATTACACGGCCATTCAAATGTATGAATGATTTCAGAAGGTACCCTCGTGGCATCTGATATCAGAACATCCTAGCTTTTGTGATGTAATGTTACTCTCGACTTTATTTACACATGTGGCCTCGAAGTAATCCAAAAGTAATCAGATTACATTACTTTCATATTGCGATACTTGGATTACGTTACTGATGATATTTTTTTTATGAAGTCATTTGTAACTGTAACGGAAAACATTTCTAAATGAACCCTCCCGACCCTGCACGTAACACAAAAGAACAAAAGACGTGTAAATATGTAAGCAATGCACTGTGCATTCTTTGGGACCCCGAGGCTTCCTGCTGTGTGCAGGTTGGTTGATGGGTTGATGATGTCACCAGCTGTGATTTTCAGCAAGCACACTCATGCAGGCTGAGCTGCTGAGTCAAACCTGTGTGTGTAAGTGTGTGTGTGAGTGGGTGAGTGATTATCATTGTCGACAATACTGTGTTTGTGTGGGTGTGTAGACAGAGAGAGAGAGAGAGAGAGAGAGAGAGAGAGAGAGAGAGAACGAACGAACATGTTGTGTAGTACATCTTCCTAGGTTCAAGCCAAGTTCATGTCTTTTTTTAGGCCGTATGTTGGTCAGAGACACTGGCAACACACATTGCCACTGACTTAAAGACGCCTTCCGTTCATCTCTCTCTCTTTCTCTCTCTCTCACACACACACACACACATGCTGGGAATGATGCCAGAATATGTGTGTGTATCATGGCATCAATAAGTCATGCTGAATGTGATCTCACATTGGAAACATTTGGCGCAAATCCGTACGAGTGCTGAATTTCCTTCATCAGAGCTGCTTCTAGTATTGATCCATATTTCAGTGTAACCCAAACCTCCATCTGTACTGCATCTTGCATCAGTCTGTGTGTGTGTGTGTGTGTGTGTGTGTGTGTGTGTGTGTGTTTATTATAAGATGTTAGGATATAACAAGTAAATATTATTTACATATGTGCAACATTTTCACTATGATATCCACATTTGATATTTGGTGACATTATTATAAATATCACTTTTTTTTTTTTTTTTTTTTTTCATTTATAATAAAAAAAAATCTTATTGTGTTTCTGTCATGCGTGTTGCTGTTTTCTTTTGCTATATGAAACTTAATAAATTAAATATAAACATAAATCTTAAATTGAAAAAAAAATAAAAATAAATACATATTAGGGCCACACCTAAGCATTGGGAATATTTATCTATCTATCTAACCAACCATCTATCCATCCATCTATCTATCCATATAACCTTTAAGGGTTCTTCCAGAAGGACAGCCAAAGAATCCTTAAGGATTCTAGGGTTAAACATGTCTTCCTAAGACTGTATTATAAGAATCCCAAAGTTGTATATGCAGACACACACACACACACACACACACACATATATATATATATATATATAAATGTATATATGTGCCTATACTTATGCACAGTACTAGGTGTGTATATATATATATATATATATAGATAGATAGATAGATAGATAGATAGATAGTACATATAAGTATACAGTACTGTGCATAAGTATAGGCACCCAGGTTTGTGTTTTTATGTCTTCTGCATTACTGTGTCAGTAGAAAATTAAGTATGTAATGTTACAGCAATTTTCTGTCATATTTATACACAGATTTCAGATTAAAATTGGATGCTGTTCTGGTTTTTTAGAAGCAAGTGTGACTGTTTTGGTCTCCAATTCTTCAGAAGAACTGTGGCAGGTTTTCCAAAATTCTGGAAAACCTTTCCAGCTGATTTCTTTATAAAACTACACGACAGTGAATCTCAGTGGTGCCATTTTATAGGTTAAGATCGGTCACGCCAACCCTAACCCTAACCCTAAGAATTTCCTTTCACATGACTAAGACAGCACTATATACGTATACGTATACTCTTACTAGATATATTATAATAGGCCTAGTAATAATACGTCATAATATCGATTTTCTTTTAAATAGTATTGTATATTTTTAGCGTTCTATCTTTTTTTTTCTATCTTGAGGGTATACTTAGAATAAAAGAAATGTATTAGGGTAAATATGAATCACACCATGAAGCAATAACATTCATTCATATACATTTTTGGCTCATATACATATTCAAAACAAGCAAGGAAGAGGAAGATCAGTAGAGAAAGAGAGAGAGAGAGGGACAATGAGTGAGAAAGCATAGCATTATTACAGGCCTGAATGGTGTGTGTGTGTGTGTGTGTGTGTGTGTGTGTGCTGGTGTATTGTGTATTTACCTTTGTACTGAGGTGTAAATCTGCGGATTTCTGGTGGCAGGCTCTTGTAGAACTGGTGTTCTCGAGGGATTAGCGGCTTACAGATGGTCTGCTCCCCAAATCGCAATACACACGAATGGCCGCCGACCTGATGAACAAACGGTTCCAACATCACTCCACCTTTCTTCTGGCCTTTCCCTGGGTATCTACACCCCTCCATCAGTGCCTTTAAAGCCGGACTCATCCTCCAAATACATGCGTCGATCTCCAGGTACGGGTTTCTGTTCCTGTCTTCGCACATTTATCTCCTCGGCACAAAAACAGGAGCAACAAAAATTCCTAGATTCTTCTTATTAAAGGAGCGAATAAAGGAAAGTCCAGTAGGCGGTGAAGAATGGTGTGTCTTTTCAGTGTGATGTAATAATTCTACACTGTGTGTCTTACTGGCTCTGCTGAGACTGAGCAGTCTGTTCCAGGCAGAGAGGGAAAAATAGCACAACAACTGACATTGCTCCACCCTCATCTCTGGTTTCAGCCAGTCAGAGCGAGGCAGCTGTTGTCAGGTTGGGTGGGGGTTCAAGAGAAAAGGAGACTGAACAAACAAAAGGCGAGGAACAGGAGGAGGGAGAGAGAGGAAAGCACAAACAAAGCAGAAGAAGGAAAGAGAAAGTGCACAGCTGTTCTCAGATGGTTTCTCTCCATGCACAGGCTTCCTGTTAAACAGGAAACAGAAAGAGGAGGGAGAGAACTCCAAATGACATAAAGTTTCACCGCTTAGCCTTAATTTCTGTCTCTCCTGATAGCATTTCCAGTAATGGTAAGTCACATGACATGAGCTCTGCTGTAATATCCTGAAACACACACTCAAATAATCACACAACTGCTGAAGCACACGACTCACCAACCACTTTATTAGGAACACCGGTACATCTGTACAAGCATGCAGTTATCCAATCAGCCAATCATGTCGCTGCAGCACAATACATAAAAGCATGAAGACACAGTTATTATTAATAATAACTTAATTATTAATAACTTAAAAATGAATGTGAATCATTAATTCAGATCAAACATCAGAAAGGGGAAAGTGGTTTCAATCTCAGTGACTGTGACATGGGTGTTGGTGCCAGACGGGCTGGAAACCGCCGATCTTCTGGGAATTTCACACTCAACTAGCCTCTAGAGTTTATATGGAATGGTGCGTAAGATAAAAACCTGAAACCGAGTTGCGGTTCTGCTGGAGGAAATGCCTTGTTGATGAGTGAAGTCAGAGGAGACTGGTTCAAGCAGACAGAAGGGCAACGGTAACTCGAGTAACAACCCTTTACACCTGCAGGACAGTTTTTAAGTTAGTTATAGTGCACCATCATCGTGGAATGACGTACATAAACGGACTTACGGAAATCTGAAACGTGCACGATTACGCCCGTGATTAGATTTTAAGTTGTTTCTAAGGGAACCGTTTCAGTATGATTGCTCGTATTTTGAATTGTTTTGCAGTGCTTGTAAAAAGATATATATATATATATATATTTTTTTTTTCTCTCAATGTGACTACGCTGATTAAATAAAGGTCCAATAAAATAAATAAATAAATAAATAAACAAACATTTAATGAGGGGTCATATACATGTATGCGAGGATAAGATGAAAAGACTGTTCGATGAGTAAATGGGAACTAGTTACATGTAGGAACTGATGGTGTCAGAGGGAAACTGATGAAATGTCAGACCACACACACCGTAGAATTGGTCTGAGGAATCGATTGTGCCTATTGCTCGGATTTGTCACTTTAACGTATCGCTAATTTGCATAGAATGAAGAAAACATTAAGTTAATACCCTCGTCTTAGAGTTTAAAAAGAAGGCATAGCTCTCGAGAAGCTTCAACTTTCCAAGTGGAAATTATTGGAAGAGAAGTGGACAACAACTTGAGTCATTTTATTTCATTACTATACTTAAATTATAATTTCGCCGTATTTATATTTTTACTTTAAATAGATTTCCAAGAAGAAGAAAAATAAAACTACAAATCACAAAGGGCTTTTTTTTTTCTTTCTCTCATCCAGCCAGTGACTGTACGCTATACAATATACTTTATCAATAAAATGGACTCATTCGTTTCAGCTTCGGTGAAATGGAGGAAACACTGCTATTTATTTCACACGCAAACTTAAACATATCTTTAACTTAAACGCTGAAATTTAACGCAAAATCAAAAAAAAAAAAAAAGGAAAATCCGTAACATTCGATAAAATTCGCGCAGATTTGGGCCAAGACGTGTCACGTGACGTCATCACAACGTGCATTCAGCCAAAGCTCTCTTCGGTTCACGTGTGTCGAACATGAGTACAGCTAAAAGGTCTCATTCACCAACAAACATCACGGTGAAAGACCGTGCAGAACAATTTCGTGCGATTGCAATTTCGCAAATACAATTATATAAAAAAAATGCAATTGCAATTTCGCAAAATTGTTTTTCCAACAACAACAACAAAAAAAAAACAACTCAAAAGCACAAAAAACTCTCCAAGTTGCATCACAAATTTTATAAAAAGACAGCAAAATCAAGTATTTTTGGCCACAACAATCACAAAGAAGCAAGCGAAATCCTGTATGGACGGACACATCTACATAACGTACTTAACTGGCGCTATTTATCAACTCCTCTGAACTAGACAACAACCCAGACAAGTAACATTGCACTTAAATCTGTCTTGAACAGAGATGTCAATAAATCTAACAAATAGCTGTTCTACCTTGATAATGATGTCTCAGTTGATTCACACACGTCTGCTTTTCTTCCTGATCAGAACTTTATGGGTGTGTCATATAGCGTAATGACTGACAGCAGAGTCTTCTCTGCAACATAAACAGCTCATGAAGTGCTCGTGGTAGAAAAGCATGTAGGAATAACAGATTAGAGAGTCCACCGTGTTCATGAATGGTGTGTTGTTGTTGTATTCTGTATGTATGTCTAGCAGGTACAATTGCTGCTTGTATGCACCCTACTACTACTTCCCCTTCCTACACTAGTGTAAGGATGTTTTGAAACCATGTTTATATATTTTCACTGGAACAAATGGAGCGCTATGTAGGACGACCCAAAACACAACCAGAAGTAGGAAAAGACCTGCTTAATTACATGTGTAAGCTGACCTATAGTATCGTGTTATTTCGTTGTGTGCTTCCTGGAAACACAAACCACAGTAACAACAGGTAATGTTTATGTCAATGCACATATAACGCAACTTCTGTCCTATTATTAAAATGTTGGGGTAATGTTGTGACGTGGTGTCACACAACCATTTGCTTGACCCCAAAAACATTGGAGAACATTGGACAGAACTTCCTGTTCACATTGTAATTGGCTAGAAAGTGCATAGGATGTGTAATTCTCCTGCAAATAAACAAATCCGCAACCTAGAAACTTTACTTATGCGATATGCAATAAAATATATTCACCCCCTGAAACATTTCTATATTTTATAACGTTAGGAAACATCGGGATTGGACTGGCATGCGTCTCTATTCCGAAAAATCTTCCCAAATATCCTGAAATTGTTGCCTATTCTTCTTTTCAGAATTGCTCAGACAGATTGGATGGAGACAATTTTCAAGTCTTGCCATAGATTATCATTCAGATTGAGATCTGGGCCATTCCGACACGTTCAGATTCTTGTGGTCAGTATTGCTTTGGCAGTATGCTTAGGCTTGGTGTCCTTTTGAAAGGTTGACCTCTGACCCATTCTGAAGTCTCTTGCAGATGGTAACAGGTTGTCTTCTAGGGTTGCCCTGTATTTGGCTTCATCCAATGTGCCCTCAACCATGAAAAGCATCTGGAGAATGTGATACTATCACCACCGTGCCTCACCATGTTGATGGGTCATAAGCAGTGTTGCATTTCCACCAAACGCTTTGCACCAAGGCCAAAAAGTTGAACTTTGGTCCCATTAGACCAGAGAATCTTTTCCCGTGTTTGCAGAATCTCCAACATGCCTCATTCATCAAGTCAATGTTTGGTTAGTAACAGGAAATTTAACACTGAGTCTATAATGTTACATATTTATTTAGCTGGACTTGACCTTTTTTTTTTTTTTGCTACTTTTAACTGCGAATGCTTGTTTGTTTCATTTCAAAATAACTTTCTGACATCGTTTCTCTACTTTTTTTTTTTTTCTTCTGTCAACTTGCCACACGTGCAGCGCATACAGGAATACAGGAAATCATGTGGTGCGACATCTATGCTCTTTGGTCATGATGAATAAGGAGGAGTAATGGCACTCTGTTTTATGTAACGGCTGCCGAAGACAAATGCTGCACAGTCAATCTGACAATTTAAAGTGTCCACTACATGTGTGTTACTGACAAACATACGCTGTTTGAATTATATAAAGCACATCTGGTCCATAATTCAATTCAGTTTTGTTTACGTAATACTTTTAACAATGGACGTTGTCACAAAGTGGCTTTACGATGTCCAGATATAGATTTAGATTCGTCCCTAATAAGAAGGACAGAAGTGATCAGACGAAACCTTGAGAAGAACCAGACCTTGACAAGACCATACAGTATCTTGCTACTTAGTCATTTGGTTCTATCATAGACCGTGAAATCCTTCTTTTACCACTGACCAAATACAGCCTGCTGACTGTCATGGAAATGGCTAAATGTTTCCTACGATTACGATTATATTCTACTATGTAATGAACTGGCATGAATGGAAAAAAATATATAAATCAGATGTCATATTGGAGATAAGGAAGAGTGATACCAACTGGGAAACCCCTTCAAACATAAGCACAAACGCATATATACACACCCAGACCCAAACAAAGCACCTCAGCTCATTTTTGTTTATGGTAGAACCTTTTTCTCATACTCCTGTGTTTGTCTCAGAATCGGTAGATCATGTAAAACGTGTACACCCCCATCATCTGTTTACAGAAAACATGCAGATCGACATCACATGCTGGCGTTGGAGAATAACAAACTCGTGGCATTTCAACATGGGGTTCTCGTTTTGAGAAACCACCTTCCAGGATATGGTTCAACATACACAACTGCTTATATCCATATCCAGTGTGAGCGTACTGTATGTCTGGGTTTCTCCAAGCATTGTGGTACGTTTAAATACATTTCACTCCGTGATGATCCGACCATTAATCATATGGGAAACTTTATTCTGGGAGTTTCTCTGTCTCTCATCTAAACATCTTGCACTGAGGTCTAATTGCAGAGTTTGGAGAGTTTGTGCATGAGGAAGAGTATTCTTGCTGTTCCGGGGATTTTGCTGTTTTAGAACTGAGCTCAGTGGTGTTATTCCTGGAAGTCACTTTTCAGCGTAATGGCCATCGGCTTGGGGCTCCGGCATACCATTACCACTGAAACGACCTTAGTTTGAACCATTTACATTTTTTCAGATTTCTCAGTCTTCTTGTATTTCTTCCTATGAATGAGCTCCATCTGCGTCTACAACCCCAATTCCGAAAAAGTTGGGACGGTATGGAAAACGCTAATAAAAACAAAGAGGAGTGATTTGTAATTGTGCTTTGACTTGTATTTAAACAAAAAACTTATAAAGACAAGGTATTTAATGTTTTACGTTATCAACTGCATAGTTTTTTGAAGGTAAACATTTGTTTTGAAATTAATGCATGCAACACTTTCCAAAAAAGTTGGGACAGGGGCAATTTAGGACTAATAGCGATGCGAGAAGTTGAAATAAGAAGGTGATGTGAAACAGGTGAGGAAATCGTCTAATCAGAGTATATAAGGAGCCTCCAAAAAATGCCTAGTCCTTCAAGAGCGAGGATGGGTCGAGGCTCGGCGATCTGCCAACTGATGCGTCAGCGAATAATCCAACACTTTGAGAACAACATTCCCCAAAGACACATCGGTTGTATTTTGGGCATTTCACCTTCTACAGCGCACAGTATAAGTGGCGGCTTAATGGTTGAGGCTGATAAGATTACTGATCAGAAGGTTGGGGGTTCAAGCCCCAGCACTGCCAAGCTGCTACTGTTGGGCCCTTGAGCAAGGCCCGTAACACTCTCTGCTCCAGGGGCGCTGTAGCTCTGATCCCAACTTCCTAACAAGCTGGGATATGCGAAGAAAATAATTTCACTGTGCTGTAATGTACATGTGACAAATAAAGGCTGCTTCTTCTTAATTAAAAGATTCAAGGAATCCGGTTAAATCTCGGTGCGTAAAGGGCGAGGCTGAAAACCGCTTCTGAACGCGCGTGATCTCCGATCCCTCAGACGTCACCATCTTAAAAATCGTCATGAGTCTGTAATGGAGATCCTGACATGGGCTCGGGAATACTTTGGTAAACCTTTGTCACTTGACACCATTCGCCGCTGCATCCACAGATGCAAGTTAAGGCTTTACTAGGCAAAGCAGAAGCCGCACATCAACACTATCCAGAAGCTCCGCCCACTTCTCTGGGCTCGGTCTCATCTGAGATGGACAGTAGCACAGTGGAGTCGTGTTTTGTGGTACGACGAGTCGACGTTTCAAATAGTTTTTGGACAAAACAGCCGTCATGTTCTCCGGACCAAAGAGGAAAAGGACCGTCCAAGCTGTTATCAGCGTCAGGTCCAAAGACCAGCGTCCGTCATGGTATGTGGACGTGTCAGTGCACATGGCAGGGGTAACTTGCACATCTGTGAGGGAAACATTCATGCAGAAAGATATGTACACATTTTGGAACAACATGTGCTGCCATCCAGAGCAGGACAATGACAAACCTCATTCTGCCCGGATTACAAGCGCATGGTTTCGTAAACAGAGAGTGCGGGTGCGAGCCTGGCCTGCTGCAGTCCTGACCCGTCTCCCATTGAGAATGTGTGGTGCATTATAACGCAACGGAGACCCTGTACAGCTGCGCAGCTGAAGAAATGCATAATGGATGAATGCGGAAAATTCCGCTTGCTAAACTTAACCAACTGGTGTCTTCACTCGGCGTCCAAACACTTAATAAGTGTTATTAAAAGAAAAGGTGATGTTACACAGCGCTAAACAGTCGACTGTTTAACATCCATAAATGTTAAATAAATACATAAAACGTCACCTTATCAAAAATTCCACGTTTTTCTTTGTTAAAACTGACACATTTTTAATCTCTTTAATTCCTAGCCTTAAATTTGCAGCTGCACTATTGTCAGAGCTGCTTTTATATAAAATTAATGAACACCTTCTGACCAATCAGAATCCAGAATCCAAACAGCGCTGTGCTAAAAAAAAAAGTTGATAATTTTTCATTAAAAGTTATTGTATATAGTATGTATAAAGTCCATATGTGATCAGGGCACAATGAATATATAAAATAACCTACTCCGTCACACCACAGCTGACACTTTCTCACACTTGTGCAAATATTATGTTCAGAAAACCAAACACAATTCCTCTGTAAACCCCACATCACCTCTCTTGTTCTTCTTTTTTTTTTTACCGCAAAACACACATGGTTTCGTCATACAGTATGAGCTGGCAGTTTCTAAATAAAGCTTGAAAGCTAAAAGCCATATAAAAATCACAGACACAGAGACATTCTCTTCCAGATACACACACACACACACACACACACAAGCTCCTTCTGCTTCACTTCCTCAGAAGGTGTAGGATCACAGCTATAGTGTCAGTTACAGTAGGTCTATCTCTCCTTGTGACAGAGTCACACTCACTGCTTTTCCACTGACGTGTGTGTGTGTGTGTGTGTGTGTGTGTGTGTGTGTGTGTGTGTGTCTTTCTACATTCTGCCTACAAGAAGCTTGTGGAAACTACTATTTTAGTCACTTTGATCAACAAAAAATCTAAACTTGCACGCAAACTACAAACTTCCTATTTGTCCAGATACACTGTAAAACCGGATAAGTTCATTTAACTCCAAAAATTTGAGGAAACGAATTACCTTAAGAAATTGAAAAGAAATTGATTTCTCAACTTAAAAACTTCGAGGTAATTAGTTTCCTCAAACTTTTGGAGTTAATTGAACTTATCCGGTTTTACAGTGTATAGATTCAGCCTATAAATTGACAATTGCAAGTGCCAATGCAGTTTGAGCAAAATTTTGAAAATAAAAAAAGAGTTTCTAGAATCATTATAAAGCTATGAGTTTATCTTTATCTTATACCCTGGTCTGTCTGAACACTCGATTCTAATTGGCTGGAAGGTGTTCGCTAAAACCGTATAACGCACAGGTAGTTCCAGTCAGTTTAATCACCGCTCTAAATTAATGCGCTGCCTATAAACAGCTGTAACCATAGTAACGTACAGTTAAACTCACAGCTTCGATATGTATTAGTAGAGATGCGGCACAGACGCAGGTAATTCACACATGCACAATCTCTCTCTCTCTCTCTCTCTCTCTCTCTCTCTCGCGCATGCTTTCTAATAACAATTTTTTATAGTTCATTCAAATAAATGTAATCTTATTGCACTACTTTATCTCTGCGTATGATTTCGAGCGAGCAGAATTCCAGATCTAACGGCGCGTTTATAAAATAACTAACGAAAACCAACCGTTATTTTTATCCTTCTAGTCAAATTTGTGGGATTTGTGGGATGATCCACAGCTAGGGAGAGGGAGGAGAGAGTTTTTTCTTAGTAGCCATGCTTGTTTTCTTCTTCGCTCTGACAGTGTCGGGTGTTATGCAGGTGAAGATAGCAACTAGTCGCTATAGCAGGGCTACCAGGTTATTAACTGGTTATGAAATATTAATATGCATGTGCAAATATTTCATTTCGAAAGGCACCGTGAGTACTGCACAAATATAATACTTGCCCATCATTACAGAGGTTCACCACGGTCTCCATTTTTTTTTTTTTTTTGTCTCTTTGTTTTATGTATGGAAGTAACGCAACGCCAATCTCTTTCTCCAACTGTTATGCCCATTCTTCCTGGCAGATAGTTTTACTGTAGAAATGGTGTTATTTGCGGTATGGCCTGGCATTGTAAAGACAATATCTTTCATTTTGAGCTTTTTGAATCTAGGTGTGGTCGGGGGTGGGGGGTTGAATATTTCTGCAAGTCTTAATTCGCTGACCAGTAATTAATTTTTTCATAAAATCCTGACAAGAAACATATCTTTTGTTATTCAGACAAATCTGATGAATTCCAGGGGGCTTGAATACTTTTGTAAGCCACTCTGTATGACCACTCACCCATATGAAAGTAAAATCCTTCCTCTCACATGCTTTTTAAAAATAATAATAATAATAATAATAATAATAATAATAATAGTGTGCCTATATATATATATATATATATATGTGGGTGTGTGTGTGTGTGTGTGTGTGTGTATATATATATATATATATATATATATATATATATAT
>JANDJT010000012.1:3049876-3059876 GCA_024331685.1 Stegophilus panzeri | reverse complement strand
CTAAGAATGCCTGAATAATGTCTCACAGCAGTGTGTTTGTGCAGAGAACATACTGCTCGCACTCTGCTCACAGACCCAATCCCACTGTGACTCAAAAAAGCTTCATTCTTATCCGAAGACAGACTGTCTATCTGTCACATGCACACACACACACACATTTGTCTTATTATCATTGTGAGGACCTTTGCTTAATCTCAGTAAGCACAAGGAAACCTTTTTTCTCTGTTATTTTGTTGGGAGGTGTTTGTTTTTTTGTGTGCTTTTTTTTGTGCGGGGAAAAAAAGAAAGAAAGAAAATGCAGCACACACTAAGCTTGAGGAGTCGGTAAATTTCCACTGCAGTCCATATGGTGAGTCAGCCAGCGACACACGCACACACTCACACGCTCACTAGATCACTTCGACAGACACCATGGAATTTTCTCCCTGCACTACTAAATACATCAATCTCAGTCTCTCTCCTTCTCTCTGTCTTTAACACACTCGGTGAACGAGAGAGGAGTTTTAAAGGGGGGCATGCTACAAACCAGAGCACTAATTAGGGAGTTAATCCATCTTATACAGCATGCATGAAAGAAAAGTATCGAATATCCGGCACACTCCTGAAATCCTACAGTGCAGTACAGACTTTATAGATAGATAGATAGATAGATAGATAGATAGAGTCACTATAAAAGTCTACACACCCCTCTTTAAATTGCAAGTTTTTGTGTTGTAAAGAATGAAACCAAGATATAATCATATCAGGTCTTTTTAACGATCACGAGAAACATTTCAGTCAAGTGTCCACAAACTTTTGACCGGTAGTGTAGTCAGTTGCTGTTGTAGACTGTTGTAGGCCAACGTTAAACCAAAATATATTTCTGTATTGTTTATGCATTTTAAATGTATTGCTTTATGTTAAAAAGGAACAATGGGTGTCCATATTATTATTATTATTATTATTATTATTATTATTATTATACTGAAATGTATTGTATTGTATTTGGGCGTACTGTTGCAATCAAAAGTATTCAACCCCCATTGCAAATCAGGTTTATTGTTGAAATGTACAGACTTTCAGCTGTTTGCGATGAACAAATCAAACAAAAGCAATTGAAATAGTTCGACACGACGAATGCTTCAAGTGGTTTCCACAAATTCAACTGAAAATGCAACTTATAAAGACTTCTCCAGTTTCGAAATTATTCACCCCCCCTGAATAGAATCTCTCACAACAGCACAGATATGAAAACAGGTGTTGTCTCAAGCACACCTGATGTTAAACTAATCAAGGACTTCTTTAGTTGCACCAGGTGTGCTTGAGCTGGAACACATGAAATACCTGAACTGGCTAGGGGTAGAAAACGCATGAAATACGTTGTGTTGTGGACGGTTGTCTTTTAACAGAACACCCACATTTCATTTTCTACATTTCGGAAATATTTTTATGGAGACAATAAACGACTTGTCACAATAAAGGTATATTTTCCTTTATTCCATTCATAAAAACATGGTAAACTTTTGTCCTCATCTGCAAAATCTAAACGTGAAGGCACAACGATGGAGGCATTTCCAGCCAGGAAAAACCCAGTTATGGGTATAATTAAACAGATGTGTCATTTAAAATATAAGGGTTCACCAGTGAAGTTTTGTTCCAGCAGTTCATTCCAGTTTCAGCATGCTTGTTTACATGCAGTAGATTAGACATGTGAAGAGCAGCTCTATATATATTATATTGTGATTTTGCACTTTGACTCCGTTGGCGTTTTTCCAAAATACCCGTCATAACACACAAAACCTGATCGATTAGTGACTGAACTCAACGACCCAGCAGTCAAGACCGAGCTTGCCAAAGCAGATGTTCCATCATTGGCTCCAAACAGACAGGAGACTCTTTCTCAAGCACCAGAAATAACTCTTGTGTGCTTCTGTTATCAGAGTCAGATTTCAGCAGAGTGTTTTCTCGTGCAGTCTGAGAAATGTGCTCATGTACTTTCTTTGTACTTTAAATGTAATCCGTTTTAACACTTAATTCTATTAAATGTGTTCTCTGGAACTTCGGCGGATGATTTGTCTCAAAGTTGTGTAGCTGTACGTTGTCTTGTACAGCTTCGTATGTGTTTTTAAACCCATGCTTGTTGTATACAAATAGAAAGAAAGAAATGAGAAGAAAGCCTTTATTTGTCACATGTGCATTACTGTATAGTGAAATTCTTCTCTTCACGTACCCCAGCTTGTTAGGAATTTGGGGTCAGAGCACAGGGTTAGCAATGATACAGCACCGCTGGAGAAGACTGGGTTAAGGGCCTTGCTCAAGGGCCTAACTGTGGGAGTATGGTAGTGCTGGGGCTCGAATCCCTGACGTTCTGATCAGTAACCCAGGGTCTTAATTGCTGAGCCATCACTTTTATCAGTCATTGTAACTCACGGTACAAAAAATATATTTTTTAATAATCTAGCATGAAGGGTAATATGGAAAAAAAAAAAATGTAAAATGCATTCCAAATTTTTGCTTGAGGAAATTATATTGGAAATGAAACATCACTAACAGATAGGTAATTTAACAGAATTAGCTGAAGCTTATTTCTCTCTAAAACAACAGAAGAACATGTTCATGGTCATCCAGTAGTTAAGGAACCACGCAGGACTAGAACTCAATTAAAAGATCTTGTATGTAAGTAGCACTACTTGTATTGTTCTCCGCTTGATATATATCGCTTTGCTTGTATTTCCTCATTTGTAAGTCGCTTTGGATAAAAGCGTCTGCTAAATGTAAATGTAATGTAATGACTGGTGGACATGTGGGATATAATAGCAATGCGGTTGTTTAGAAATTGGGTCAGATCGCTATCAAAAGCTAGCCATATTAGTGAAATATACAATAATGTTTTAGGTATGTTCAGAGAAAACAGGTCAGCGATGCTGCCAAGAGGCCTACAGCAACATTAAAACAATTGCAGCAATTTCTGGCAATTACTGGTTGTTCCCTACGTGTGGTAACAATCTCCCAAATTCTTCGTAGCTCTGGGTGATGGGGTAGAATGGCAAGACAGAAGCCTTTTTTTTTTACCCAAAAAATTCATAAAAACAAAATATATCCACTCTTCAAAAACCATGTGGAATGTGTTATGGTCTGATGAAACCAAAGTTGAACATTTTGACCATAATACCAAAAGATATGTTTGGCACACAAAAAAACACAGCACATCACCAAGAGAACACCATCCCTACGGGGAAGCATGTGGTGAGAGCATCAAACCAAGATTAACCTCTACCAAAATGATGGAAAGACCAAAGTGTAGAGAAAGAAAGAATCTGCTCATGATCCAAAACATACAGGCTCGTCTGTGAAACATGGTGGAGGTAGTGTCATGACCTGGACTTGTATGGCTCTTTCTGGAACATGCGCACTGATCTTGATTGATTAGGGTTAGGGTTAGGGTTAGAATTCAGAAATTTCCAGGAACATTTACAGAGAAATGCATCAAATCTAATTGGGAGGAACTTTATCGTGCAGCAAGATGATGACACAAAACACAACGCAAACTCAACAAGGACTTTATCAAGGGGAAAAGTGGAAGGTTTTAGGCTGGCCAAGTCAATCACCAATCACCAATCACCAGCAGAATTTCACCTCCTGAAGAGGACACTGAAGGGAGAAACTCCTCGAAACAAACAACAACTTAAAGAAGCTGCTGTACAAACCAGGAAAAGCAACACAAAAGAAGAAAATAACAGTTTGGTGATGTCACCGGCTTGATGCAGTTATTGCAAGCAAGGGACATGCAACCAAATATTAAGTGTTATTAACTTGAATTTACTTTAAGACTATCTGTTCCAATACTTTTGCTTGCCTAAAAATTGGGTGGTCTGCCACCAAAGGTGTCATGTTCTCAGTTGTTTAACACATTTAGATATAAATATGAGGAAATGAAAGCTGAAATTCTGATCTATCGTCTCATATTCATCTTTTGATCTCAAACCCAAATGTCTTTGGGTTAAATTGGCTTTGCTGTCCCAATACTTTCAGAGGGGACTCTATCTATCTATCTATCTATCTCAAAATGAGATGTTGTTGCCCGAAATCGGCTAACACAACTTTGAATGGTTAAATGCATGTTTTCTTAAATTATTTAAAAAAAAAAAAAAAAAAAGAAAGTAAAATTTTTTTTTCAAGTTTAATTTTTAATAGTTACAAGGACTGAATGGCAGTACAATCATGGAATCACCCTAACAATGTTAAAATGAGGACTTGACAATGTCATGGAATGGGAATAAGTGTTGAGGAGTCTTAAATAACACGTGTTCTGTCTGACTGTAAGATTAGCATCTGTGCATTTCTTACATGGCCTACTCTCACAGTTTCTATTCACCTCATGTCTTCAAGGAAAGAGCAAATTCCTTCAAAATAACTATAAGCAAAGGTTGTGTGTGTGTGTGTGTGTGTGTGTGTGTGTGTCAGGTAATACTAAGTGTGTAATCAATTATAGGGCTTGTATTAGGACAGACAGTAAATGACAGTATATCATCAATGTCATATTTTACTTTAGTAGTCTGTCACACACGTCATTAACCATGTCTTCTGTCTAGCTGCATGTGTGTGTGTGTGTGTGTGTGTGTGTGTTAATATTTTTATTTATAATGGTTAACAATAATTTACATGCATTTTCATTGTTATCCAACCATCATTGTACTCAAGAACAGACAAAAATAGATTTGGTCGTCTGTTAGCTTTTAATTCATTCTGTAGGCTAGTATGCTAGCTAGTTTTTTCTTCTCTCTTCAACACCCAGACAAAGCAAAAAAAAAAAACTTTAATCACTTTTGACTTTCTCCAAACAAATGTTTATATTTCGTATGTATATTTAAACAAAATGTGTTTCACAGTCGTACTACGTACTGTACCTAGGTGCTGTAACTCTATTTGTTCAGAATCCCGCCACCTGCTGCACTACACACACTGGTTTTTACTAAAAAGGTGCCATCTAGACTTTTATGTGTGATGTGAAAAGAAACACCAAATTTTGCTAACTTGACACGCTGTACCATTTTCACACCACTTTCTTAGAAAAAGAAGAATGTCCACATCAAGTCCAAAGTGTGAGAGTTTCTAAAAAGATTTATGTCTGTATTCATGCACTTAACTAGCGAATTAGCGTTCCATACATTATTACATTGTTAGCTAACACTTTGTAGCTGAATCAGTTAGGTTTTCCAACTTAGACAACCAAAATATAGGACTAGGAAGCACACTGGAGCGTTTACTTTGAGCTAGCTAACGAATTTATGATTTGTCCAACACTGTCACTAATTATAATAGGACAGCTTTTGCCCTCACACAAAGTCTCACAAAAATGAGTACGTCTACGACAACAAGAAGAGCCAGCTTCTTCGTAACACTTGTATAGATTCATAGTTGGTTTACGATCACCAAACAGCACTAAATGATAATGCATTGTTTAAAAACAAGAAAAACACCAAGATCTAATGTAAATAATTGACATTTTGGGAAATTCCTCTTTTATAATCTACTGAATAAGGGTTAGGAATGAGGATGAGGAATTTCATGAATGAAGCTAGTCTAGAACTTTTTGGTTCTGAATGTAAAAGGGAAATTATTTTATTGTTGTTGTTGTTGTTGTTGTTGTTGTTGTTTATTCCAAAATACACACTCTAATAACTGTGGTTTATAGGAAAATTGGTGTATATGTACATCATAATGTGAACTGGGTGGAGCTTAAATCCTTTGTCAAAGTTGCTAGGTTTAAGATAATGCAGTAGCCTAAATTTTTTTTCTGTTAGGTTTGATATTTTTATTACTAAACGTTATAGATGCAATTTATCCAAAATCTAATGAGAAATTATTGGCATAACCAATTTTTTTGTTTGTTTGTTTCTACCTGTAGTGTCTTGCGTTAACGTCCTTACTATACAGCTACAGTCTTGCCTCAGGACACTGGAGTGGTAAAAATAAATGTGAAGTCATCAGGGACTTTTTTTCTCCCCCACACAGCATTTTCCAATGAAAATATGCGTAATATGGCAGGCTAACTTTAGACTTTACCCACCTTGAGGACATTTAACCTCTTACCCACTTTCAGTGTGTCAGCAGTTTTGACGTGTTTTGTTTTTACCAACAGATGAAAGTAGAACTCAGACATGAACAACATCAACAGTATTTTCTGGAAAGATTACTGTTTATGTATCCTGTGTCTATAAATGTAAGTGTGTGTATTGATGTGTTTATCTGTAGGAAGGCCACATCAGCAACAGCTCCGACAGATAATCACCATGTAACCATAAACACCATTATAGCGCTAAAGAACACACGTTAAGTGCTGACCTCATATAGTATATTCATATAAACAGTTCTGTACACTGAGGACATCCTTTCAGAAAAAAAAAATTGTTGTGCATGTTGTGCAATAAAACTAAATAAAATGCTCATGAGAAGCTTAGTGATATGAAGAATTACTGATATGAAACACCGCACACTCATACACACACACAAACCTGCTGAGTCATGGATTTTATAGTAAAGTGCTGAGTGTAAGCATAATGATTGTTCATTTCCGAAGCATAGAGATTGCATGCAGTTTGGTGTTTTCGTTATGACTAACTGAGAAGTCTAGCAGTCACATGATTTTTTAATAGCGGCTAAAATGGTAAATGGTCTGCACTTATAAAGCGCTTTACACTGTGTCTCATTCACCCATTCACACACCAGTGGTAGCAGAGCTGCCATGCAAGGCGCTAACTTGCCATCGGGAGCAACTCGGGGTTCAGTGTCTTGCCCAAGGACACTTCGGAATGTGGAGTCATGTGGGCCGTCATGTGGGAATCGAACTGCCAACCCTACAATTAGTGGACAACTCGCTCTACCACCTGAGCCACAGCCGCCCAAAGCTTGTGATCAAAGTGTTCGAGTTAAGCCGAGCATTGTATATCAAGGTCTCATCAATGGCATAATAAGAATGAGACACACTTAAAGACAGATCAGAGGGTGCATTCATGATTTATTTGAAGTGTTTCAAGTCTTTAATGCTCTACTGGGTCCATGCCTTGTTTCTCTGAACACCAAACATGATGAACAGAACAGTTATAACCCTTTTGTTCAAACCAAAAGCTTACGGTTCTGTCATCCGTCCTATTGCGTAATTTGTACTTTCACTGGACAAAGTGTGTTCAAATCTAGGGGGTGTGTTACTCTGTGTAAACACCTGACACGATTGGCACAGATAAGCTGCAGGAATCTCTAGTTTGGCAAGAAAGAAATCAGCCCCAGCCCAGCTTCTCGCTTCTTCATATCATTGTGTATGTGTGTTTCTTATCACTTTAATTGTTGCTGGTGTTTTTGTTTCCACAATGGCTTTTTTTTTTTTTTTTTTTTTTTTTTTTTTTAAAAAATACACTTCAGCCTAGTCAGTAATGATGTGGATGCCAAAAACTGAGTACTTTCTGCTTGAATGAGAGGGAGGGCTTAGCCCTTGTAGCACATTTACCCCAGCTGGCCTTGGTAATATAACTAAAATACAGTCTCCTCTGAAAGTATTGGAACAGCAAGGCTAATTCGTTTATTTTCGCTATACGTTGAAGACATTTGGGTTTAAGATCAAAAGATGAATATGAGACGACAGATCAGAATTTCAGATTTCGTTTACTCATATTTGCATCTAGACGTGTTAAACAACTTAGAACGTGGCACGTTTTGTGGCAAACCACCCAGTTCTCAGGTGAGCAAAAGTAATGGAACAGATAGTCTTAAAGTAAATTCATTGATCCATTGACATCACCAAACTGTTACATTTTTCTTTTGTGTGTGTTGCTTTTCCAGGCTTGTACTGCTGCTTCTTTCAGTTGTTGTTTGTTTTGTTTTCCTTGGCCAACCTGTTCCATGTCTGGTTGTTAGTACACCAGGGGTTTCTTTCTTTTTCAGGACATTCCAGATTGTTGTATTGGCTATGCACAATGCTTGTGCAATGGCTCTGATAGATTTTCCCTCTTTTCTCAGCTTCAAAATGGCTTGCTTTTCTCCCATAGACAGCTCTCTGGTCTTCATGTTGGTTTACCTTTATTAACAACAAATGCAGCCTTCACAGCTGAAACCTAGTACAATTTTTTAAATTTTTTAAATAATACAGTATTTCCCACCTCACTAGAAATTTCATAAAATAAGCCAGGGTACACAGTTAAATGGGAGGCTGCGTTAGGTGATTAAAACTCTTTCCTTTTCTGCTCTTTATCAGACAACTAGACTAACTTGCTAGGAAAACAACTTGGAAATGTTTGCTCGTGGTAAATATAATCAAACTCCCAATTTTCCAAATTTCATTTGATTCTAAAAGTACTCTTCTCTGTTGTTTCTTCATTCTCATCACAATAGTGCTATTCGTGGCTAATTAATCCATCCACACAATACACAGCACTTGATATATTTTGTGCACTTTTCTGGCCACAAGCTTAAGAATCGTCAAGGCTACAATCTGATCTTCAAGGCTCTCTGCACTTCCATGTGCTTGTTTTTTGGCAGGAAGATATAATCACAGAACTGACACAAGTTTATAAGTTTTGTTTGAAGCAGTTAGTGGTGTGTAAATATGATCTTGTCTGTAAAAGTATGCAGTTCTTGGCCGTGTTTATTAAAGAACTGTACCAGACTCTCTGGTGAATGCTGGAGGGCTGACTTATGAGTGCACTTGTACTGTACAGGTTCGAGTTAAACTGCAACCTGCACTGAAATAGCATGTGTTTATTTGTGTTTTATTCTTCCAGACCTGACTTCATCCTGCCTATTTTGCAAACTGATGTGAACTGTACATTTCTTATTTAACTTCAGTGACACACTCTGTCTCTGTGCCTCGTTGTTTCTTGTGCTTGCACGCACACACACGTGTTAGATTTAAAGGTCCACAGGGTTCAGGCTCCTCCAGGAAACTGAGTACACACCTATTTCTAGGAATAGTATCTGCACATTTCCTTCCTGTAGAAGCAGTAAAAGTTTAAAGTTATGTGATTTGTCACACATATAGCAAGAATTCTTTGTTATTATTTATTGTTGTTTCGGTTTTTATTCCATAAGTTTTTATTATAGTTTCAACTTTTTTTTTTGGTTTGGTTTTGCAATAGTAGACTGAGGAATATGGATAAAAAAATACCATATTGCAACTATATCTTTACAAATTGTTGTACATTTTCGAATATATTAAACTAGTAACGCGTCATATTGATCAAAAATCCCTCACAGAAAACTTTGGCCATCTGAAATGGTCAGGATGTTGACAGAATATAATTATTTTTTTTTTTACTCGATTACATTTATTATTCATTCATTTTCATCATTCACACTCATTTCTGCAATGTCGGTATCTGCAAAAGCCAAAATTGCAATAACAATTAATAAATGATAAATTGTTCATCCTTAACACATAGTTAATAGAAAATGAGAGAGATTTACAGAAGCACACTCATGAGTGTAAGCGGTTCTTTACACAGCCATGTATCATGACATGTTTCTGGTGTACTGAGGTTTAGTAGCAGGGCGGGTTTGAAGGCATGTAATAACCCCAGGCAGATCCCGTGTGATTATGGTTTAGCTTGCACATTCATCCTTGCACTAAGTAAACTGACTCCTGAACAGATTATGACTCTGTATACAGTCATTACAGATACAGTTATTAACATAGAGATAAGACATCACACGCGGCCTGCTGCTGGTTAGAGGCGGGTAATTATTAACAAAATGCACGTAGAAAGAGACCGAGCAATGAGAATCTCTAAGATAATAAAGAATGTGAAGCTCAGCAATCATAATCCACATATTTTTGTTATTCTTGCATGTCTATGAAACATAAGTGATCCAGTATATTTTGAATAGCTTTTCTCTGTCTCTTCAAATCACGTTTTCCATACGTTTGCTAATATATATATGTATGTATGTATGTTTGTATGTATACAGTATCTCACAAAAGTGAGTACACCCCTCACATTTTTGTAAATATTTGATTATATCTTTTCATGTG
>JANDJT010000012.1:2957880-2981961 GCA_024331685.1 Stegophilus panzeri | reverse complement strand
ACCACCCCGACCCTTACCTCAGTAACCCTAACTCTAACTACCCCAACCCTACCTTCAGTATCCCTAACCACCCCGACCCTTACCTCAGTAACCCTAACTCTAACTACCCCAACCCTACCTTCAGTAGCCCTAACCACCCCGACCCTTACCTCAATAACCCTAACTCTAACTACCCCAACCCTACCTTCAGTAGCCCTAACCACCCTGACCCTTACCTCAGTAACCCTATCCCTAATCCCAACAACCACAACCCTAATCTCAGTAACCCTAACCATAATCCCAACAACCACAACCCTAATCTGAGTAACCCTAACCCTACCTTCAGTAACCCTGATCCCAACAACCCCAACTATACCATCAGGCACACGAACCCTAACCTCAGTAATCCTAATCCCAATAACCCAAACCCTAACCTCAGTAACCCTCACACTCATCCCAACCCTAATCCCAGTAACAAACACTAATCTCAGTAACCCCAGCCCTAACCTAATTAACCCCCAACCCTACCCTCAGTAACCTTAATCCCATTAACTCCCACACTAACCTCAATAACCTCAATCCTTAACCTCAATACCCCTAACCCCAATAATCCAAACCCTAACTGCAATAGCCCCTTCATATGACAACTTTCTCGTAACCTGACATTTGTCCCAAACAATTTACCAAATATCACATATAATGAAAAGGGCTGTAAAATAAATTATTACATCATTTACAGCATTTCAATCATTGGAACTCAAAAGGAGAATAAAATACATGCCCTCACACACACACATACACACACACACACACACACACACACACACACACACACACACACACGTATGAGCAGAAAGCATACAGCACTGACCCGATCTCCTTTAGGTCCAGGAGATCCTTGAGCACCATCCTCTCCTTTAATACCTTGAGGGCCTGGCAGACCCCGTGGACCAGGAACAGACTGAACTATGGAGTCCCCCTAAAACACGCAACACATTCACATGGAGTGTGAAGCCTGAAGTACCACAGACTGTAGCATCAATATAGACTACACTTTTCCTGCTTTATTTATTTATTTCTTTATTTATTTACCTTAGGTCCAGGAGGTCCTGCTACACCATTTAGCCCAGCTTTACCCTGAAGTCAAACAGGTCAAAGGTTAAAGTTCACTCTATATACAGATATTCATAAGAGTAGCTCCTGATAGCTTTAAAGATAGCTGTACTCACAGTGTCCCCTTTGTCCCCTTTCTCTCCTCTCTCTCCCTGAAAAATGCAGACCGAGACAAAATTTAAACGTCCTGCTATTCATCTTTTCTCATCTTACATTGTTTTTCTTTTTTTTGCAGCTCCAGTCCTTATCCTGGATTATCCTGCACTGTCCTGCAGAGTTTTCCATCTGATCAGCTAATTATCAGACCTTCTGAGTTGAATCAGTTGTTGAGTTTAAAGCTTGAAATGAAGAACGCTTTGATTAGCATTTACCCAAGGCAGATTACATGTAGTGCCAAGGACAGGTAAGATTGCACTTTGTGTGTTTGACTGCTGTTTCAGTTCATTTAAAAGCTACGCTGATTAACATAGGATCACACAAGCAGTCTATAGGGACTGCTTCGTTTCAAATGAGCTTTACTGTACTCTCATTTAACGGTGTACTATCACACGGACACACCTCAGCAGCTACGAGCTAATTAACCAGATGCCTAGTTACGAATAGATGTTTAAAGTACTATTCGGATGGGATAAGTCATAGATAACAACGAGCAAGGAACTAATCATGAAAGGCAGCTGACAGGAGCTTATGACAGGAACTCTTCCTTGTCCCTACCTTATCTCCAGCTTTGCCAACCTCTCCTAGTTCTCCAGCTCGTCCTGGTACTCCAGGTATGCCAGGTTTTCCAGGCTCGCCTGCTTGTCCAGGAGGACCCTCTGGGCCTCTTTCTCCAATAGCTCTGCCTGTAGGACCCTGGGGACCCTGGGGCCCCTTCTCACCTTGATCACCTTTTTGTCCTCGCTCCCCTGGAAACCCTCGAGCACCCTTCAGGAGTTCATCAAAGCAGAATTACATTTTTTTTTTTAAAAAGAAGACGTCTCGGCCTTCTGAAGCAACACTGTGCGGTTTTACTTCTCATACTTACCTGAATCTCTTTAAAATGGCACCAGCACAAATGCAGCATTAACAAAACAACAAAA
Source organism: Stegophilus panzeri (assembly GCA_024331685.1). Classification (NCBI taxonomy): domain Eukaryota; kingdom Metazoa; phylum Chordata; class Actinopteri; order Siluriformes; family Trichomycteridae; genus Stegophilus; species Stegophilus panzeri. The sequence continues at coordinate 2,979,790 of JANDJT010000012.1, read as the reverse complement.
CAAGAAGCGCTTAGTGTTTGGAAAATATAAAGTGCAACTTAAGAAGGTGCTTTTTCTACAATATGGCTGGAAATTCAAATCATGTTCATTTTTTCATGGTACAGAGTTTTGCTTCATCACCACCCTTAGTGAACACGTATATGTCCCAGTAGTTTATCATCACAGTGCATACCGTTGTAGGTAGGAAAATAATCAGCGACAGGGTGGTGTGATGAATTTATTTCCCTATAAGACCATGTCCCGTAGTGTTTTCTTGATGATGATGATGATGATGTCACTATTACCACACCCCAAAAAACAAACACAAATACAGAGTACGAGAAAAAAAATTGTTGTGTCAGTGCAGCACCATGGACAGCACACAGCCCTAAAGCCTTCTTATTTGTGCTCTCTCTCTCTCTCTCTCTCTCTCTCTCTCTCTCTCACACACACACACAAACACACACACTTACATCTGCACCAGCAGGGCCTTGGGGTCCTGAATCTCCTTTATCCCCTTTTGCTCCTTTATCTGATCGTTCTACGATTTCCCTCAGCAAGACATCCTTCTTTTCCATCACCATCTGCAGATCCCTGACCTAAAGTAAATCGAGAGTTTCTCACACGTGCTCGATAAAACTCGCCTGTTGATTTGAGTGCTAGACCTCTCGGTACCTCGATGTTGAAATCCGAGAGCGCTCTCTTCACATCCTGAAACAGAAAAGGGAAATGCCTGTTAGCCTTCTCGCTGTTTATAAGTGTGTGTAAAAAGTCAGCGTAAAAAGTCACTTATCATCAGAAAAGTTCCCTGTGCTGTGTTTCTGACTTTCACACACACGACTGTGGAACTCCTGCTGATAAAACCTGAGCTTGGCTTTCAATTCATATTTCAAGCTACGCAGGTGTGTATAACTATTTAATGAAATTTGTCAATCTTTATTATTCAAAAGGAGTACATGGTTTTTTGTGTTTTTTTTGGTACTCGTCAGTACTGATACTGAAACGATTAACCTACTTACTATAAGTCAATCAGGGGCATCACAAAATATTTTATTTCTGTTTGAAATTGCAGTCACGTGCGAACAGTGTACGCATGTGCGTTCATGCGTGCTCAGGCTACAAGACTCGTACTTTATAACAGAATTAGCGAGCTATGTTAGTTAGCTTGGCTCGAGTAGGGTCGAAGTGGAGGAGATTTGTTTCGCTTTCGACCTGTTGATTGAGTTTTTAAACTCAGACTGCTTTTATTAAACGACATACACTTACGAAGTGACGCGTAAGGCACAGGATATATATTATACGACACAATACTTACCACTGAAGTCCCTGGTTTACCAGGTGAGCCATCTTCTCCTGGATCTCCCTGAGGAGAGCATAATCTCGTATATGAAAAATGTACAAATTCTACAATATACTACAAATATTAGAAAAGAACTTGATATGTGTCTACATGTACAAGCGCAAACCTGATCTCCTTTTACTCCTTGTGGTCCTCTCTCACCCTAGAAAACATCATGTACTGATGAAATGAGGTATTCATTCATATAAGCAACATGGGCTAGTTATTCAAACTTAAATGATGTACTTGTGAACTTTTTGATTATAAAAAAAAATAATCTTTTAAATCTTTTTTTTTAAATAAAACATGTTATAGTCTGAAAGTTAAAGATTCTTGCAAACAAAAGTAAGGCTCTGAACATATCTAACTCACCCTAGTTCCTGCATCTCCTGGAAGTCCAGGTATTCCCTGAAAGACAAAAATATTACTCCTAATAAAAACCCAGCGACACATTTTTAAAGTCTGAGCTGAAAAACAACAACAACAACAACAACAACAACAATGGCGTTGATTTCTCTTTATATAACTGTACATCCTGGAGGGTTTTATTCGGATTTATTCCGCTTATACCACAACTTTCAAACAGTTAAATATTTTTATTGGTTAATGAAGAACACGTAATTTTTTATCCTTTACAGTTACAAATTTTTTTGTTGAACATCCACCTGATTAGAAAAAAAAAAAGAAATCTTTTTATTATTAGCCTGTTAGTGAGTTGTTGTTACTCACAGGAGCTCCTGGTGGCCCTCTGGGTCCGGGGATAGGTGATAGGTCAGCCCCTTTAACATATATCACCTGTGTGTGTGTGTGTGTGTGTGTGAGAGAGAGAGAGAGAGAGAGACAAACTGACTTTATAATTAAACCCCAAAACACCTGCATTTTAAATAAATTCTGGCAACACTACACCCACAATCACACACACCTGTCCTGGAGGTCCGATGTTCCCGGGAACCCCTGGGGGTCCAGAAGGACCAGTGGGGCCAGTGGGCCCTGCAATGCCCCGATCCCCTTTCAGCCCATCCTGACCCTGAGAGAAAAGAAAGGAAGAACAAACGAATTCTTTCAATAATAAACATAAATGTGCACATCGAATAGGCTCATCTGTGGAAAGTTTCTTTCCTCACGCCTGCTGATGGGAGTCTGTCAAATTGAATCGTTTTAATTCGATTATAGTTTATTCAATCCACACGCTGAGGAATTTGTGTAAGTGTGCGTGACATTTCACACCACGCAAAAACTGCCCAGTGAGGCGTGAAAGGAAAATCATTAAAGAGTCACTAAAGAAAACAAATGATGTGAAGACACTTGCTATGGTACAGTGCAGCCCGATAATCCATTAATAACAATAATGATGGCTCATTTAGAACAGAACCCCTTACTGTACTATATCATCTTTACTTAATCATCTAGAGTGCCCTTATGACCGACGAGCAAAAAATACACCGAAATACGATATTTTTGAAATGAAGTGGATTCTGAAATGATTCAGACCCCTTTACTTGTTGCACACGTCATCGTGTTGTGGATTTGATTTGAAATGGAAATAATTTTTTAATCCATCAAGCTACACTTAATCAGCCATAATGGTGATGTGAGAGATTTTCAAACAATGAATTAAAAATCAAAAACTGAAATCTCTTATTCACAGAAGTATTCAGACCCGTTGCTGTGGCACTCCAAACTGGGGTCAGGTGCATCCTGTTTGCTTTAATTATCCTTGAGATGTGTCTAGAACTCATTCGGAGTCCACTTGTTGCAATTTGAATTGATCAGACATAGAAACGCAAAACAGAAAAAAAAAACAAGCCATGAAGTCCAAGGAGCTTTCTGTGGATGTCCACGATCAAACTGTGGCAAAGCATACACCAGGGCAAGGATATAAAACAGTTTCTAAGACTTTCTGTGTTGGCCGTCCGGCCAAGTTAGGCATCCAGGAAAGCAGGGCCTTGGTCAGGGAGGTAAGAAAGAACCCGACAGAGCTCCAAAGGTCCTGTGCAGAGATAGGAGAACCTGTTGGATGAACACTCATTTCTGCAGCACTCCGTAAATCAGGCATTCATTGCAGTGTGGCGAGACGGAAGCCACGGTTGAGTAAAAAGCACATGACAGCCTGCTTGGGGTTTGTGAAATGGTATGTAAAGGACTCTGGCAACATGTGGAAAAAGATCCTCTAGTCTGATGAAAGGAAAATTGGGCAGAACAGCAAGCATTATGACACTGCAAATCACCTGGCTGATACTATCCCTATGGTGAAACATGGTGGTGGCGGCATCATGCTATGGGGGTGTTCCTCGACAGGGACAGGGAAACTGGTAGCAATTGAGGGACGGATGAATACAGCCGAATACAGTAACATCCTTGATGAAAACCTCTTCCAGAACGCACGAAAACTCAGACTGAGGGAACAGTTCACCTTTCAACGTGAGCAGCCAAAACAACACTGGGAACATCTCTGAATGTCCTTGAGTGGCCCAGCCAAAGCCCAGACATAAACCCTATCGGACATCTGTGGAGAGACCCGAAGATTGCAGTTCATAGACGCCCGCCATCCAACCTGACTAAGCTTGAGAGGATCTGCCATGAAGAATGGAAAGAACTGCCCAAATCCAGATGTGCACAGAAGACTTGTAGCTGTAATTGCTGCCAAAGGGGCTTCTGCAAAGTATTGAATAAAGGGTCTGAATACTTTCTGAATAAGAGATTTCAGTTTTTGATATTTAATAAAAATCTCTAAAAACCATCTTTTCACTTTGCCGTTACGGGCGATTAAGTGTAGACTGATGGGTTAAAATGGCAATCATATCCATTCAAAATCAAATCCACAACACAATAAAATGTGCAACAAATAAAGGGGCCTGAATACTCGATCCTGACTTGACATCGACGCCCTTAAGACTCGGTCTTGACTCGATCTCGGCTAGTCCTGGTCTTGGACAGTCTTGACTACATCCTTAATCCAAAGCGTCCTGTTTGGACTGCGCGCAAGTCCTGAAAATTAATCTGATATAATCTAGCACCAGTGCAATCTCTCTACACGGACAGAGCTTTAAAAAGATCCTCTGGCCTCTCCCTCCCAGCGCACCTCATATTTCAGCTTCTGTCTAGTAAAAAATACTTGAGTCTTGATGACTAAATCAAGACGCTTCAAAAACGTTCCTTCTGAGAACACAACTCCTCACTGCTATTCAGCGGCTTCTGTAAACCACAGGCTATATTTATCAATGTTGTGTCTTCTGTATTCATCTGTATTATTGACGCACGTGCACATACTCTTCGTCTAAAATTGTTTACTGTATTGTTTACTGTTGACAGTTGAGCTGTACTGAATTCAGTTACCACCAACGCTGGTTGTGTGGCAATAACAGGGTATCAAATTTAATACTCTTTAATACCATATTCAAGACATTTCCAAAAAAAAATCAAAAAACGTAAGACCTGCACGCCACTTCAATCACGATACATCAGCGATAATGGATTGTGTTCATGCTATATACATCCATTTCTGGGTTTAAGTAAACTATAGCAGTCTATAGAGGTAGATATGAGACCAGAGCAAATATCCTTTCTGCAAAGAAAAAAAAATAAATCCAGTATTTCCTTCCCATGACTTTCCAAGAGAGGGGGGGAAAAAAAAAAAAAAAAAAAAAAAAAAAAACTATAGAGAGATGGATTACGGCAGTCAGAAGAGAAAAAGACGTCGAATTTACCATCGCTCCCTCAGCAGCGCTATTAGAAACCCCCTCAGCAGTGTTCACCAGGGTTTTTTTTGTAATTTAATGGCAGGGTAATGTAACGAATAGTGTTATAAATGTACAGAAATTTTTGTAAAGAAGAAAATATATGTATTAAAAAACCTTTGCTATTTTGTAATATTACTATTGTACTGAATAATACTTAATAATAATAATAATAATAATAATAATAATAATACAGATTTATTTGGGGTATAAATAGTAATATAACAATAGGAATACATTTCCGACTTTATTCACTTTTATGTGTTAGACCTTGTGGCGTTTATTTTGGCGGAAACACGCAGGAAGACCTCCTTTTCGTTGGCACCAGTGTTTTAAAATTCACTTCTCATTACCAATCAGGAGAAATGCTGTAAACCTCTGCCCGCTAAAATGTTTGGGATTACGCGAACGTAAAACCAAAGCGAATCTGGCGCGTGTCGTGTCTAAACGCAGAGTCAGTCTACAGGCGACTCAAACTCACTGTGACCCGAGCCGCTCTAACACGCTGCACACGCTCCGAGTGTAACACAGTCCCACGGGTTCACCGTCTCAAACAGCAACCAGCCAAAATAAAATCTAAAAGACCTTTGAGACGTGAATTTAAGACATTTTATTGCTAATCAAGGCTTTATTTTTACATTCAGGAATTTAAGACATTTTATTGCTAATCAAGGCTTTATTTTTACATTCAGGAATTTAAGACATTTTAAGACTTTTTAAGAACACCCTGAATTTAAAAAAAAAGAAAAAAAAAAAAGAAAAAAGAATCTTGAATTCACCGTGTCTGGTCTAGAGCGTCCGAGCACACGTTAAATCAACAGTACGGTCGTGTCTTGTCAATACACTGTTGTATGTTACAGTAATAAGTCTTTATTTAGAAAAAGAAAAGGAGAAGAGAATGAACAGGACAGATAGAGTGATTTAATACGGCTGTCTTACGTTTCTTCCTGGGGGTCCTGTTTCTCCTTTTTCACCCTGTGCAATCAGACAGAGCCAAAAAAAAAAACAAAAAAAAAAAACCACACAATCAATCAAAGTCTGAAAATCTCCGTTGTACTTTAATATAAAAGGAGTTTTTCTTACCTTTCTGCCATCCTCACCAGGGACGCCATCTTCACCCTGGTTTGTTTGGGGTTTTTTTTCAAAGGAAAGACATTAATTTAACATACAATCCCATTAAAAGCAAAGACCTGCCATCTACTAAAATTCTCCTGATGCAGTGTTATTCATGCTACACTGGCTGCTTATTAAGCTCTAGATTGACTGCAAATCCCTTCTTATGACATTTAAAGCTCTACGTCCTAACATACGGCCTGCGGGTTCGTTAAAGGTGCTAATCCGGTCCACCAAATTCATTTAGAATCCATCTTGTGGACCGTAATTGAATAGAAAGGTTGAGTCTACGTTATTCCACTAGGGGGCAAAACTCAACTAGTGACAAAATGTGCTAACGATGAATAACGGTGCGTACAAGTCGTGTCGGGAAGACCGTATTTACGAGTTGAACGCACGTGAACGCCACCACAAAAGTCGTATTTACAAGCGGGGATTTTCTTTGAGCTCAGAGTTTCCGGGTCGGGGGTGGGCGTGTCAGTACGATAACACGGCGGGATCAACGTGTGCAACGTTCGTAGTTGACGGTGAATTTGTCGAAATTGAGCGTTTACTCGTCTCAGAAGCTGATTTCAGTTATGATGTGTTTGGTTTTTAAGTTATTGAAATACAAGCAAAATACTGGACGTGCACAAAATACGATCGCGCTGTACAATTCCGATGTATAATATGTAACGGTAAAGTTTACGGCGGCTTTATTGATTGATTTAAAACATAAAAAAAAAAAAAAGCAAAACACACCTGATGCGCATTCTTTGTTCTTCATTTTCTAGAAGTAGAGTTGAAAAACATGCTGTATTTTTTTTGTAGTTAATTAAGGCTCCGACCGGAGTGACTCGGACGCACCTGACGTCGTAAATTACGAACTTCCCAGGAGGGCTTGAACGCACCGTAATTCTTCATTAGCAAGGTAAAAATGCGACGCTAGCTAATTAATAAATGGCTTCATTCTGGTGATTTTGCTGTTGAAGTAGTAAAGCCCCGCCCCATCCTGAGCATTTCAGTTCACGCAAGCCTACGAGTCCAGAGAACTTCTCACAGCTCAGCTGCAGAAAGATTTCTTTAATATGTCTGGAGAGAGAACATTAGACAAAGATTTCTTTCTTTAAATCCTTCAATTTAACCGCTATTCTATAATCATTTCTTTCTTTGGCAGTAATCGTGATTAAACTGTAATAAAACATAATGAACGCCAGGAATTCAAAAACCTTTTTGACTGACAGTGGATATCATATTTATATATATATATATATATATATATATAACACACTCTAGGAATATACCTAGATACCTATAATATATATGAGCTCAAGTTGATATACGGCTGTTTACTTCAAGATTCAAGATTTTTATTTGTCACATACGCAATTATATACAGTGTAGAACTTGCAGTGAAATGAAAACCTGGCCTACTGCTCTTTTACTGTAATTTAAAATTACATTTTAATCTCAAAAAGATCAGAATGAATAGAAATAATAAGAAATCATTTTTAAAAAGATAAGAAATAAGAATTTGAAATATTCATATTCATATTCGTATAGGAATGTGCAAAAAGTATCATTAAAAAGTATCGTAATTAATGAATATAATTTCATATTATATGAAAGGGGGCAGTGGTGGCTTGGCGGTTAAGGCTCTGGGTTACTGATCAGAAGGTCGGGGGTGCAAGCCCCAGCACTGCCAAGCTGCCACTGTTGGGCCCTTGAGCAAGGCCCTTAACCTCTCTGCTCCAGGGGGCGCTGTATCATGGCTGACCCTGCACTCTGACCCCAACCTCTTAGCACGCTGGGGTATACGAAGAAAGGAATTTCACTGTGCTGTAATGTATACATGACCAATAAAGACTCGTTATCATTTCATATTTAGTATGAAGTTTCAGATGTCTGCGGTGAGACTTACAGATTTTCCTGGAGATCCTGGTTTTCCATCCTCTCCTGGTTTACCCTAAAATAACCCACAAAAGTCTTACTGATGGTGTCTGAACGTCTGATTGCACACACTTTGTACTGCATTGTTGATCTGTATTTTATAGTATCAAGGTGTGCAGACCCCGTACAGGTATGATGACGATATTCATTTGTGTGTGTGTGTGTGTGTGTGTGTGTGTGTGTGTATGTACAGTATATAACTATTTGAATTTGAGCATGTGTGTGAGCGCGCCTCATCTCTTACAGATGTGCCTGCGGCTCCTGGAGGTCCTACAGGCCCCGGAGGCCCCTGAGGTCCTCGGAGTCCTGCTAAGCCCTAAAAACGAGTACAAGTAAAATGCACGTTGTTATACTTTCCACCTAGTGGAAAACTGAAACAAACAAACAAACAAACAAACAAATAAATACTCACATCTCTTCCAGGTTCCCCTGTTTTACCAGGATCACCCTGAAAAGAATGAGACACCATGGTTATCTTGATTAACATTAAAACCATAAAAAAAAAGCAGGTCCGTTCATCTGAGTTCGCCGTTTCATTATTAGAATATTGTACATTCATACTTACGATGCGTAAACATCTATACGTACCACTTCGGATGCAAGGTTGGTTTGGATTGGCGCTTAGTTTACACTTAATAATGAACAAATGAACAATTTACTCATTTTTTATGATTATTTTAATGATTATTCTTTACTATAGTTGCTCGGTCTTCTTCTGTGAACGTATATTTTGTATGCTACATGGATAGATGAATTCTGTTGCTATGGGTTTCTATCTGTCAGTAGTTTGAGAATGACGAGATAACATCTGTACGAATGAAACTCATCTACGTTGTCCGACATTTTGTGCCTGCCGGTATGTCTTCTCTGACAGCACAGGCTCGTTTGAATATTCTAGTCCATGTGTAATATGTTCAGAAAGAATGTGTTTATATATTATTATATGTAATAGGTCTATATAACATTTTATATCATATCCGGTTAGTTCACCATCTATGTATGTTATCCAGATGTTCAATCCAAAGCTCATCATCTGCTTGCTTATGAAGAATAATACACTCCTACCTGCTCTATTGTATTACGTTTTATTTACGTCATGAAAAGCTGTATGCTTTCACCACGTAGTTGTCAGTTATCCTAATGCACACGAGACACTGTACAAAGTTGCTAACATTGCTGACAATAAATACCTAGTAGGCAGAGAGATAAAGCAGAATTTGACACCTGGCAAATGCCGGTTTTTAACCCCCAGATCTGCGAAAATAACTGCTACCAGAAACCAATGTCCGTATTTCACGTCCAGAAACATGTCTCCTGTATCGCTGTAGCAAGGGGTCAAAAATCTCACATGCTACAGCTAAAACATCAATAATAGATCAAATGTATTTAGATTTTATGTGGTCTGACCCTTAAACCAGGGGATCCAGGTGGTCCAGGTTTCCCATCCTGACCAGGACGTCCATCCAATCCAGCAGCTCCTCTTTCTCCCTGAGAGTACACACACACGCACACACACACACACACACACACGTATAGCTGCTTACCAGCCAATTTAAAGTCAAAATGCGGTACACATTAGGTGCATGATAAATCACCAAATAAGAAGCCAAAGCTATCACGCGGATTTAAATTATTATTATTTTTTTTAATTAATTAATAAATAAATAAATAAATAAATAAATAAATAAATAAATAAAAATTCTTACCTTCTCTCCTGGACTTCCTCTCTCTCCTGGATCTCCCTACAGAAAAACGATTGATGTGGTTTATGCTAGAGTTATCATTTGTTATACTACTACTCTCATGTGGATGCAGGTTTTCGGAACACCTTTGCACTGTTCGCTTTTTGTAGAGGATTTCCAGGAGTGGACGTATGATAAATTCATTAGTTAGCACACGAGCGAGTAAAAGCTCCAGTGTGCTGCCCGGTCCTGTGTTTTGGTTTCCCCTTAACCAACCTTGACCGTAGCACGTTAGTACAGAGTGCATTAAAGCAGACCAAGTGAAACAAACACGTTTACAATCACGTAGGAGATCGGGTTTGTGCCCTTATGTCCACAATTTTTTTTTTTTATTCAAATCTGACTAGCGTCTATTTTCTCTCGGGATGCTAGCACAGGGCCTCACAACCTTTTTACGGCTCCAAATAGACTTTATGGATTTTCTAGGACCCCAAGCCTTGACCACCTTACATGCTTCATTCTAAATAGTCAAGAAATACTTTCCCCTTGGGATCAATATAGCGTTATCTTATCTTAAACGTTTCAGGATATCGCCAGGTTCATTTTCTTGACTCTCTGTAGAACTTTTCTTTACTTTTATTTTTATTGCAGAACTTTTACAGTGGGTCAGAACTAAAATATCATTTAAACATGTTGTCTGTTTGAATGTGACTCACCCAAAGTCCATTTTCAAAGACAGAGCAATATTCATAATATTAATTTTATATACTAACTTAAATATATTTGTTTGGTTTTATTACAAAGAGGAAGTGGTAAGTTTCTCTCACCACCTCATTTGTAAATCTATCACACCCCCTAGTTTGGATGCCTCTGTGCTCTTATTTTTGCTCGATTTCACCGGTTTTTCCACAAACCTGCATGATTCTGAAAAGATCATCTATCATCTGTACACACTAATTAATTCTGGTAAAAAAATAAATAAATAAACAGTATATGGTGGAATTATGGGTGAGTAGTTACACCATTAGGAAGCTTCATACAAAATAAAAACTTCTGCAAAATTTGAAAAATAAAAAAAGTCTAGGGTTTACTTTCTTTTCTAGTTGTTGAACCTGCTTATCTGTTTTTGCAACTATGGATAAAACAAAATAATTTAAAAAACCCCGAATAGCCCAAACATGAAATTTGCTTGTAATGCAGCGAAGGGGAAAGGTTTTAAACCCGTTATACATACTGTTATACTACATGCTTTAATAGACTGTATGGTAAACAACTTACTCTGGCTCCTACTGGTCCACGCTGACCTTCGACTCCCTGAAATTACAAAACAAATAGTTTAGAAACAAGCGAAGATTGAATAAATAAAAAACATTGTATTAATATGTACAGAGTGAACCTAGTGCCGTCTTTACCCGTAATCCTGGAGTGCCCGGTATTCCTGCTTCTCCTTGTTGGCCTTTACTACCGTGCTCTCCAGGGTCGCCGGGGTCTCCCTGTGTCAAGATAGAAACAACAGCAGCTCATGTCAGCATTACAGGACTTGAAAATTAATACAGTGTCATTGTTGAAGAAAAAAATGGAAATCTGCACGTGTGCATGGAAACATGGACGGTGTACTGTGCCTTTTCTCCTCGGTCTCCCTTGAGAAGAATCTGCCCTTCTCCCTGAAATACAAAGGAAAGAATAGTAAGAAAGAAACCTCAGCGTCGCTGACAGGACAACATGATAAATGTGCGAATGGGCATTTATTTCATTAATGATTATTACAGGGTCTGGAAAATAATGACCATAAACACAAACAGAAACGCTAAATTTGAAGAAAACCTTTTATGCCCGATGCTAGCAAAGTTGCTGATGAAGTACAGTCATGGGAAAGAGAAAGTACTGTTATTGTTACTAAAGGTGCTTCTACATGCTTCTGAAATATAGGGTGTACTTATTTTTTAACACATTCCCCCCCAAGTGTTGACTTACTTTTTGGAGGAAAATGACTACATACTGAAATACGTGGTCTTTTTTTTTTTTGTTGTCATGTGAAGTTACTTGTTTGTTTATAGAAGTTGGCGAGGACCGCGTAATCGTTATTTAGGCCCTGATAAATAAAAACATAGAATTGAAGGAGGGTGCACTTTCTTTTTCCCATGACCGCACACTAGCATTGAGAACTTCATCAAAAAACAGCATTGAGGAAGTCATTAAAATTTACATCCTTTTATAATGTTAACATAAATATGGACTTACCAAATCTCCAGGAGGCCCTGGGGGACCTTGGATCCCCTAAAATAAATACACAGAGTGACATTTACCGTGTGTGTATATGCTGTATTTATACGTGTACAGAGATTAATGAAGAGTGTATGCATGTATTTATAAAGAAGAGTGTATGCATGATTTCATACCTGATCTCCCTTTAGCCCTCGTGGTCCCACAGGCCCTGGAGAGCCCTATAAGGCAAACACATAGCAGGAAATACCAAAATTGTATCGAATAATGCATAAATGCAAATATTAGACTTGCTTTTATGAACCCAAGCCATTTATAATCATCACATGACATATTATAATTTTCATGATGAAAGTTTCATGGTATATATAACAAAAAAATAAATGTTTAAATCATCAGGATTGTTCTGTAATCAATCACAATGTTCACATACTGATCAATTATCCGATTGAGCGCTTAACAGGAATAAAAGCTGTTCACGTGTACACATCAATCCGAACAGAGTAAACCGAGTCAAATGAAATGAATGAAACATAACCGTTCAGACGAGGTAAACAGGTCATCCTTTTAAGAATCTGTTCAACAGAAAAATAATAGCTGTGTAAACAGTTGTGTCTGATTACTTTCTCTGTTGGAAGTTCTGTGCGAGTGTCGCGATGTCCTAGGGGTATAACCCCGGGGTCCTGGTAAAATTCCCCCATTGGCCCTTCTCTATCACAGCCCCCTAATAATCCCCATCTCTATATTGGCTACATCACTCTCCTCTCTTCTCCGCTAAGAGCGGGTGTGTGGTGGTGTTCTGGCCCAATATGGCTACCGTCGCATCATCCAGGTGGATGCTACACACTAGTGGTGGTTGATGAGACATCCCCCCCCATGCTATGTAAAGCGCTTTGAGTTTCTAGAAAAAAAAAGCGCTATATAAATGTAAGGAATTATTATTATTATTATTATTATTACTATTATTACTATTATTATTATTTAAAAAAACACAACTTTAAACCGAGTTTGATGATTTATTTTTCTTTTTAGTAATGCCTACAAAGACAAAAAAGATTTGATTAAAAATAATAATTACATCATCTCAACCGCATACATTAAGTATTATTTAATTTGTAATTGTTAAAAACGTTAAAAAAAAAATAAAAAATACACCACCGTACCAGTGATATCTCAGAAAGTGTACCACATAATCCTTTATCACGATATCGATACTATATCAATATATCGCCCAGTCCTAGTTTTTACTGTTAAAGTTAATGTTGTGGAACATCGCCGAGACAATTTAGTTCCTGTTCTCATTTACATTGTAGCAGCAATAAACAGTTTTTCTCTCACCAGCCTCTTTTTCTCTACGATTCGCACAAGTCCCTGTGTATGAGCCGTTACTATAGAAACAATAACATTAATATCAACCCATCGTTCACGTTTTCGTTTTCGCAGCTATTAATATAGAGTAGCTATAGTATGGCTTTTAATGCCGGTAACGTTCGAAGATGAGTCAATGCATCGCTAGATTTTATTTTCAACACTGCTTCGGAGTACTGATCTGTGATGCAAATAATGTTAAAGAAGCAATGCGGTTAAGAAACTAAAAGTGTTGACTGGACTCGCATGCTTCTCGTTGTTATGGTAACGCTGACCCTAAACCTCGCTCTACACGTGTGCGTAACTTTCCATCAGATTATGTAACATGCGCATAATCAGAGGTCTCCTTTATGATGCGTATAAACTGTTATCTGTGCTACCAGTACATATAATGATCATCTTTATGATGTAAAGATTCGTCATAAAGGATTCGTCATAAACGCCGGCAATCAAAGACGTCAGTTCTTGTGAAAGCATAGGAAGAACAACCCGTGCTTTCACGCCCGTGTGTGTGTGCGTCTTACGTTTCGTCCATGCTCTCCAGGATCACCCGTGTCTCCCTTTTCTCCTGGTTGGCCTGTTTGTCCTGGAACACCCTGGAATATATTATCCACTGCCAGAGGTTAGAAATGTGCCTGAGAAGTCTGGAAGTTCCTCTATAAATGAGGAATGTACTCACCCTCAGTCCACGCTCTCCTGGCTTACCGGACAAGCCGGCCTCCCCCTGAGAACACACGATACAACGGGAAACATTTATACACTTTAGTATATATTCAAAAATGAAATGTGTCTACAATAATAATAAAAAAATCGACTATAAAGAGAAGCAGACAGCACTAAACTACGGAAAGTCAATATTTGGCTTGACAACTCTTTGCCTTTAAAAATGCATCAAATGTTTCAGGTACAATTTGTCACAATTGGTACATTTTTATCAGGGATCTGGCTGCTCAGCTTTTCTGGAGACGGTATTCTGTTTTTTATCTGAATTGTGGTGAATTACATACCGTAATATGTTCCTTTTCTTCTGTAATCATGTCATTTTGGTTGGAAAATCTGTTTTTTTTTTAATTACCTAATACTGCAGAAGTTGTAAACGAAATATTTAAGACAAAATTTGTATTAAATTTTTTTTTTTTTACGATGCACAGTACAGTGTATACACTGTACGTGTAGTGTATATGCGATTATACACGTGAGAAAAATATCACACGTCTTATTTAATGTCTACAAAAATGAATTATATAATACAGAAGCCCTGATATAAAAAGCAAGCCATACAGAATTTTGCCAGGTTTTTTTGTGGGCAAAAAATGCTTGATTTTGCTGCGGCTTTTTTCAAAATTAGCTTTTTTTTTGCGGAAAACTACTCGAATTGGCACGAAATCTGTTGGTGAATAAGACTTTTCAGCTGTACTCATAATCGACGCACGTGAATCGAAGAGGTCTTTGACCGAATGTGCGTCGTGACGACGTCGCATGATGCGTTTCGGCCCGAATCTGCGGAAAATCCGCGGTAATTTTGAAAAGTCGCAAGCTCCTCCGAATATTACAGAGGGTCCTTGATTTTGCGTTCATTTCTGCGAGCGCGAAATCACAAAATCCTGGAGGGACTGAAAAAGGAACGATGAGATATTAGTTCAAACTAATGACACACAGACCTGAAATAACAAGATATTACGTCGAAATAACGTTGAAATAGCGCAATAACAATTTAAAAACGTGCAAAAAATATTCTATACAAAATTGTAATATTTGACAGTTTTAAAGATTCGGTATGAAGTATTAACGTTTAATCGGCTACGATCTTAGTTTGTAATTGTTATAATACCGACAATACCCACAATAAAAGTGTATTGTGACATCATTTATGATATGATATTATAACATTGACCAGCTCTTAGTGAGATTACAACAGACATTTCCCTGCACTGAGAAAAGAAAACGTGTTTACTCCAAACTCACTTATAATGAAAGTCTAAACTCATAATGTTGAACTCTATCAATAAATCTATATGTGAATCTTTTGAAGTATGTTTAAAGAATGCATTGGGAAACAAAATGCATTGGGAATGTTTTACATACAGTGCTTCACATAATAATCTTGCAAGTAATAATTTTTTTTCTCCTAACTATTTTGTTTTCATGACATAATCTCAAATATAACCATTTCCAGGCAGTAACACTCCAAAAAAGTATAAAAGTTCGGGGGGGGGGGGGGTTAATATTTATGCAAGCCACTGTAAGCACACAGACTCATAAGCAGAAATAAATCTCACCGGAATTCCATCTTCTCCTTTGTCACCTTTTAGGCCCTAAATGGGAAAAAATAATATTTTAATATTATTAAAAATAATAATAAAATAATAATAATACAGAGCATAAAGTTAAACCTCAAACTGCTATCATAGAAATGTATCAGTTACTGAGATATTTTAAGGTTAGGAAAGTTTCCTCTCCAGTATTTACATTGAAAAACTAAGAGATTATTTTCATAGAAATGGATATTTATTTATAGTAAGCATGAATAAAATGATCAGATAGACTGAATTATAGAAAGGCTGATGGTGTCTCACGTCTTTCCCTTTGGGTCCAGCCGGACCTGCAGGCCCGGTACTGCCCGCCTCTCCTCTCTCTCCTGTTTCACCCTGGTTTCCCTGCAGCAGCACGGAGTGTATGATCAGTGTATGAAAGTGCAGAGGTGTCAATAATGTCAATAATGAATGTTTACAAAGGAATCAGTACAAACCTTCGCGCCAACTCTTCCAGCAAGTCCAGGAAGACCCTGTAAAAGTGCGACGACACTAATGAATCATTTCAAAGTACGTTTAAAATATGACATTTTCCTATACACAGAGATTAACATCGACGCATGGTGCACACTGCACCATTTCATCCCCCATTTTGGTGCTCGGCGACTACTCGCTGTGTGCTCCTGCGAGGACCTCTCATGTAGTGTGCACCATCCAGAGACTCGATTGCAGAGGTTCCAATATTTTCAAGTATGTTTAATTGTCTTGGCGTAGCGTGTAACCCTGCTGCGACTAGTTGCAAGTACTGTACAGCAATGAGAAACAGCCAGTGAGAGGAAATCAACTTCATCTGCTCTCATGCACAGCAGATTCACAGAATCCATTTTATCATCTGTTTATTTATGTGGGAGTGTTCGAAGCACAGAACAACATGCCAGCGAGGAAAACCACCACAACTTCCACCAATCAAGTACTTCATCTTCTGCAGTAGATGTCAGGAAAACTCTGTCCAGAGTTAACCCACAGAAAGCTGCAGGTCCTGTTAACATCCCTGGCCGGGTGCTCAGGGAACGTGATGATCAGCTTGCAGATGTCCTCACAGACATCTTCAACATTTCCCTGAGCCAAGCAATTGTCCCCGTGTGCTTCAAGACGACCACCATCATCCCTGTGCTGAAGAAATCATCTGTGTCCTGCCTGAATGACTACCGGCCTGTCGCACTCACACCTATCATCATGAAGTGTTTCGAGCGGCTAGTTATGAAACACATAAAGAGCAGTCTTCCCACCACACTGGACCTATTTGAGTATGCATACCATCCCCAACCGCTCAACAGAGGACGCCATATCTGCTACCATCCATCTGTCTCTGACCCATCTAGACAAAATGGACAATTACGTAAGGATGCTGTCGATAGACTTCAGATCAGCATTCAACACAATCATCCCACAACAACTGAAAACAAAGCTAAGTTGCTGTGTTTAAACACCTCCCTCTGTAACTGGATCCTGGACTTTCTGACCGGGAGACCCCAGTCCATCAGGATCGGCAACTCCACCTGTAGCACCACCACACTGAACCCCGGCGCCCCCCAGGGTTGTGTGCTCAGTCCACTGCTGTTTACTCTGCTGACCCATGACTGTGCTGCAAAGTTCAGTTCTAATCACATCATCAAGTTTGCTAATCACACTACAGCTGTGGGCCTCATCAAGAACAAAGATGACTCAGCATACAGAGAGGAGGTGAACCAGCTCGCAGAATGGTGTAGAGACAACAATCTATCTCTTAATGTTGATAAAACTAAAGAGATGATTGCCAACTTCAGGAGAACTTGAGTGGAGCACTCACCAGTGCACATCAACAGAACAACTCTGGAAAGAATCAAACTCTTCAAGTTTCTTGGTGTGCACATGGCTGAGGACCTCTCCTGGACTCTCAACACCACCTGCCTAGTCAAAAAGGTCCAGCAGCACCTCCAGTTCCTGCAGAGGCTGAAGAGCCACCAGTATTGTGGACAACCACTCTCACCCCTCTCATGAATTCTTCACCCTCCTGCCATCTGGCAGAAGGTACAGGAGCATGCGTGCCACCACCAGCAGACTCCGCAAAAGATTCTTCCCTCAGGCAGTCAGAATACTAAACACCCTGTTGCCTCCCAATGTTCACCTGGGCTGGTCAAACACCTAACCCAGTAAGACTCAGTACCGCTGCACACCGCACTAACCCAGCAAGATCCAGTACCCCTGCACACCGCACTAACCCAGCAAGACTCAGTACCCCTGCACACCGCACTAACCCAGCAAGACTCAGTACCCCTGCACACCGCACTAACCCAGTAAGACTCAGTACCCCTGCACACCGCACTAACCCAGTAAGATTCAGTACTCCTGCACACAGCACTAACCCAGTAAGACTCAGTACCCCTGCACACAGCACTAACCCAATAAGATTCAGTACCCCTGCACACAGCACTAACCCAATAAGATTCAGTACCCCTGCACACAGCACTAACCCAGCAAGACTCAGTACCCCTGCACACCGCACTAACCCAGCAAGATTCAGTACCCCTGCACACAGCACTAACCCAGTAAGACTCAGTACCCCTGCACACAGCACTAACCCAGTAAGACTCAGTACCCCTGCACACAGCACTAACCCAGTAAGATTCAGTACCCCTGCACACCGCACTAACCCAGTAAGATTCAGTACCCCTGCACACAGCACCAACCCAGTAAGATTCAGTACCCCTGCACACAGCACTAACCCAGTAAGATTCAGTACCCCTGCACACCGCACTAACCCAGCAAGACTCAGTACCCCTGCACACAACACTAACCCAGTAAGACTCAGTACCCCTGCACACAGCACTAACCTAGTAAGATTCAGTACCCCTGCACTCCGCACTACCCCAGTAAGACTCAGTACCCCTGCACTCCGCACTACCCCAGTAAGACTCAGTACCCCTGCACTCCGCACTAACCCAGTAACTAATAATCCATAATTTTATTGAACTCAATTTTGCTGCCAGTATTTCTGCTATACTGCCATCACACAATAGCGTATAGTTTACAGTCCATGTTCTGTGTATTTATTGTCCTGTGTATTTACTCTCTTGTGTATGTATTGTTTTGTTCTGTGTATTTATTGTTTCACACTCGTCTCACACTGTTGTGTATTTGCACGTCATGTAGTCTTGCGTACTGTTCTGTGCTGCACCATGGTCCAGAAAAAGCATCATTTAGTTACATCAATGTATGCAAGCTATATAGAGGAATGACGATAAAAACCCATGTGACTTGAGTGTACGATAACGATAATAATGCTTCTATAAGAAATTACCTGGCATGTCATTCCCAGACGGTTGTTAAAAAAAAGCAAAAATAAACGCAAACAAGGCATGATTCTTGCAGGCGCACAGTATAAACATAGCTAACCAATATTACCCTTCCTGTTTTCTCGTATTTCTCTTGTTTACATACAAAATATTGGCAAAGTGACACAACAACTCTCGCATTTATTTTCACGAGAAAGCGGGATCCAGGGACGAGGCATGCTTG
Organism: Stegophilus panzeri; assembly: GCA_024331685.1. NCBI lineage: Eukaryota > Metazoa > Chordata > Actinopteri > Siluriformes > Trichomycteridae > Stegophilus > Stegophilus panzeri. The sequence continues at coordinate 2,960,610 of JANDJT010000012.1, read as the reverse complement.
GGGTGGGGACCTCTTGTAGTAGTGTCTCCGAGCGACAGTGTAGCAACATGATGCACATTCAGGTGTAGTGTGAAAGGGTCAGCTATTCTGAAGGATCAGAGATTTTAAAAGCTGTGTAGTGTGCATTCGGCATAAGAGAACGGTTTTTGCGGCACTGATTGACGTTTATTATTATTAATTGCTCAATTTGTTAAAGTCATTCTATAGTATGTACTTGCAATTGTTTCTACGGCTATGGTCAGCAAATCCTACACATTTGGCATATTCAATTAGAACAGAAAACATTTTTGTTTGCTGTCTGAACAACAAAAATGTGGCAATGAGAACAAATATGACTACAGGCCTAATTAAATTTGGTCAGTCTGCAGTGCGGCCACTTAGGTCTAAATAATTTATTCAGGAAATAAATCAGACGTGTGTGATCGAAGCAAATAAAAAAATATGACTAATTTAGCTCTTGGTGTCATTTATCTATACAGGATCTATGCAATTACTGAGGAGACCTGAGAATAGTGAAAGCAAACACGCTGTTTCTCCGTTACAGTCGTACTGACCCGATCACCCTGCTCCCCCTTAGATCCAGGCTGACCAGGTAGTCCTATTCCAGGAAGACCCTGAAAGAGAGAGGTGGGGGGGGACATATTTGTGATTTCAACAACAGAAAAAGCTGGTTAATGTATAACTATGCTTAATGTGTTATTTATAAAAATTAAACTAACTGATGTAGAATAAAAAACGACGATGTGGCGACTTTGATACGTAAGAAGCAGCTACAAAACGTACCCTTTCTCCTTTCTGTCCTGGCTCTCCCTTTTCACCTGCAGGACCTTCAAGACCTGGAGCTCCTTTCTGACCCTGAAAGATGAACAGATAGATCTCAGTATCGGGATCAGAAATGAAAAAGTGGTATCGTACCATCTCTAATACAAACCTAAGTTCACAGCACTTGGAAATGGACAAACCAACAAGAAAATAAATCGTTAAGATATTTATTGACATTTGACATTTGTTGACAATATTTTTTAATCAATAGTTCTATCATAGATATTTCTATCATAAAGTTTTAATGCTTTTTTTAAAAATACTTTTAGGGCTAGGTGCAATATGCACAGATACAGTCATAAGAAAGTGTATAAAAATATTTTTAGACATAAAATCTGTCATTTATTTTTTTGCTATAATACAAGCATGGAAGCAACCACATTACTTTTCTTACCTGCTCTCCTTTCTTTCCGAGTGAACCTGGGCCCTGGAACCAAAACGACAGTGAACATCATCATCATCATCATCATCATCATCATCACTGTCGGCTTTGAGCTGAATGCATGAGGTCAATGCACAGCAGATGTAAAAGCTACAACAGTTGAAACTATGCATAATCGTGCACTGGGAAAACATTTTCAGATTTTACTTTCATTAGATGGTATTAGGGCTGGGCGATTTGACAAAAATATCATATCACGATACTGCAGGACATTTCTACGATACACGATGAGTATCATGATATATAAATTTAGCTAACAAACTGTCTGCAAAACAGTAGTAAAATAAATAAAGAACATTCAACTGAGTTTGACGATACTTTTCTTTAATGCCAACAAAAACAAAAAAGATTTTTAAGTTTTAGTTGTTTTTTTTTTTTAAATGTCATCAATCAATGGCATCCGTTCAGTGGCATTTAATATGTAATTATTAAAAACTTTTTTTAAAAAAATAGATCACCATACCAACGATATCTCAGAAAAGTGTATCGTATAATCATTTATCACAATATTGATATTATACCGATATATCGCCCAGCCCTACATGGTAGTTTCATTAGATGGTAGTTTTTTTTCATCCTTCCACCCAGCAGTAGTAGCGATTTCTGTCATTATTAGTATTTAGCATTACGTTCCTTTTTGTGGAGGTTTGGCACACATCCTGCACAATGCATCATGGGACTCAGGAACATTGGAGCTAGACTAAAGGATTTATAAGCAGCATAAACTCATAATGTAACGCATTCGAGCTTTAACTCACACCGCCCGGTTCGCCTTTCGCTCCGTCAGCTCCCTGCAAACAAACACACAGTGAAGATGAATACACTGCACCGCATTCCCTCCGTGTGCTGCATTTAAATAAATAAATAAATAAATAAATAAATAAATAAAGATCCTCACCTTTTCCCCTGGAAGTCCATTTGCACCTGGCAAACCCTGAAAACACATGAATATACAATTTCATAGCTTGCTGTCTCTCTCTCACACACACACACACACCTACACCAACGAAACACTCTGAATACTAACCCTAGGTCCTGCGGATCCTGGGAGTCCTGGTCTACCCATATCACCCTAAACCATAAACAAAACAAATACAGGACATATACACACGTATAGAAATAAAATACAACAGAGATATATAAGGGTGGGGGGGGACCAAGAAAAGTGTCAGTGATACACACCTTATCCCCTGCTGGTCCAGGTGGTCCTCTCTCACCCTGAAAAAGATGCATATACAAAGCACACACAGGCATCAAAAAAGCTGCATACAAATCTAACTTAAGCCACATCTGTAAAGGGGAAAAAAAAATCTATTCCTGTCTGTCAAGGACAATATCTCAACACTGAGGAAACCAGGCTCTAATCTCACTCGCAATTTACAATATTTACTTTATTAATATTTACAAATCTCAGTTTGAATCAAACCTCATTTTAAATCTGTCTGAGAGTGATAAACAGAGAAATG
>JANDJT010000012.1:2850026-2860551 GCA_024331685.1 Stegophilus panzeri | reverse complement strand
TCCGTTTGTCGTGCGCTTTGATTTTTGAAACTTTGCAGACTTTTTACATTCACAAACAGCTACATATATAAACACACTACATGATAGGGAATGTTTGAAAATCCATAATAGGTGCACTTTAACACATCACACCACCGTGTCGTGGATTATTTCTCTATAACAGCTCACCCCGCAGTGTTATTCTTTACAGTCACAGGTTTATATCAGCGCGCTCGTTCGGAAAACTGGTTGTAAAGGAGTTTTGTGAAAAATCATCAATGAGGTTGTTTTAAACTCTTCAGTATCATAATGTTTTTTTTAACGTTACGTGTATGCTGCCGCTGCACCTCCGTCCCTGTCGCCGTCACCTCTGCTTTATAGTGGAGATTTATTACTGATGTGACTGTGTGTGTGTAGACATGGTGCTGGACCATCAGGAGGCAGCTCACGAGTTGGACGACAGCGTGAGGGTGAAGGTTCGAGAGGCTCTGCTGAAAAGGCATCACCACCAGAGTGATAAGAGGAGATCCAACCTACTGCCCATGGTCAAATCTCTGACCGACTCTGGCAGGAAGCAGAGCGAACCCCACTGCCTGGACAAGACTGGTGAGACTTTCACACTTAAATGTCTACACGTTTATACAGACAAGCTGGATGTCACACTGACTTCAACACTCTGTGTGTTTCCGTCTCTCTCTGACAGGGTACGTCACATCTTCTCAGTCTCCTCCTTTAACCGCTGAAGTGAAAAACGGGGCAGGGCAGGAAAACAGCCAAGTGGACCTCAGTAAGGTAACAGAACATGACTGTGTGTGTGAGTGTGTTATCCATTATTCACAGTGTGCAGGTTACGTCAGCCCCTGTCTTCTGAGATTTGGGAAAGATCTCACCGAGGTTTACTCTATAATGACCAGACCTCTACGGTAAATACATTTTCTGTTCAGTTCTCAGTCCAGATTGAAATGAGGTTGAAAATCGCTAGAATGTTCCATTTAGACAGGTTGTTCATTACAACGTACCGCACCGGACATCATCGTAGCTTTACAAACATCTCTCATGAGCCCTCTGGACTTCTCAGGTGGACACACACTTCATGAAGAAGATCCCGACCGGGGCCGAAGCCTCTAACGTGCTGGTGGGAGAGCTGGACTTCTTGGAGAGACCCGTCGTAGCGTTCGTCCGACTTTCACCTGCGGTACTGCTAACAGGACTCACTGAAGTACCCATTCCAACCAGGTACTTCTGTGTGTGTGTGTGTGTGTGTGTGTGTGTGTGTGTAACAGCTGTAATTGCTGATCGGCTGTACTTGCTGATGGTTTACTCGATACATCGTTCGCTTTACAGGTTCATGTTCATTCTGCTCGGGCCGGACGGAAAAGCCCAGCAGTATCACGAGATCGGACGATCCATGGCTACCATTATGACCGACGAGGTGCGGTAAAGGCTTACAAACCAGGAAGTGATGACGTCAGCTGTGATGCGAGCATCTTTATAATGTTCGTGAATACTGTTTCTGCTTGTGTTTAGATTTTTCATGATGTAGCGTACAAGGCTAAGAACAGGAGCGACCTGCTGGCTGGGATCGATGAGTTTTTGGATCAGGTGACTGTTTTGCCACCTGGGGAGTGGGACCCTTCTATCCGCATTGAACCCCCAAAGAGTGTCCCCTCACAGGTACACACACACACACACACACACACATTAATAAGTAGTAGTCAACTAATCCTGTATTAATATCTAACCATCTGCTTGAAATTCACCAATTGACGTCCATTATCCTGACACATTACCGTATAAGGAATAAACCCCCCATGTCATGCTGTTATAGGAAAATAATCAACAACAAGTTACTGTGATGAAGTGTAGTTACTGTTACCTCACCGGTTTCTATAACAGTACACCCCTAAAGTGTTTTATTCCTCTTGCACCACAACAGTTTCCCAACGGTTTAAGTTTTTTTTACTCATTAAATAATGACAAGGGGTCATTTTTTATCTGTTTGTAGTTACTTCCTGTTATCTCTTACGTTATAGCAGCTTTCTGAAAAAAGAAAAGAATACAGCTTGTTACCGTGAAACCACGAAGCGTCGACTCCTCTGTCCTGAAGACGTAAATAAATAAATAAATAAATAAAAATTTACGGCTTTACCTCTGACTGTTTCAAAGCGCTGACACTGGAGACTCCTTCCTTACACGTTAAATAACATCTCCTTACAGAAAACGTCACCGTATCGACGAATGCACGTTTTTACTGTTTATTTTAGAGTATTAATACAAACCAGGCGCACTACTGTCAGAGCCGCTGTTATAGATAATTAATCGTGACTTTCTGACCAATTAGATTCAGGGATGTGGTATACAGTAGTTTAAAATAAAGCACGACTATACCTCACTGTTTAGAGCTTACGGTCAGTGGCAGAATTATCACAGAAAGGTTAATAAACATTTCACCGAGGTAAATTAAAAGCTTTTGAATGTTTTTTCCTTAGTTTTTTTTTTTTTTTTTTCAACTAACAAAGCACATCACAATTATTGGCACCCCTACATTTAGTATATCGCACAACCTCCCTTTGGCGAAATAACAGTCTTGGACATGGACTCTTTCTGACTGTGTGTAGTCAGAGTACAGATCAAGTGAATAGGAAGCCATTTGGAATAACCTGTGCGTTATCGAACGATAAGAAATCAAATTGATGACATGAAATGAAAATATCAGTGATAACTTTACAGCGGGTCAATAAATAACAAGTAAAATGGCACCACAGAGTCACCGTCTATAACTAGACATCGCTGAGTGATGATAAAATTGGGATTTACTAAATTGTGACGTAGGAGAAAAGGAAGATGCCTGGCGTGCCCAACGGGACGAGTGTTCCTGCCGAGGTGGAGACACACGGGGAACACCACGGACCAGAGCTACAGAGAACTGGGAGGTGTGTGTGTGTATTATCTACACAATGAATCCTCTGTCGGAGTTTGTGCTTTAGTAAGTTACATTATAGAAGTGTATATGTTTTTGTTTGTCTCTGCAGGTTGTTTGGAGGTTTGATTATGGACGTGAAACGAAAAGTGCCCTTTTACCTGAGCGATTTTAGAGATGGGCTGAGTCTGCAGTGTATGGCGTCGTTCCTCTTCCTCTACTGTGCCTGCATGTCTCCTGTCATTACCTTCGGAGGGCTGCTGGGGGAGGCGACAGAGGGACGCATCGTAAGGACACACCCCTCCCCACACACACACATGCGCACACACACCTTACTGAATTGTAACTACCTCTGTCGGCTTGATTTATTCATCGAGGGTCCGTCTCTCCTTCTATTTTGTCTCTGGTAGAGTGCTATTGAGTCTTTGTTAGGAGCCTCGATGACGGGCGTGGCATACTCTCTGTTCGCCGGTCAGCCGCTCACTATTCTCGGCAGTACTGGACCCGTTCTGGTGTTTGAGAAAATCCTTTTCAAGTTCTGCAAGTCAGTACAACTGAATTATAATCAAAGAATTAGACACTAATTAGACAAATATATACATGTCTAGAGGTTGGATTCTGGAGTAGTGCACGGTTTCTTGAAAAACGGGACATTTCATACGTTATAAAATGTCCAGTTTCTGAAAAAAAAAAATAAAAACAAGAACACTGTACTGCTCCAGAAAAGTTGGCAACCTCTAAACATATTACTCAAGTACAATTCTATACAGGTTATACACAATAAAGGTTTGTTTTACAGAAAATGATTAACATGAATAAATATTTTCATTATATCGTTACATTCTGTATTGTGTCATATTATTTTGTTTACAATAAAGTTACAACAAAGGTATACACAAATCTTTGTTATATTATACTGTTATATTATATAAAATATACAAATGAAATTGCTGAATTACAATATTTGTGACGCATGGTTTTTTTTTTTGTTGTCTTTAAATGTTAATCAGTTAAAGGTTCAGTGACTCATATTTACAGTTTGAGATTAATCTAATTAACTACGAAGGCATTTTTTACATTGTCTTCTTTGTCTTTACCACGGGTGCGAATAATTCTGGAGCAGTTTGAATTTGAATACATTTGAAAGTATATTGGCTCATAATATAAAATGTAAATGTTTTGATTAAATGAGATATTTATACTAAATCAGAGTAGATGGGTGGGTGGATACGTGGATGGATGATGGATGGCTGAATGGGTGGGTGGATGCATAAGTGGGTGGGTAGATGAATGGATCTTTGGTGGATGGTAGGATGGATGGATGGATGGATGAATGAAGGGGTGGATGATAGATTGATTGACGGGTGGGTGGGTGGATGGATCTTGGGTGGATCGAAGGATGGATAGATGAATGGATGGTTGGATGAGAGATTGATTGATGGGTGGATGGACAGATAAGGGGGATGGATGGATGGATGGATAGGTAAGTGGATGGGTGGATGGAATGGCTGGCTGGATGGATGGATAAGCAAGTGGATGAGTGGTTGGATGGAGGAATGGAGGAATGGGTGGATGGATGGATGTTAGATTGATGGGTGGGTAGGTGAGTGGATCTTGGGTGGATGGATGGATGGATGGATGGATGGATGAATGGAGCGGTGGATGATAGATTTTTGGTGGATGGACTGGACGGATGGACGGGTAAGTGGATGGATTGGATGGATGGATGATAGATTGATTGATGGGTTGGTAGGTAGATGGATCTTGGGTGGATGGATGGATGATAGATGGATTTTTGGGTGGATGGATGGATGGATGGGTATGTAGATGGGTTGATGGATGGATGGCTGGATGAATGATAGATTGATTGATGGGTGGGTAGGTGGATGGATCTTGGGTGGATGGATGAATGGAAAGGTGGATGATAGATGGATTTTTGGATGGATTGATAGATGGATGGATGAGTTGATGGATGATAGATTGATTGATGAGTGGGTAGGTGGATGGATCTTGGGTGGATGGATGGATGAATGGAGAGGTGGATGATAGATGGATTTTTGGGTGGATGGATGGATGGATGGATAGGTAAGTGGATGGGTGGATGGAATGGCTGGCTGGCTGGCTGGATGAGTGAGTGGATGGATGGGTGGACAGATGGAATGACTGGATGGATGGATGGAGAAAAAAGTGGGTGGACGGATGGATAGGTAGAATGGATGAATGGCTAAATGGACAGTAGTTTGGATGGTTGGGTAGATGAGTGGATGGATGGATGAACAGGCAAATGAACTGATAGATAGATTAGTGGACAGATATATTTATTAATACAGAAGAAACAGGACTTGACTAAATTCATGTTAAAGATCTTAACATTAGTTTTGAAATAATAAAAGCATTAAAATCTCTAGTGACTTTACTTCCTTTTTTATTTACCCTCTCTCTCTCTCTCTCTGTAGAGATTATGACCTGTCGTACCTGTCTCTGCGCACCTGTATCGGCCTGTGGACGGCCTTCCTGTGTTTTCTCCTGGTTGCCACGGACGCCAGCTCTCTGGTCTGCTACATCACACGCTTCACAGAGGAAGCCTTCGCCGCCCTCATCTGCCTCATCTTCATCTACGAGGCTATAGAGAAGCTCATTCATCTGGGAGAACTCTATCCTGTCAACTCACACAGTGACCTGGATAAACTCACACTGGCCTAGTGAGCGTGCACACACACACACACACACACACACACACACACACACACTTTACTGTATCCCTGTATCACAACTGTCCCAGTTGCTAACGAAGAATTTGGAAATAAATCCAATATAGAGGGCGCACGGTGGCTTAGTGGTTAGCACGTTCGCCTCACACCTCCAGGGTTCGATTCCCACCGCTTCCCTGTGTGTGCGGAGTTTGCATGTTCTCTCCGTGCTGCGGGGGTTTCCTCTGGGTTCTCCGGTTTCCTCCCCCAGTCCAAAGACATGCATGGTAGGCAGACTGGCGTTTCCAAAGTGTCCGTAATGTATGAATGGGTGTGTGAATGTGTATGTGAGTGTGCCCTGCGATGGCTTGGCACCCTGTCCAGGGTGTACCCTGCTTTGCGCCCCATGCTCCCTGGGATAAGCTCCAGGTTCCCCGTGACCCTGTAGGATAAGTGGTATAGATGATGGATGGACATCCAATATAGAGCTAACAGAGCTGACACACAGAAAGCTTCAAATGATATATACTTTTATATACTCGTTGTCACTGACACTGTGGCTTTACCGGGTGCTAGCTAGCTAAATCATTAGCTTCAGGCGTGAGCTAGCTCAGAATCCTTATTTTCCAATTGCCTAGCAACAGTGTTCTCACGTGAATGGATTCTCACACAACACACTTGCCATGCTAACGATTTAGCTCACTAGAACATACAGTAGCTGTATAGTCCTCGACATGGCGACAGTGAAAACGTGACAAACCCATCAGGAAGACCAACATTTCTCTGAGACGTGGTTAAAAAACAAAAACTCCATATGACTAAAATGAGACAGTAATTTTACACGTATAGCATCGACAGCTAGCTAAGCTCGCGAACTCTGATCTAGTATAAAAAAATTCAGACTTCTAAAGTCCACAAGACTGGACTTTTCACGTGGAAAAATACATTTCAACATAACATCTAGAAGTGTGTGTGGGTTTGAAATCCCCAAACCCTCCTGCAAATGTTCTTTTTGTTTGTGTAATCCCACAGTATTTTCTGATGAACCTAACTGCTTCTGTTTGTAAGATAAACAACCTCAGCGACTCTGATTTGAGAATAAACCATGACTGAAGACTGACATGCTGTTTTATTTCTACACTTTCCTGTGTTGTGTATTCTCAGCTGTAAATGTGCAGTGCCTGACAACCCTAGTAATAAAACTCTGATGATGTGGACTGAGAGGAACGTCACAGCGTCTGAAGTGCCGTGGAGCAACCTCACTGTGAAGGTACTTCAAATGCTCACATGAAGGCTTCGGGACAGGAGTTTACGATTTGTGGTTTATCAGTAAGCGGGGTTTTTTTTCCTCTTATTCACTTCGAGAGAGAGAGAGAGGGGGAAAAAGACGGGCTGGTGAGGGAAAGACTGTTTATAGCTACTATAACGCAGCTATAACTTGTTTTGCGGACGTTCTTCAACATTACATGGAGCTCAGAATGGATACAGAAATTAACCATTGGCAAATTGCTGTAGTATAAGTGGAATAAAACACTGTGGGATGTGTGTTATTCTTTACGTGCTCTGATCCTGTCAGTGTGAGAGAAGAACTGTCTCGTACTCGTCCCAGTTCTTCCTCATCTGCTAAAAGTGTGTATCTGTGTGTGTGTGTGTGTGTGTGTGTGTAGGAGTGTTTAGATCTGCACGGCCACTTTGTCGGGACGGCTTGTGGTCATCACGGCCCCTACACTCCCGATGTACTCTTCTGGTCAGCTATCTTGTTTTTCTCCACCTTCTTCCTGTCCACCTTCCTCAAGCAGTTCAAGACCAGCAGATATTTTCCGACACGGGTAAAACCTGCTCTTGTGGGCACTTTAACGTGACACACACACACACACACACACACAGAAACACATTCTGAATATTTCGGGTCGTTTTCTTTTTAAAGGTGCGGTCTATGATCAGTGATTTTGCCGTGTTCCTGACAATCGTTCTCATGGTGCTGATCGACTTCGCCATCGGAGTTCCATCTCAGAAACTACAAGTGCCAAGCAAATTTAAGGTAAAATAGTATAAAACAAGACCTGGCCCGAACAGGGATCTAATAGGGAACGTCTAGCTGAGTTTCCACCAATCTGAAAAGCTACTGGAACGATTACTGGAGTACTGACTACAGGGAACCTGCAGGGCATTACCTCGTGTTAGTTTTAGGCATTTCATCTCATTTTCTTGCATCTAGGGAAGCCTATGGGGCAGTGCATCTCGTTTGCGCCACGGTTATGGCACCCGTCATGTTTCCTTGCAATTAGATGAATCCCATTGGGCACTGGACCACGTGTACTCCATTAGAAGGGTATTTTTTAGGCCAATGCATCACGTATTGTCCATTGGAAGGGCATACTGTAGAGCAGTACAACATGTATTGTCCTCTGCCAGGGCACCCTATAGGGCAGTCCATATTTTCGTCACTCGATGGGAACCCACTTCTTCATGTTCTTCATGAATTGGGCACTGGATATCATATTCTCACTGGACGGATACCTTTTAGGCAGGGCAGTGCATGATATATATTCTCCACTAGAAGGGCACCCTATAGGGCAGTGCATGACGTATTCTTCACAGGAAGGGCATCCTAGAAGGCACTTCATCATGTTTTCTTGCACATGCTATAGAGGCCTTTTAATAGGTATTTCTTCATATTTTTTGCTACACTTTTGCTAAGTGTGTTACTGGTGATTTTGTGTTAGCCTACACGGGATGACCGCGGCTGGCTGATTAACCCGATTGGTCGGAACCCGTGGTGGACGGTTCTGGCAGCGGCAATACCGTCCATGCTCTGCACCATCCTCATCTTCATGGACCAGCAAATCACAGCCGTCATCATCAACCGCAAAGAACACAAACTGAAGGTGAGACCCTCTGAGATTTTTCTTTGTACTCATGTGCATATGTTGATAAATTACCAATGGTGTTCTTGGCACAGCTGGTTTACATTTAGTGATGCCACAAAACTCCATAAAAGGAAAAGCTCCCAGAGAGCTGAAAACAACAAAACAACAACTAAACAGTTCAAGAGCGCCTCATAAACTCCAGCTCCTCCATTGCAGCACATGGACACACACTAACTCTTCATCGATTTATAGGGAACCATTACTTTTGTCCTAATTTTATGGCTAGATACAACTGCATATATGAGACAAGTGTGTGACTTGTTTATACAGTGTGTGTGTGTGTTCTTCCCACTCTGTAGAAGGGCTGCGGCTACCACTTGGACCTGTTGATGGTGGGGGTGATGCTGGCTGTGTGTTCAGTGATGGGCTTGCCGTGGTTCGTAGCAGCGACCGTGCTGTCAATCTCCCACGTCAACAGTCTAAAACTGGAGTCAGAAAGCTCTGCCCCCGGGGAGCAGCCACGATTCCTGGGCATCAGAGAGCAGAGACTAACCGGCCTGGTCATCTTCCTGCTCATGGGCTGCTCTGTGTTTATGACTGGTGCTTTACAGGTACATCATGAACATTTCATTGTACATGTACGATATACTAGCATGCCTACGCTTCATTTTTAGACTAAATGGGCGACTAAATGGGCAGCTTAATGGGCGGCTGTGGATCAGGTGGTAGAGCGGGTTGTCCACTAATCGTAGGGTTGGCGGTTCGATTCCCAGCCCGCATGGCTCCACATGCCGAAGTGTCCTCGGACAAGACCCTGAACCCCAAGTTGCTCCCGATGGCAAGCTAGCGCCTTGCATGGCAGCTCTGCTACCGTTGGTGTGTGAGTGAATGGGTGAAAGAGAACCAGTGTAAAGCGCTTTGTAGAACCGCTAAGGTTAAAAAAAGCGCTATATAAGTGCAGACCATTTAAATGTATAAAACCATGGCAACTGATTCCAAACCATTTTGACCAAATTACATTCTGTCCAGCAACACATTAAATGTATACCTGGTATTAAACATACCAGGCAAAAAATCAGAAATGTCTGCTACAAAGTCGACAAAACCCGGAAGTGATCAATTTCAGAAGTCTCTTTAAATTTTAAACATTAAACATTAATTTACTGAAAGGTCGCTTGGTGAATTCTGCACATGGTTCCACCATCAGTAGTGATCATGTGATCTCCTCTGTTTCCTCAGTTCATCCCCATGCCAGTGTTGTATGGAGTGTTCCTCTATATGGGTGCTTCCTCTCTCAAAGGCATTCAGGTAGAAATGTTCACCTTTCACACACACACACACACACATTCCTGACTTACACTCTCCTTGCTCTACTTTGGCAGTTAAAATACCTCCTCCTCACTAATGAACTACCGTACCTACAGGCTCATTAACTTATTTCCTAACCCAGTTCTCTCTCTCTCTCTCTCTCTTTCTCTCTCTCAGTTTTTTGACCGTTTGAAGTTGTTCGGCATGCCGGCAAAACATCAGCCGGATTTCATCTACCTTCGGCACGTTCCTCTAAGAAAAGTTCACCTGTTCACCATCACACAGCTCACCTGTCTTGTACTGCTATGGGTCATCAAGACATCCCCCGCGGCCATCGTATTCCCCATGATGGTACGGTCCAAAACAACATGCATGTGGGATTTCAGCGTGAACTTACTTACAATCGCGTTAAATAGCACATCTTACTATTACTAAGGTGTAGTATTTCAGTGCATTTAGCCTCAGACAGAGAACAATGTGATATTATGAGCTCATATTACATAAACCCTGGAGGTCATTTAGCCCATTTAGGAAGTAGGTGGTTTTGATAGGTGACAAAGCAGACCACAGGATCTTAAAGCGCACCTATTATGGTTTTGAAACGTGCCTAATATTGCTTTAAAAGGTCTCATACAATAGATTTACATGCATTGAAGGTAAAAAAAAACAAACAAAAAAAACCTTTAACGTGCTCATAATTTAAACTGCAGCGTTACCTTTTTTCCCCCAGTGTCACAAACGACTCGTTAAATGATCCG
>JANDJT010000012.1:2835115-2849916 GCA_024331685.1 Stegophilus panzeri | reverse complement strand
CAGGAAGTAAAGTCTGGAATCACTAACGACTCGATTCAGCCGTTCAGAATCGCTTCCTTCTTTTGGGAGTCGATAACGCCGTTCATCCTGCGCTTTGATTTTTGAAACTCTGCAGACGTTTTACATTCACATACAGCTACGTATATAACACACGACATGAAAGGGAATATCTGAAAAACCATAATAGGTGCACTTTAAAACATTGAGATGTGGAGATTTTGCCTTTATATTATTAACATTCAAATAGTTTTCAGGCAATGAATGGGTGAAATGAATGAAAGCATTTTTGCTAGTCTACTTTAAACTAAATATTCTAATAATGTTAAAGGAAGGAAGAAGAAAAAGATGGAGAAATCTCCTCGAAATTAATCCGCAAAGTACAATGCTAACATATGCTACACAGTTTAAAATATCTTTAAGGTCATTTTTTTTAATCGTAAATAACAATAATTATAAATATCCTCCAGAAAACAGTGGGCAAATTTCATGATTAAATAAAATTTGTTTATTTTACATTTTATTTCATTCTTTTAAATCAGTTATTTGAAAATGCATGTACTTTAAATCCAGTTTTGTAGCCTTTAATATGTGAATTATTCATTTTCTTAACCGTTTTATAGAATGTGTTACTATGAGGACGGTTATAGCCGTTGTATACGTATATAAGTGTATAAGTGTGGTCGGTTATGATGGAATATACGAGCTCTGATTATTGTGTTGTGTATCACCAGGTGCTGGCGCTGGTCTTCATCCGTAAACTGCTGGATTTCTGCTTCACCAAACGGGAGCTGAGTTACCTCGATGACCTCATGCCTGAGAGCAAAAAGAAGAAACTTGATGACGCGTCTAAAAAGGCAGAGGAGGTAGTGCAGACAATGACCTCAGGCATCCGGCAAGACAATATCCAAACTGTCCTGCTAGTGATATGGAGATTTGACGAGTGTGTGTGTGTGTGTGTGTGTGTAGCAAGAGTCACAGGAGATGCTGGTTGATGACTCAGACAGAGGAGAGGATAAAAACACGGTGCGGATCCCCATGGAGAGCAGCAAGCTACTACAATCTCTTAAAACACCAGACCCCAGGTAACACCAACTGTTTCTCACACACTCTATAGGCCTACACAAGCACCGTCAGCCGTATTAACAGCCATGATGTCATGCACACCACGTTTATTGAAAAGGTGCTTAGTTTTTAGTAAGATCTCTAAATTCGATCCTCTCTTCTCTTCTCCTCTCCTCTTGTAGGACTGACCCCTCCGACATCAACATCTCGGACGAAATGTCTAAAACTACGGTCTGGAAATCTCTTCGCTCCAATCACGGTGACACACACCGTGCAGCAGGGCTCAAAAAGGTAATAAAGATCATGTTAGCAAAACAACCACAACCACTTAGCGTCGGCTAAGTTAAGACGCTAGCTAGCTTGGCACATAGATTCTGCGGCTACAAACTATAATATTTGGATACGAAATAGTGTTAAGCCATATGATGTAGTCTCTGCTTTCACACTTTTTTCCCCCCCCCCTTAGCAAATGTTTTACATGTAATCCTACAGGAAGTGACTACTTTTAAAAAGTGCTAGCATCACAGCAGAGCTAATTTTAAACAACAAAAAAAGTCTTGTTAGTGAGTGAGATTAATCAAAAACATTTAATAGCAAAGACAAACAACCTCCTCCTCATCAGATTTACACCTATCTATATTTCCTCTGCCTTACTGAGAATAATAAATCGAATCTATACAGCGAGGCTAGTTAGTTAGCTGATATTAGCTTAAACTGGTAAGAGCGCTGTTATGTTTTAAGCATGGATGTTACGTGAGGCAGGGTTTGGGTTTTTTATTTCTTCATATCAGCACAAAAAGCGCTCTGACCAGCACTTTTTCTTGAAAAAAAAAACAAAAAAAAAAACACTGAGGATGAAAGCAGCTTTACTACAGTACTTTAACTATATTGTAAAGTCTCTACACGTGCAAAAATGCTAATTTTGGGTTGTGTTAGCAAAGCACAGATAATCCCAACCAGCCATCAGAGAAGATTTAAACAAAACATATATTTATTTTTGAATGTAGAACTACTTCTACATTCATAAATCGAAGGTTGACCTTGCTAGCTCGCTAGCAAACTCAGGTGCTAGCATCACTCTGTGATTAGCTGTAAACTCTTCAGAAATTTCACTAGCTGTTGCTAGGAAGATATATTACTCATTGGACACTCAGCTGTGCTTTTCCTTCTTTCATCACTCTCTTTTTCTTTTGCTTGTGTGTGTGTGTGTGTGAATTTTCTGTCCGCAGGATTGCCAGTGAAGAGCCACGCAAAGCCTGCGAATTCATAACTAGTGAATTAACACCATTCTCTCTCTCTCTCTCTCAAACCCACACACACACACACACACACACACACACACACACACACACATGCACAAAATACATACTACATACCATTAATCCTCCTTATAGCCATGAGGTGAGAGTGTGTATAC
Organism: Stegophilus panzeri; assembly: GCA_024331685.1. Lineage (NCBI taxonomy): Eukaryota > Metazoa > Chordata > Actinopteri > Siluriformes > Trichomycteridae > Stegophilus > Stegophilus panzeri. The sequence goes on along the minus strand of JANDJT010000012.1, from coordinate 2,847,437 downwards.
GGTGTGTGTGTGTGTGTGTGTGTGTTTAGTGTGTGTATAAAGGAGTACACTTCTCTACCCCTAAAACCAGGCTCCCTGTTTCATTTTAGCACTTTAACGCCGTCTATAATGTCACAGTCACTGCACTGAAAGTTTGTATTTTATTTAAGGCGTAATGACTTTCGATGTATACGATTACTGCTGTATATATACTGTTGGAAATAATAACCTCAGTAATAAGAGTAACATGTCTTGACGATGTACTTTAGCCGAGCGATTGAAGAGTTGCTTTTATTTTTAGTGATCCAATTTGTCCAAAACAGGTTTCAGCGTCAGAATTAAAAGCAATTAAAGGGATATTCCAGTGGGGTTTTTTTTTTCAGGCACTCTGCAGATGTATATGGATATTTTTTTTTTTTAGAAAAACAGTTTGTTCTCCGTACTTTTCGTTCATGGGGATGACTCCAGATCCACCGTGACCCTGACCAGGTCACGTGACCAGTCCTGTTTGTTTTCACCATGTGTTTTTTCCCCCGCATTAATCTGTCTCTTCTGCTCAATACATAGCTCTTATTGTTATTCTTACGGTGTTTGAAACAACAGTTTATGATATACTATCACCGTGGTTTTTGCGAATCACACTGGTTTCGTCTACATTTTCAAAAACCTCTACACACTGTACGTGTGGACGTGGTGCGATCTGTACTGTGTGATTACACCAGACAAGAATTCATGCTTCATGCTCCGAGAAAACATGTTTGGAAAAACTCCAAACTCGTTTAGAATGGAAGTCTATGGGCAGATGTTGATGCCACAATCTCTAAACCGAGGGAAATGTAATAGAGTTCTACTGAAATACATGTATTACACACAAAATTCAACATCTGCCCTCATAGACTTTCAGTTATAAGTGACTTTCGAGTACGTACAGAGAAACGTGTCCACTACATACTATTTACATAGACATTACGTTAAACACTGGACTATTCCTTTAATTCTAGTAGAATAATATGATCAGTGCACTGAATAAAGACCCAACATTTTGTGTGAATGCTTTGTGTTGGACAGCATAGAAAATGAGCAATAAAGGACAATAATAGATCATTACTGATAGCCTGAAAGACTATGAATAAGAAATAACGTAAAACATATACAAGAAAGAAGCAATCGATTTGAATAAGGGTTGCCAAATCTAATCTAATTATTTATTTCCACTATATATGTAATCTAGCACTACAAGTGTGGCCTCATTCAGTGTGTCATTAATGGGTTGGCCTCAATGGTGGGAATGGGGTTAAATGTCAACGTTAGCTTCGATGGCGTTAAGAGAAGCAACTAATCAAAGGAAAAACTCCACTCTGAATCACATTAAACATGTTTATATTGAAATATTTGTGGTGTGTTTAGCGATTTCTGGTGCTAATTTGTTGGTTGGGTGTTGTATTTTACGCTGTTATTCACGTGTCAGATCTCTTAATGCAGTTACAACGTGGTTTATTAAGAGAAAAACTTTTTTTTTTTTTTTTTTTTAAAATACACGTGGGTCAGGTTTCACTGTTCGCTCCTAAAAACAAAAGAGCAATATCTTCTTTTCTCACTCACCAATTTCCATGTTGTATTAATGAGCAATCCGGCGTAGAAGTAGCGGAGACGTCGGTCCAGATGTTCGGCTCCCATAATGCAACGCAGGTACAGCAGAGACTCGTGGCATGAACGTTGAAGCTTTGAAAGCTGATCTGAGTTCTGGAGTTTACCGATGAGGAGGTGAGAGAGCTGGACAGACTGCAGGACTAAAGCGCCGCTGCATCGGTTTTTAGCTAGCGACGGGTAAATCCCACTGCGGCAGTATCAGAAGGTAATTGTGGGTAACGTAGGAAACCGTTAACCAAAGTGTTTGTCACCTCAGGATCGCATTACAGAAAAGACCTCGGACGTTACTAATGATCACGTGCTAATTCTAAATATCGATCGATATGCAAGTCTTTCAGGGTGGAGTTTTCCTTTAATTAGGTGGTCCCGATGTCTTTTTCCTTCATCCAGACACATCTTACGTCGCTGTTTAAACCTGTTTAAGCAGTAATGAAGACGGAGAGAAAGCCTCCTCAGGGTTTAGAGATCAGACGTTGGTTTAAAGCCACACAACTCAATTTTTAAAAGCCATTTAAAGGAATACTCCGGCATTTTTCAACCTAATCTCCATCCACTGTATCTGTGGTGAGTGTGTGTGTGTGTGTGTGTGTGTGTGTGTGTGTGTGAGAGAGAGAGATAATAATAGACAAGAAAAAAAAAATCATTTAGCGCCAAACTCACTTACAATGGAAGTCAACGTCAATGGAATACAATGGAAATGTATTGCTGCACTTGGACTTCCAATGGGAAGAATGCCGGAGTGTCCTTTATTGATGTGTACAGGATGTTTTTTATTTTTAACCTTTAAAGCTCAGAGCAACCCCATCATGAGCCAATCCATAAATTTCTACAAATATGGTGCAGATAAAGCCATTAGATTAGCAAGCACACTTTCTTCTTAAGCTTCATATGGGTTCAAGTCACAGGGTCATGGATTTTCCTCAACCCTCACAATAAACCTTTGACCCGTTTTGGTCCCTCCTCCATTATGGGCGTGGCCCCTTACCATCTCCGCTATTTACTTGTATTATATTTTTTTAAAAAGACTTTTTTTTTAAATAAAAAAGGTAGGGGTTCAGCGTTGAGAGTCGTGTTTGAAATTTTCAGGTCTGATGAACAATTTTCACCTCAATAAAACAAGATCTTGATTTGTAGTTGCACTTTATGTAGATATATACGCAGAATATGAGTTTCTATTTTTAAGCCGACGATCTCAGAGAGCGTATCTGTGTATTATGATTTATTTTAGTAAGAAATTCCTGTATATATACTGTAATAACGGATCGGTGGAGTACATATACATACATATTTTGCTTATAATAATAGCGAAACAGGTGTTGCTGGAAGAATGAAAACTGGCATTACTTTTCGTTTTAAACGGTTGTCAAGCCAGTTAACGATTGCGTGATCGATGAATGTAAATAACGCTGCCTTCAAGTCCTGCCGGAAATATCCTGATTGCTGGGTGAGCGCGCTTGAACGCCACGACAATGTCACGACTGCACCTGGGGAACTCATATTAGGGAACTGTTAATTGTCTTCATAAAGAAAACTTATTATTATTATTATTATTATTACACTTAGCAGACACCCTTATCCAGAGAGACTTACATGTATCTCATTTATACATCTGAGCAGTTGAAGGTTAAGGGCCTTGCCCAAGGGCCCAACAGTGGCAGCTTGGCGATGATGGAGTTTGAACTCATGACCTTCCGAACAGTAGCCCAACATCTTAACCACTGATCCACCACTGCTCGTATTTCCGACGAGGCCAGACTTTTCCGAGTCAGGGGTGTGTCATTAAGAAAAAGTGAACTGTTTAGTCCTTTATTTTCTTTCAGTAAGTCAAAATAAACGTCTTGTCGTCGATTTTCTTCCCAACCGAAACCACTTGAACACACGCCGATGGCGTAATCATGACCTCTGAACTCGTACGCACGAAGATCTGAACAGGATTTGAAGGCAGCATGTGTAATGTTCTACGACAGGGTGTGTACAGATAAAAGCTTGATTACTAATATATCGATGTCTGAAATATGCTTTATTTCCATTTTAGATAACGTCCCATTCAGTAACAAATAAAACACTGTTACAGGAAATGATTATTTTTGCTATAACAGCTCGTCCTGAAGTGCTTTATTCCTCTTATACCGCAGCAATTTGCTAACCATTACTAATTCGTATCTATTGACATATCAGAATGACCCATCATACACGTTTATAGTTAGATTTAATGTCCTCGAAACAAACTAGTTCCTGTTATCACTTGCGTTATAGCAGCTATAAACAGTCGTTCCCTCACCAGCCTTTCTCTCTCTCTCTCTCTCTCTCTCTCTCTCTCTCTCTCTCTTTTTATTTTTAAATAAGACCACAGCAAAAAAAAAAAAAACCCACAGCTTGTCACGTTACTGAGAACCCACAAAACGTAACCTCGTCTGTCCTGAACATGTCCGAACACTTTACCTCTGACTGTTACAAAGCTCTGACACTGGAGACTCCTTCCATAAACGACTTTCTGTTTATTATTCGTCTTAGATTATGTTGGTTATTAGTCCGCTGTACAAACCCCTGCGAATAAGCGGTTGCTATAGTAACTAATCGTAAAGAATGATCAGAATCAAGAATTCCACAACAGATATTTAAAAAAAAAAAAAAAAAAAGTTTCTGATTTTTAAAATACAAAAAAATTAAATAAATAAATGTAGACAATATGCCTTCACACACACTCACAAGCTGTGCGCACCCTGCTACAGACATCAACATCACGGCAATGTGACATAGAGAACGTAGGGATCGTTTGTTATTGTTGTGTTTATACTCGTCGTTAATCACCTTTACTGTTCGTCTTTTGACTGTCTCAACGTGTCTGGGAAAAATAAGTAAATAAATAAATCGCTGGAATCTGTTCCTTCCAACAAAAAGAACGAAAGACAGGTTTAAAAAAACAAAAAACAACAACAACAACCCCAAAAACAACGAAAAGTTGGTTTCATTTGATTTGTGTGTCGTTGTGCTGTTCTGAGTGTTGTTGCTACTGTCCATAAAAATCCTACTTAATCATTTAGTTTTTATTAATGTATTAAGATATAAAAACGCCGTCTTTTTCAATATTTAACTGCAACTAAAATGACGTTAACATTTTAACGACACCGAATCTGTCTGAACACAATGTTTAATATATGTTCATCTGTTTCCATGTAATTATTAAAACCAGCAGCACTTCGGTGTGTATTAGTCCCCCTATAGCAACGTTCACCTTGGTGTCCAGTACTTTAACTGCCAAAGCAGAGCCAGGAGAGTGTAAGTAAGGAGGGAGAGTGTGTGTGTGTGTGTGTGTGTGTGTGTGTGTGTGTGTTGTAGTAAGGCTCAGATTGTCTGGTCAGATATAACCTGTCTGCAATAAATTTATGCTTGGTTGATAAACAGAGTCTGCATTTCAATGTGTTTTCTTTGTCCTGATTTTGGACAGAATGTGTTGTGTTTATATATTACACGTGTACACTCTTAACGGTTCTTTGGTTTTCATGCTTGGGTTCTATGTAGAACGCTATAAGAGAGGAGAGCGGCGTTTTTCTATTTGAAAGTGACGTTTTTAAAGAAATAAACCACTTCGGGGGTGTGCCGTTATGGGAAAATAATCAGCCACAGGGTGGTGTGATGAAGCCAGACCCTGGAGTTGATTAGTTTCCTGTAACGGCACATCCTGAAGTGTTTTATTCCTCTTACACTGCAGCAATTTCCCAACACAATTTTTATTTATTTATATATATATATATATATTTTTTTTTTTATAAAAACAACAACTCTTCATAATTTTTATCCATTTCTAGTTACATTTACTGCTGGGGAACGTGAGTTAGTTTTGATTATCGCTTACTTTAGCGCACATACAGTATAAACGGTCGTTTATAACCCACCAGCTTCTCTCTTTTTTTTAATAAGACAAAAAAAAAAAAAAAAATGTCACTGAGAAACATCTCCTCTGTCCTGAAGAGGTCGGAAAACTTTACAGAAACGACGGCCGCCTTAAAATGTCCTTCTTAACCTTCTGTCAGAGCTGCGGTTATAGAAAATTAATCAACACCCTTCTGACCAATCAGATTTGAGATTTCAGTAGTGCTGTGTTAATATGGGAATACAAAATAATAATAATAATAATAATAATAATAATAATAATAATAATTTTAAAAAAATAAATAATAAAAAAAGAGTCAGTACTGGGTTGTTAAGAGGAAATAAGAGGATTTCTTTTTTTACTTTTTAGCGTTATAAAGTGTAACGTACATTTAATCAGTCATTTCTTTTAAAGTGTCCGTCAGTTATATTCCAGACAAATTAATATCCAATTCTGGGGGGGGGACCCCCAACATTTCTATCGGACTAGTAAATGTTTTAAAGCGATGTTGTACTGTATCAGACAGGAAATCCTTTCCAAGCCTGCAGATGCTGAGAGAAGAGAGCGGCAGATTCCCTGGCCGTGTCCAGCTGCTTCTCACACCAGTGCATCAGAAAGTCTCGCAACACACTCACACGTGCTTTATGATACCACTCGATCTGAAACATAACGAGATCGAAGAACCGTTTCATCAAGAATATACATCACTACAAAACTACACACACACACACACTTTATAAGTCTAAGGGCAGATGTTGAACTCCGTCAATAAACACTAGTACTGTAGTTACGGTATTGTGGCACGTGTTTAGTTTAAACATAGCTACATACATACAAAAGGAAAACATTTTTGAGAAAGTTTGCGAAAGTCAATACGGAGGAGGGATTGCATGACTTTCTCTTTCTGATCGTTTGCTGGGAAATTATATAGAGAGAAAGAAATCCCAGTAACATGCTGAAAAGCTCATGTCTGTGCTAATGGGTACAGGTTATAAAGGATGGTTTGTGCGATGTACTTTAATTTAAAAAAAAGAAAAAGAAAAAAAGAAAAAAAAAGCATAAGATCTAAACGTCAAAACAAACGCGTTACCTCTTCCTTCGCGACTGATGAGATGAGATTGAACTCCTCCCGTGTAATTTTCTGCACTCCGTCCATCTATAAGATCACACGGAGAACATTAATGTACCCCGTTTTCACATGTTTAAACGTTTAACTCCTCGTGGATGCTTGGTTTCGATTATACGAGTTGGTATTTCCTGATACATTTTTGGCTAAATTGACATTTTATGCCACAAAACCGGTATCCTAAGCTAACTAGCTACTTGGGTATTATTAGTGATGGACAAAATAATGATTTTTTGACTGTTAAAGTGAATTCTTTCCCTATAAGGGCAAACCCTGAAGTGTTGAATTAATCTTATACCGCAGCAGTTTGCCAACAATTGCAATATTTTATTTATTAAAGAACAACGCATCATAATTTTCGATCTTTTAGTCGTGGAATGACCACAAAACAAGTTACCACTTAGCAGCTATAAACAGTGGTTCCCTCACCAGGTTCTCGTTTTCTTTCCTTCTCTAATAAGACAATAAAAACAAAAAGGCAATTTAGATTTTCCTCATTGGTGATTGGTCGGAAAATAAGCTCAACAAACTTTAATCCATCATGTAAGATATGCAAATACCACGTTGATCTTTTGCTAAGCTAGCTACGTAGATAATGTTACAAAATGATGCACGAAACTGTGATTGCGTTGGTAACGTTTGGCTGCTGTTTAATCGCAAATCAAGGCCTCGTGTTGGCCTGAAACAAACACGAGCTAGTTTACTAGCAGTTAGCTAGCCTGCTGGCTGTTTGGATGACAGGAGGACATGTGGGCGTTTCCAAATGTGCTTATCATGCATATTCATATTTCCAGGCATTTGAGGAGAAATGTGTACAGATGTTTCTAGATCGTATTACAAATATTGAACTAAAAACGATTTTCTAGAGAAAAATGATTTTTCTAGAGTGTGTGAGAGAGAGCGAGCAAGAGAGAGAGAGAGAGAGACAGACTCACAACTGCTCTCTTGTTGGGTTTGGCTTTTTCCGCGTTCCTAACGATGATTTCCAGTTCCACTAGTTTACAGGTTCTTCTGAACAACATCTCCTACAAAAACAAGGGGAAGAAAATGACTGAACCACTCAGTTCTCACCCGAGGCCACCTCACGCACCTCTAACACAAAAATAAACCCCTCATATTACATCACAGGGTTTCAAATCGAACCGTCCCGAAATGGTGTTATACTTAAACGTCCCCTGGTCGGTAATTAACGCCGAGTTCTACCGCAGCGCTGCCGAATCCTCCGTCCTATAACGGGTTTATATTAACGTCACGGTCTCTATAGTAACAGCTCTATAGCGGACGTGCTATATACATAAAACATAATAAGGAGACGTTTATTTAACCTTTAATGCGAGGAGTCTCCAGGAACAAAAGATGTTTTCCCCCCCGATACGATACGTCTTTCCGGTTTCTCTGTATCGTGACGAGCTGTGTTTATTTATTTCTTTTTTTTAATCTTATAAACATCAAAAACGAAGCTAAAGTAACTTTTAAAAATGAAACGTAACTATAAACGGATAAAAAGTAGGTCTCTTTAATGTGTTGTTATTCTTAACTAAGCAACTTCAACACCAAGCTGTCGCTGATTATTTTCTCTTTAGGCCTATTATTCACTAATTTCTCCATCTGGGGATTAATAAAGTATTATCTTATCTTATCTTATATAACGGAGTTTTGCTTGACGGACGGATACGCACTCGTTTCGCATCCTGGTAGCGAGACTCGAGATCCAAACCCAACCCCAAGGTGCGTGCGTCGTTCTCCGACACTTTGTCGAGATTTCTCTGGAAACAAATGGAAGAAAAAAGAAAAAAAAAGATCAGATTAAAAAAAAACAAACAACAACAACAACAACAACAACAAAAAAAAAAACCAGTCTAATCTAATACAATCATTTCCTACACCACTTCCTTACTTTCACTGCGTCCATTATATCCGACAGCTTCAGACAAATCCTGAGCAAAGAAAGTCTGTGAGTTTAATATACAGTATGTCACGAAAAAATTAAAGAAACACTCGCTCGACCCTAAAAATATTTAGGGTTTAATCAGACAGGTTTCGAGACACAAAACCCCTGACTTATGTTTATTAAATAATATCCCGGTACTACCTTTGCACTGTTAATATTTGAAACTTTTTTTAAAAAATATTAAAGCATTTTTCTTTCAAATCAGCCACATATTTCTCTCTGTTCATTTCAACGCCAGCGACATGAAGAATAACGAAATTCAAAAGAAGTTTTCATTTCTGTATGCATGTAAGAGATCATTTCTAAGATTTGGCCCTGATCGGCGTCTTCACGAAGGTCACCGTGACCTTACACACACACTTACGTGGAGAAGGCCACGGCGGACGGATTGTCCTGATTAACACAGAGATGTAATGAAGTGGAGAAATGGCCACATGCCAAAGCAAGCCCTGCAAACACACACACACACACACACACACACACACACACACACTATACTGCACTGCACTGCACTGCACTGCGTTTCTTTCCTCTGAAACTGAATCATACACGTCGTGTTACACGAAGTGACAGGAAGTTAGAGTCTTACTCTGCTTTGTCAGCACAACGTCGAGGAATTTCTGTTGGAAATCACATGACATTCAATTCTGAGAAATTAACACACAAAAAAACAGAGAGACGCATGAATAATAGAGCAATCGGTGTGAAGAAACGAAAGGCCGAACCTCCGAGGCGGCTTTAAATATGGCAGTCGTGTGTGTGTTGCGTTCTCTCTCGTTGTGAAAGAATTCTTCCACATCCTGAGGAGACACACCGGGTTAATAATCAAACCGCGGCTCAGTACACGTTATTGAGTTGTTGTTTTTTTTATTTATTTTTTTTATTAATGTCGTGTTTACTCACCTTGTGACCCTCCTTCCTCATTTCCTCCACGGCCTGACTGAGGCGGTCGAAGATGCCCTTCTTGCTGCGCTGTTTAGAGGCCAACTGAGAGACGTAGACAGAAATGTAGCAAGAAAGAAAACGAAATGGCACATTCGTGTTATTTCGAAAGATGTTTCAGTTTCACATAACTGCACCGTGTGTGTTTTTTTCTATCGCCTCATACTTTTGACTTTTAGTCACAACATTTCAAAAGAAAAAGCTTTCTTTAGTGATTTAAAGCATTTCTCTGAAAAGGCTAAAAAAAAAAAACCCAAACCAAAACAAAACAAAACAAAACAAAACAAAACAAAACAAAACAAAACAAAAAGCCAGAGGCATATCTCCCTGCAGTTCTCATCTGGTTTCCCACTGAAGTTAAGCAGGGTTGAGCCTGGACAGTACCTGGACAGTACCTGGAGAGTACCTGGACAGTACCTGGATGGGAGACCTCCTGGGGAAAACTCAGGTTGCTGCTGGAAGTGGTATTAGTGAGACCAGCAGGGGGCGCTCACCCTGTGGTCTGTGTGGGTCCTAATGCCCCAGTATACTAAAGGGGACACTATAATGACTCTCTGTGGCCATTAAAAATCCCAGGACACTCATCCTAAAAGAGTAGGGGTATAACCCCGGGGGTTCCTTCTCCATCATGGCTCCCTAATAATCTCCATCCCTGAATTAGCTACACCACTCTCCTCTCCACTAGTAGCTGGTGTCTGCTCGGCATTCTGGCGCAATATGGCCGCCGTCACATCATCCAGGTGGATCTACACACTAGTTGGGGTTGAGGAGATTATACAATGTAAAGCACTTTGAGTGTCTAGAAAAGCGCTATATCACAAAACAAAACACTGTGTGTGGTTAAGAAATATGAAGTTGAGCTTAATATTAGGCAAATGAATAATCTGAAACACTGTCGGTTGTGAAGGAATTATGATGCGATTTGCTTTTCGTAAACTATATACACAAAAATATCTTAGTACGTGAATTTACCATGACACATTTATCTAAAAGTTTTAACTGTGATTTTTATTATTATAAAACAAATATCAGATTATTAAACGTATTTCTAGCTTTACAATTCTTATTCTTATTCTCCAGGAAGACAGATTTAACTCGTTTCAAGCATTTATTTCTTCAAATGATCTGTCCGTACGTAGGAGCTGGAAATGAGGCTTGATAATCGAAAGTGTTATAATGATAGAATAATCTAATTAGATTATTATTCCAGATATGTTTAGGTATGTGATGTCAACGCTGTACCTCTGTGCTGCTGAGGAAGCTGTACAGAGCGTTGCTTTTTCCCAGGATGCTGTGTGCTGCCACCTGCTGCAGGTAGAACTCTAAAGCCCTACAATAAAGCTGCCAGTTATCTCCCAGAGCCAGGAAGCCTACACACACACACACACACACACACACACACAACCATAAAACATACCATCACATTATCAGCTGTCAATCATTCGTAGGTTATAAGACATTTATACCACACTGTGGTTGAAGTCTGCATTCTGATTGGTCAGAATACGTCATTGTTTCTATAGTAAAACGTACACAAGATGCTCTACGTAATCTACGACTATGTAATTTAACATTTAACGGACATTTATGGAAGGAGTCTATAGTGCCAGCCCTGTAAAACAGTCAGCAAGCTTTTCAAAAGAAAGGCTTAACAAGAGTTATAGCTGCTGTAACATACGTCAGAACAGAAGCTAACTTGCTTCGCAAACGTTTACACAACATTAAATGCAACTATAAATGGATAAAAATGACGTGTCGTTTTTTTATAAGTACATTAGTACTTAATTAGTACACTTCTGGATGTGCTGCCGTAGGAAAATATTCAACTCCGCTTCATTACACTAACACGTTGTGGATTATTTTCTTATAACGGCGCTCCACGAAGTATTTTGTTGTTTACTTATCCACTAATAGATCGTTATTTTCCCTCTGGTTGTTTGGGTGGATCGGACATACCCAGCTGTTTCAGCACTTTAGTCTGTGTGTGTGAGCTGGAAGGCAGAGGTTTGGCTGGGAGAGGAGGGAACTGTGGGGAGAGAGAAGATTCACACGACAAAAAAATATCACGTCTCAATTCCCGACGGCATTTTTACAATTCGCGAGATGTATCTTTATTTATATTTGGGTTTTTTTTTTAAAATTATTTATTTATTTAAAAGAAGTATTTTCATTTCCTAAAAAAAATAAATAGAATGATGTTTAACACTTGAAAAGGTTAAATACAATATGAAATACAAAATTTTAACATCATCATCATCATCATCGTCAGTTCATTAAAAGATATCACGATCTCTGAGAAAAGTATATTGTGACATTATTTATCAATGACATCACATCACCTAGTCCTGCTAAAATATACAAATTAATGATCGTCTCAGGTCTATAATTCACGACAAGTAGATACAATAGACCATTTATTCAATGGTAAGAGCTCTAGTGTTATATGTTAATATGAAATCGTGTCACTGTGACCATGTTGAAGAAATAAAAAGAATATTCCCTGTGTAGTGTAGTGTAGTGCAGTGTATAGTGATACGTCTTCGATATCGAGGCTGACGATAAGCTACATTTCAAAAGCAGACAATATTATCGGTATAATTCTTGCCTATGTTGCAGCCGTGCATATACGGGTACACAGACTCTCCAGAATATACAGAGATAGGATTGGAGTCTTAAAGTGCACCTATTATGGTTTTTCAAACATTCCCTATCATGTAGTGTGTTTATATACGTAGCTGTTTGTGAATGTAAAAAGTCTGCAAAGTTTCAAAAATCAAAGCGCACGACAAACGGAGTTATC
>JANDJT010000012.1:2803759-2818245 GCA_024331685.1 Stegophilus panzeri | reverse complement strand
GCAGGCACTCGGAGCTCGTTACCTAACCTAACCGCAGGCACTCGGAGCTCGTTATCTAACCTAACCGCAGGTACTCGGAGCTAGTTACCTAACCTAACCTAACCGCAGGCACCCGGAGCTCGTTACCCAACCTAACTGCAGGCACTCCGAGCTCATTATCTAACCTAACCTAACCGCAGGCACTCGGAGCTCGTTACCCAACCTAACCGCAGGCACTCCGAGCTCGTTATCTAACCTAACCTAACCGCAGGCACTCGGAGCTCGTTACCCAACCTAACCGCAGGCACTCCGAGCTCGTTACCTAACCTAACCACAGGCACGCCGAGCTCGTTACCTAACCTAACCACAGGCACTCCGAGCTTGTTACCTAACCTAACCACAGGCACGCCGAGCTCGTTACCTAACCTAACCGCAGGCACTCCGAGCTCGTTATCTAACCTAACCACAGGCACTCCGAGCTCGTTATCTAACCTAACCACAGGCACTCCGAGCTCGTTATCTAACCTAACCACAGGCACTCCGAGCTCGTTATCTAACCTAACCGCAGGCACTCCGAGCTCGTTATCTAACCTAACCGCAGGCACTCGGAGCTCGTTGCCTAACCTAACCTAACCGCAGGCACTCGGAGCTCGTTATCTAACCTAACCACAGGCACTCAGAGCTAGTTACCTACCTGGTAGTGTGATGTTGACCACAGATACTTGGTCATTTTCCAGTGCACTGGGCAAGTACATCTCTTTATTATTCACCAACATTGGGTCATCAGTCTCAGCGTCACGAAACATCCATGGGTGCCCTGGCAGAAATAAACAAAGAGCTTCATATGTGCTTCATCTTTTCTTGACATTAAAAAAAAAACAAAAAAAACAAAACAAAACAAAACAAAAAAAAAAACTATTATTTTTAGACTCAAGCCCTATTTGGACTGGATTAGTTTATCAGGGAGTAATAAAACTCTCTCCAAACAGACCAGGAGGCTCTGGAGTTGTGAAGATGATGGTGATGATATATTCTGACAGGTTCGATAAGTCACTGAGAATATGACGACAGCGTTGACGAGCTGCGAGCTTGTGAAACGTGGGCGTTTCTAATTTACACACATCGTGCATATTCATACATCGTGGTTTTTTGATTGGGGTAAAGGTGTGGAGATGTTTAGCTAGGTCGTTATTAAGTATTACACTGCATCAGTGTTCTACACTGTCTCTGTTAACGGTTTAAAAATAAAAAGAAGCCTTCTAGAACGTACTCGAGTGTAATAATATTTGTATTTTACATTGGATTTGTATTTTACGCCGGTATTATTGAAATTAATGAACCTACTTTCTAATAACTTGACAACTCCTTTGATTTTTATTTTGACCTTTAAAATACTTGTTAAAAGTCTCGTTTTAGACTTTTACACTCTAGCCTGGCGTACTGTTGTGCTTTATTATCAAACTAGTTTTTAAAACGAGCCCTTATTAAACATTTTATAAACCTTAGCTAACCATCAGCAAAGGAAAATTCTATGTTTGTCCGAGTTAGCATAATACACAAGTAAACAAACAAATAAACAAATTTTGTACTGTTAATTTGTATTTTTTTTTATTTTTGAACACTTTAAAGGTGCAGTACGTGAGATAACGGTTAACTCTAACGGTTTGATGGGTTTGACATTTGAATGATTTATTCTGTAATGATTTAACTCCTGGTAGCTCACGCCGGCAGATGTTCATGAAGCTCCGCCCTCAGGATCTTATGCTGCATTCGTGGTAGAGGTCGACCGACTGATCGGCTTTGCCGAATAATCGGCACCGATAATCGATTGGTTAAGGGAAAAAAATCCACACCGATAGTGTTTCCTGGTTGCGGCTGAGAAGAAGGGTCCACTGTCATTGTTATACAACACGAGAGCGGCCTCTAGAGGCGAAATAAAAACTATCACTGACCAATTTTTTTGTTATTTGAAGTGATTTTTTTCTTTTTTTCTTAATTTTGGATGCCTCTATTTTTTATGTTATTTAGAGTGCTACTTTTTGGTTCAGTTTGGATGTATATCTTTTATTTAATTTAATATTTCTTAATAGTTAATATATATTACTATTTATTTCATTTTTAAAAAGTACAATACATTTTTATGGTGCAGTCAGTACTGTTTATTTGTGTAATAACTTTCAGCAATATTTTACTTTGAGTCGATTAATCGGTTATCGGCAGATAGGTCCCGCCCGACTTAGTTATTGGTAAAATCCACTATCGGTCCAGTTCATGGTGCCTTATAAGCGGTAATCTGTAAATTGTAATAACATCACTTACATCCACGGAACATACGATATACGAAGTGGTGGAAAAAACAAAAAACATGAACACATCGTCGAAAGTGTGCCGTTTGTTTGCTCTATCAGACCATAAAGCTTTTAAAAAGCTATTTTAAGTGCACTTCGACAGTTACAGGCCTGAGTGGATATCGGTTCTGTTCTGTTCTACTATAGTGAACTTTAAACATTCATACAACATTTAGGACTGAAACTGCAGCACAGCAACAACAGCAGACAACATAGAGAATGCTTGGTATTAGTATCAAGTCAGTGTTACAGATTTAACCAAATACTGCGTGTCTGTATATTCACTGATCTGAAGCTAATACTGCTCTAAATTCATTTAAAAGTATAGTAGTGGTAATTTACACGGGGAAGCCATGTTGATTTGACGTCACTCCGTAAACAGAGAAGGAACTGGGAGTTGAGTTGAAATGTTGATTTAAAAAAATAAAAAAAATTTAAAGGTAATTGAGATTACCCCAAATTTCTGTGGTTTTTTTTTTTTTTTTTTTTTTTTTTTTACACAGGTTGTATTCGGGTAATTACAAGTTGCAACTTCACCTCGAACGCAGCATTAGATGGCATCCAAACACAAACAACGCTTCCGGTCCGGAACCCAGTTTTCCCAAACGTGTTTTCTCAGCGAATTTATAAACTTTGGCTAAAGCCATGGATTAACCTATATTTTTTTTTAAATCACGTTCTACATTTCTTCAAGATTATTATACAAGTAAGAGATTTTAAAAATCGGCTGTTGCACCTTTAAAGTTTAAACAGAGTTTAAATGGACTTTTTCCTGTTAGTTTTCCAGCCCTGATGAGGAAGAAGGACAGACCCACAAAAGTGTTCATCCTCCTCCCGGTCTGCGGCTTCAGCTCGCCGTAAGAATCCGGCTGTCCCTGGAAATTAATCCACAGCAGCCTGACGGTGCGGGGACTGCGGTTACAGAACAGCACATGAGCCGGGAGCCGACTGATCATCGAGCGGACCAGAGGGAGCTGCTGCTGCCTCTCCCCGGCCTCCGGTGGCTGAGGCATGGCGGACAGAACCAAGCTGCTCCCCGGTGGCGTCAGAAATGCTGCTGAGTGAGAAAACTATCGAGCTAAAATAAAATAAAATAAAGCTCTCCGCTCTATAAACACGCAATATCACTGCTAACATAGAAAGTGTTTACGCCTAGTACGTGCCTCGCAGTTTGTTTTTATTCCAAACACCCCCGAAGAAGAAAACTCACAGCGCTCATTATCTCCCCCTAGTGGAGACACGTGTTCCTTCGCTATTATAATGCGCCCCACTCTTCCGGGAAGGTTTTCCAATAGATTTTGGAGTGTGTGTCTGTGGAGATTTGTGTTCGTTCACACTTTTCCAGAAGAGCATTAGTGAGTTTGAGATCAGGCACTGATGATGTTGGGATGTCGAGGAAGCTCCAGTTCCAGTTTATCCCAAAGGTGTTCAGTGGGGTGTTTAGCGAGGTCACAACTCTGTGCAGGATGCTCGAGATCTTCCAGTCCAACCTGAACACCATGTCTTCACGGAGCTCGCTTCGTGCACAGCGACTGGAACAGGCTTGGGTTTGTTGGTTCCATTGAAGAGAACGTCATTCTATATATTCGTGTGCTTCCAATTTTGTGGGAAGAGTTTGGGGAAGAAGCACATAGGCTATGGGTGTGATGTTCAGGTGTCTATATACTTTTGGCCATTTTCTCATTGTGCATTCATTTTCAGTAAGCACACTGTCCTGGTCAGGGTCAAACTAGATCTGCGGAAATTTAAAGTCCAGGGGTTAAAGCTGGATTGACTGAAAGCCTTCTACAACTCTAAGCGCTAACCCACACGATGCTGTATAATCCATCTGTACAGGATTTCACTGAGGTTTTTGTGTGTGTGTGATTGTTGTGAATAAAATTGCTTGGTCTCATTTTGCTGCGGCTTTTTAAAAATTTTTCCGATTCGACTTGACGTCACACGACACCCGAATCTGCGGTAATTTTGTTGAGTTTGCGTGATTTTTTTCGCGATCGGCTGTATAACACCGAACAACACACTTCTCCGGCCTGAACACCAGATAACAGGATCAGGATCAGCCCGACTCCACCCCCAGGGACTTTTGGTTCTGCGGCACGGGGTACTCCGGGATCTCTGGAACACACCCTGGATGGGCCGCTAGCGCACTACAACACATTCACACACTTTAACCGAAGTATAGCGAATCCGTTTACCTGCATGTTTTTGGAAGGTCGGAGGAAACCGGAGAACCTGGAGGAAACCCACCCCACCCGGACACCGAGAGAACATGTAAAACGCCACACAGACGGTAACCCGGGTTCCGCATCGAACCAGGGCGCTCTGAGACCACCCAGTTTTAATAAATAAATAAATAAATAAAATAATATTATTAAATATTCCTAATACATATACACATTCCAGATTTTATTAGAGCATGTAGTACTTATCAGCAAGAATCCTTGGAATATTACGGTCATAAATACGCCGGTGAGTGGAACTGAAACATGAAATATGAGGAAATATATTACACACACTATACCGTGTATGTGTGAAGTGAATGTTAAGGTGTGTGTGTGTGTGTGTGTGTGTGTACTTTAACGAATGCAGGTCCTTTAGAAACCAAAGTTCTCAATCTACATACAGATCTTTCTATAAAACACACGATCTTTGTCAGTGTTTAACACGCGTGTACGTCCAAAAACATCATCCATGGCGAAATAAAACGGGAGAAAACAACGGCGATAAAAGTAGACGTGAAACATACAAAAAAAATACAGTAGATACAGTCACGTCTCTCGTACGATTCGTCAACGAGAAGGTTTTTTTTTTTTGTTTTTTTTTAATAAATCACAGGCTGTCCGTTTCAATCTGCAGTCACGGTGGCACACAGTACCACACCCAACACCTTATCTATACACACAGAGCGTCATCGCGCTTTGGCCAATAAGGGATCGTCACACAAAATCCCTCATTTTTACAGAGAAGCCTATTTATATAACATCAAAGAGGAAAAAAAACAAAAACAAAAAACAAAAAACAACAAGATGTGATGATTATGATGTGCACACACTTTGCTATGTCGGGGAAAAATGCTGTTGTGTGTCGTTCTGATTGAAATAGATTTCATTAAAGCGACAATTCAGTGCCTTATCATGATAGAGTGTTTGATTTCTCTCTCTCTCTGTCTCTCTCTCTCTCTCTCTCTGGCTCGACACTCTTCCTCTTCCAACTCATCCACCGCTTTTGATCTCCTTCCTGCCTCTCTCATTCGCTCGGAGTGTGGGGTGTGATAGAGGACGGTCGATGTGATCGAGATTCTGTGTGCGTATGCGGGGCGCTGAGGTTACAGGCAGAGCAGGCGCGAGCCTTCCACACCCTCCTCACCCTGAGGGATTGTGGGTAAGAGCGCCGAGCGAGTCAGACCCCAGAATCGCTGAGGACTCAGATCCTTTTTCGTAGTTGTGAACTTCCAGCCCATGTGAGAACTGCAGGTCCGGCACTGTGCGATGGTCCACGCGTACCTGAAAAACACACACACACACACACACACACACACAATTTTCCACATTTCTTTAGCTTAGACATTAGACTGTGCACTCATTTATTAATCCAGTCATACCTTTATTAGATGATTCATCAGTTTGTTCATTCATTTATTTATTCATTAGTTCCGTTTGTCCGTCTATTCGTTAATTTATTCGTTCATTAGGGTATTAATTCATTGATTCATTTTCACATTTACGCAGTTTTTCGACATTTTGGAGCGAAAAAGCGAAGAACTGCATCATAAAATGATCGTTATTGAACAGATAGTTTCAGCTCTAAAATCTGATTGGCTGAGCCATGCCCCTGAGGTGACGGGTTTTTATTTTTCTTGCTTTTTTTTTTTTTTTTTTTTTGGTTCGTTTCATTTAGAGCAGTGTGAAAATCCAAACCAAAGAAAACCAAAAGTAGCAGTTTCACTAAACTAAGGCATGAAAGTGCACTAAGGGGTTAAGTGCTAAGCATGACGGATATTTTAAACGATAAATACGTGAACAATTCAAAAATAAAACTTAACGCAGGATGAAAAACGCTTGATTTTGTTCCGGTGTTTTTTTGTTTTTTTTTCCCTCGTCAAAAATTTGTGATGCAACTTGGGAGGTTTTTTTTTTTGTTGCAGAAAATGACCTGAATCGGCGAAATCGAAATCTTTCGCGGCGACGTTTGTCGGTAAACGAGACCTTTCAGCTGTACTCGTGTTCGACGCACGTGACTCGATGAGGGCTTTGGCTGGATGCGAGTCGCGTACACGTCACGTGACGCGCCTCGGCCCGAATCTGCGGTAATTAAAAGTAGCACGCTCCTTCTGAATATTGCGGCGTTTGCTTGATTTTGCCTTAACTGCGTGAAATCCACATGAATGATGAACACGTGAAATAAAGTGCCCGAGTCGACAAACCCTGATTAGCTAGCTTCAGCTAACTTCTCCGGTAACGCGTCTGGAAGCTTTTCCTGGTATTTCGGTTTGAGATGAAACTCCTGAATGAGGACTAACGGTCTCATCTACGTTCGCTTTTCTTGAGTTTACGGCGAAACGCCTGCGTCCTCGATCGTCTCGACTCCGTCGTTGCGGCATGCTCACCCTGGGAACCAGCTGTGCAGAGTGGAGGGTCTCCCGATCAGGTTGAGGTTGCTGGCCTTGTAGACAGTCAGAGTCTCGTGGATGTAACCATGAGGATTCACGTAAGCTGCCATCGGCCCACACAGAGACAGGCTGCGGAGACGGAACGAACAGTACCACACAATAAATAAAAAGTTCGCCAAGGCGACCCAAGTAGTCGAACAGCGCTGTTAATTCATCCACGCTAGTGTCTTTTCTTTTCTTTTTTTTTAAAGCTAAGTATAAATAGCTAGATTCCAACCACAGCATGAATTCTGAACATCTGATTGGTCAGATTTCTGTATAAGAGTACGGCTCGGACGCGAGTTCTCAATTCGATTCGATTTAATTTAATTCCATGACCCGTATAGTGCTTTTAACGACGGACGCCCGTCACGAATCGGCTTTACGGAAATATAGAAATGACGGGTATGAAGTTGAACTGTGTACGTTTCTTTAAGTTCTGTCTCGATACATTTTTAAAAGCGTGACGCTATATTAGGAATAGTTGCAGCACCACGTCATTCTCTTTCTAGGTTATTTATTCGATTTGTTAATTTGTCTATACCGGAAGAAGAGGTAAACTTCTTTAACTGAATATTAAATAGAAATGCTTTTCCTTAATAAAATATGATGTAAAAAAAAAAAAAAAAAAAGAACAGAAAGAAGAAAAAAAAAAAAGAGAGAGACAAGTCGGTCGAATACGTTATAAACATTGTAAACGCCGGCTTCATATTGGGCCGCATCACACCGCCCTGGCGTGGATTCATTTCCTATAACCGCGCGTCTGTCGTTCCTTATGTAAAATAAAATGTTAAATACAGCTAACTCAAGCAAAACTACGTAGCAGAATTAGTGCAGCTACACGTTAGCAGAGCTACGCGTTTCGCTCAACAATACAGTTCGGATCGTGTCCTTACGTTTTTATCGGTTAAGATGATTGCCACTCTAATCGCACTGGAATGTCAGGTTTGTAGTGCAAGTCTAAGTTCGGACATCTACGTACAGGTTAAGTATGAAATAAAAGTTGATTATTGTCCTACCACGGCTATTTCGCTGTTACTATAGAAACGATAACGTCGTAGAACGAGTGTAGGGAAAACCCTGCGATTTCAGTGACTAATCATTTACTGTCTGGAATGTGAGGGAGGGAAAAAGAAGACGAAGAAGACGAAGAAGAAGAAGTGTTTCAGCTTGAAATGGAGCGTGAGAGCGAGCGTCTCACCTGAAGATCTCGTTCTTGGTCGTGATCTCGGTGTCCTGGCACTGCTTACAGCACAGAGACGTGCACTGCGGCGGATACAGAAAACACACAACAGCATCAAAATACTGACTTGTAAAAGGCTCCTGATAAGTCTGTACACACACACACACACACACACACACACACACACACACACACACCCTGTCCATGATGTCCAGCTCACAGCGGAGTCTCTGAATGGCACTACCGATCCTCAGGAGCTGCAGTCTGAGGGCATCGTCTATCGGCAAACACGCTGCCACCCTGTAGGAGAAATCTACACACACACACACGCACACACATACACACACACACACACAGGTGAAATTTACAAACAGAACTACAAACGATTAGCAGTTGGAAGTAGGCCTATTGCCTGCTTGCCTAGGGTTGCCAGGTCCGTTTCCATCCCCCACACAATTACAAAACGACTTACTGCTGTGGTTTGATTTCTTTTCAGCATACGGTACATTCTACAGAGATATGTCGCAACACTAAACCCCTCTCACACATGTAGTGCGTGTTCCACTTCGACATTAGACGAGTACGGCCGGGTCCGTAAATATTTGGACGCCAATAAAGACGCCGTCTACTACAGTTGAAATGAAAGTCATTCAGTTTCGCTCTCACTATGATGGGTTCGTTTATATACATATTATATATTAGCATAATGATGGCTTGCTTCACTGGCAGTGACAGTGGACTCTCTGGACTTCATATTGAGACGTAATCACAACAGACTGTAGACAGATCTATTATCTGCTTGCTTTGTAAGTGAAATAATGAGGCACCTGACCACGGGGAGGAAAAAAAAAAAAAAAAAAAAAAAGACTTTTGATCCTTTAATATAAACATATCCGAGGTACTGTAATTCCTACAGCATTCACCCGATTTGGATATAAAACACCCTCGAATTAAAGAGGAAAGTCTGCACTATGAGATCGTATTCGTGATTTATTTAAATTCCTACGCTGTAATATTTAAGGACCTGACTGTGTAGATAACGTCAATTATAAATATACTGATCAGGAGTAAGGTTTGAAACTGAAATGGTGGAAATTCTCATTTCCCTGTCTTTCTTTTTTTTTTTTTTTTAGGCCAGCAGTCTTAAAATGGAAAATCCCGAGCAGGATGTACTTCACCATGAGTGTGTACCTATAGCGTTAGTAGGCAGCGATTCGTCTTTGAGGTTCTCGTCCCATTCGTGGAGCTGCTTCTTAACTCTGCTCATTAGAGTCTCCTGTATAACACACACACACACACACACACACACACCATTAATATAATCCCAAAGTAAATTAAAATCCAAGCTCCACAAATGATGTTTAAAGAAATTGGTCTTTCAGAGCCTTTTTTTTTTTTTTCCTGGAAAGTATCAGTGAGCTCCTGAATAGCGTCCGCGTGTGTGTGTGTGTGTGTGTGTGTGTGTGTGTGTGTGTGTGTACGGAGAAAAATGAATCTTTCACGGATTAAAAACTCACCGAGTCGTACAGGGCGTAAACCCAGGACGGCCATGGGGTCATACTAGCAGGAAACAACCTCCTCTGAGAGAGAAAGACGAACGCGTAAAGAGAGAGTGTCGGTGTGTTAAATGAGAACGGAGACAACGTGTCACGCTTTCTGTATTAGTACGTGTTTGTTACCCGTCTGTAGGTGTGGCAGCGTTGTGCTTGGCTCTGCGGCGGTGCGGGTCTGGCATCCGGAACACGTCTGTGCAAGCGGGTCGAGAGCTGCAGCGCGCTCAAAGGGTCCAGCAGAATCCGTTCGGGCAAAATCTGCACCTTTGCCTGACGGATCCTAAAAACAAAACCAGCGATCGTTCGTTACTTGACGGGTTTTATTTTCATTCGTCCGGTCGATGCGACGGCACCGTGTCGCGTTAACGCCTCACCCGTCTGCCTGCGTGCGAATGTCGTGCACTTTAAAGCGCTGCCGTCCGACGGCTTTGATTTTCACCGTCTCGATGCCGTACTCCTGCTCCTCGCGAAAGGCGTAGATCTCCGCCGTCGTCCCGAACTCTGCCTGCAGCTCTCCTCCGCCCGAATCCGGACTGCAGAGAAGTGACTGTTAGGTCGAGTTTTTTCTCAGCACTTTAAAGGTGAATTATTAATCTGGATTGTGAGGGTTCTACATCGCGCGCAGGAGAATTACCTGGCTGCGCTGCGCTCATGCCGATTTCAGACTATAATCTAACTACAGACTATAATATTATTATAAATGCACCTTTAATAGCACAACTGGATTGACGTGAGTGTGAGAGATATAGATGGATGGATTTTAAATCAACCCTAAGCACCTCGGTGTAACTCTACATGCTGGTTCATCATCTAATAATAACCGTAATAACGAACATTTTATCTTTCGTCACGCGAGACGAATTCGGATGCAGGATTTCCGGAGCGCTTACCTGTGCGCCAGCACGGCGAAAGTGCGGTCGTGGCTGACCAGGTTGCGGAACATGCTGACCTCCTGCGGTCTGAAGAGCTGCAGCGGCAGCGTCTGACCCGGAATCAGGATGAGGGTGGCGTGAGGGAGGACGGGGAGACTCTGCACGCTGTCGTCGTCATGAAGAGTGCGCCCGTGGAACTCCTCCATGTCTGAACCCAGATACTAACGCGAACACACACACACACACACACACACACACACAAAAAACGAGTCTTATAAGTAACCCGTCACTGCCATCTCGTGTCATCAGAGCGCGCACCATCTCCCTTCTCCTCCCTCACCTGAACCACTTAAAAAAAAGGAAGATTATTGTTATGAATATCTCGGGGCTGATCAAATTAAAGCGTATGAATGTACTTTCTTTGCTTAACGAGTTTGTACGTTATCCACAACGCATTTCGGCTACCTGCTGATAGCGGTGCGTTGGGATTTACCCCGTGCTTCACCTCTACCTGCGGCGGCGCTTTAGTCTTTCAGCTGCTCTCATCTCGTCATGTGCACACTCAAACAGATCAGCTTTCCTTTAAGTAATCTACAAAGAACACCAGGTCTTAAAGCAAGACCCGTGAAGTGTTAAAGATGATAAATCCGGTCTCACAGAGTGCGAGGTGGGCAGGCTGGGGTCGAAGTTGATGATGCTCGGCTTTTCCGCACCCTCGCTGTCGCGATCCTCGGTTTCCATGTCATCTTCTTCCTCCTCCTCGTTTTCTACACAAAACACAGAGAAGGTCAGTGATAAGGGTGTAACGTAATGACACTATCGGAGCGGGTCACTGTTCTCGGCTGAGCTTTAAATCTGTAAATCTCGCAAACGACTGCGATTCAAATAGTGTATTCTGTTTGTTTTTGTTTAAAAAAAAAAATCTAAATCATTGTCTAGTCACTTCTCTTAAAGAAGGATCGGGCGTTCTAATCTAGAGGTCACCGATAACTTGAGAAGGAGAGTCCGCTGTCATTATACGGCACGAGAGCGGCCTCTAGAGGCGAAATAAAAACTTTCGCTGACTAATTTTGTCATGTCATTTGAAGTGTTTTTAATTTTTTTATTATTATTATTATTATTATTATTATTATTATTAATTTTGCACTTTTCTATTTTTATTTGTTATCTGTAGTGTTACTTTTTGGTTCAGTTTGGATGCATATCTTTTATTTACTTTAATATTTATTATTAAACAGTTAATATATATTAATATTTATTTCATTTAAAAAAGTACAGTACACTTTCATGGTGCCGTCAGTACTGTTTACTTCCTAATAAAGTTTAGCGATATTTTACTCTGAGCGTTATGTTTTCGTTCAGTATCGATTTTAAAAACTATCGGTCGATTAATCGGTATCGATAACTCGACACCTCTATTCTTTTCTGATGTGTCTGCGCCTTAGTGAGTTTACAGAGCTTCACCACAAGCATTTCAGTGTACGAGTGTCTCTGACGTACTGTGCGTATGACAAATAAAATGATGTTGACTTTCCATACGTGTCTATGTTTAGTGTTCGAAGTATTTGGATTTAAACCCAAAGTGGGTGTGTCTTAAACCGAAAGAGGACAGGTGTGTCGGCATGGTGTGACAGTTCCACAAACTCAGCTATATCTAGCTACGTTTGGTGGCTAAACGCAGTAAATAGTACAAAAACCAAAACAAAACAAACCAACATAATAACAGAGTACATTCTAGATCTAATCCTTAAAAATCGCTTGTCTAGTAATGCCTTTGTAGGAAGTCTCTACATGGCCAACATTTTCAACGAACAGCTCAAATTGTTCACGTATCCCCTTTGTCTACTCTCAGATTCGACAACTCTGATTGCTTGACGTATTCCAATTGGTACCGTAGTTCCGACAGGACCGTCGTGGTGCTACATAAAACAACAAGCGAGGACCAAAACATCACTAATGTGAAATGGGAGAAAGGGGGCGGGGCGTCACCTATGCAACTGTCAATCATGCCAGACTCTGATGCTGATTGGATCATCTGTTGTTACTAGGGGAGGAAAAGAGGGCCACTCTTTTAGTGGTGGTGGTGTTGTTAAAATCCAGAACTTCAGGTCTGTTTCTGGCAAAACTTCCTAAAAAAACATAATAATAATAATAATAATAATAATAATAATCAGTGCGCCTTTTTAGTTAATGCTTTCATTTTCACTTTTCATTTCGCTCAAGGTTTGTTTTTGTTTTGTTTCTAGAGCTCCTACATGAACTGTTTGGATGTGGATGAAAACCTAAACACGTGTGGGAATATATCTGGCAAGCCTAAAGCTGGGCATGTCTGAAATCCCGGGTTATTCCCGGGTTAATCCTGGGTTAAACCTGATCAGCTCCGTGGCCTTGGAAAAGTCTGCGCAGCGCACAAATGCTGGCGTTTTAGCGGAAGTGTGTCAGCTTTTGTTTTCAAGCGCGTTCAGACGCACACTCACCCGGTAAGAGCTGTAGCTGGTTCCCCATGTCGTCGTTAATGTTGTTATCAGCTCCTTCTCTCTCATCAGCCATGGCCGTGTGTTTACACCATGATTACTCTCCCAAAACACGAACAGCCTGAGCGCAGTCACGGAGAAGAAGCGGAGAAAACCAGCGCTGCGCCGTCTGCTGTCCGGAGGAGGAACTGCAGCGCGCTGTTCAAAGCTGTACAAACAAATCGTATTTTTATATCTAAAAAAAACAACAAAAAAAAAAAACAACACTTTTTAAACTTCATATCTCCAAATAATACCTCAGTATTTCTTCTTAAAGTACTTTTACACTTGATACACTCGATATAGTCGTCTAGGTAGTAACGTTTTACTGGTTTTGCACCTTGTCTTAATGCTACATAAGATCTACAACAATTATTTTATTTAACAATCCTACTTCTTCTACGTAAATGTGGATAGATACTATATATATATATATATATATATATCCCAGCACTCCTAAATGTCTCAATAATATCATGATAATTTAGTTTTATTGTGTGGAAAATATTCTAAACTCACAACAATGACAACCCACACAAACAAACAAACAAACAAACAAACAAGATGGCTGACTCTCGTTTTCTGTTTTAAACATTCACCTGGAAAAATTCACCTGGAACCTTACACATTCACCTGGAAAATATTACAGGTAAAGAATTTAATAATGATATTTAATCCTCAATTTCTCACTTGATTAAAGATAAAGATAGAGCTTTTAAAATATGCTATAAGGATATGAAAACAGGAAATCTTACAATGTTGTATACAAATATTTTTGGGCATTTTAAAACTATTTAAAGTGAAAGGATGAGTTTATAGAATCAGATAATGTGTTATAGTCACTCATATGAAACAATCATTATTTGTTAAAATCAGAATTTTAAAAAAACGCATGAGAGTAACATTTTCCTTAAAACCAAACATGAGAGAAAAGCTAATTAAAAAATGTATCAACTGATTAATTAACAAAAAAAAAAAGAAAATGTCTTAATAACATTAACACTTTCTGCATTTTCTGTTATTAAGGACAACACACACACACACACACACACACACACACATACACATTTTTTAAATAAATGCTTGAAGTTTATGTTGATTATTTAAATTTTCTTTTAAAACATGGGGGGTGAAAACTTTTGTATTTAGCTGTATTATAAATGTATGTATTTGAATGATAAAACAACAGTAAACATAATACACCAGGATCATCTATCTAACATCACCTATAGTCGTGTTAAAGAAACTTTTACCATTTTATTTACCAAAAATACAACAACAATTATTTAAAAATAAAAAAGTATTAATTAAAATTGTATTTAATTTTAAAAAGTACCCATCCAAATATATATATATATATATATATATATATATATATATATATATATAT
>JANDJT010000012.1:2737132-2754143 GCA_024331685.1 Stegophilus panzeri | reverse complement strand
ATCGGTTACCATGAGAACGACGGGTACTTTCAGCCGTCTCCAAGCATGAGCAGAGCTCTACTAGAGACCAAAGAGCTTCTGGAAAAAGCAGGACACACGGTATCAGTGCTCGAGCCTCATGTATATCATTGGAGCTAACAGTAATAAGAAGTAGTATTATAATCCATAGCAGAGGTCAGATCAGACGCAGAATTGATTAGCGCATGCAAATCCATTCGTCCTTCTTAAAGCCAGATAGATAAGAAACAAGAGTGGAAAAACTAGGAAGACAGTATTGGGGTTATATCGCAGGTAAATGTGTTACCTCATATTTATACCCCTGTGAAACAGGAAGTCATGGTTGAACAATTTCCTATTCCTAGTCACCCAGGTGTACTAAAAAATGTAAAACAACAGTGGGAATATACTTCATAGAGGTGCCAATAATTGTTGCACACCTGTATTTAACAAAGGTGTTTGGTTTTTTTTTTTTTTTGGCTAAACCTGTATTGTGTTTGCAATCGTTTGATATCCATACATCTATAATCATGTATAGATATATGTGTGTGTGTGTGTGTGTGTGTGTGTGTGTGTGTGTGTGTGTGTGTGTATTTTCCTTTCTCTACTCCATAGCTAATTCCATTCAAGCCTCCTCGCATATTCACCGCCTTCCATGACTTTGTTATAAGGGGAAGCACTGCAGATGGATGCGTCACACTTCTAAAGCACTTGTGAGTCCAATCTCATTTCATCATTCGTGTTTCATCAGTGTTTCCAGAAATCTGTTAACGTGGAGAACGCTGTGTGTTTTCAGCGAGGAAGGCCCTGTCGATCCGTGTATGCAGTATCAGACCACATACTGGGGTTTTCCCAAGTTCGTGAAGAAGATGATCTCTCTGCTCCTTCGACCTGTTGTGAGTTTAGACGGTTCATTTACTATCCGCGGGCTTACACGCAACATGATACGATTCCGATACACGACGCGACGATCCGATATTTGATGATACGTCTGAATTTGCTATGATATGATCTGATTAATACGTGACCAACTTTGGCCCTTTATTTGTGATGATGTAGATTAGGGCTGTTTTAAAAGTGTCTATTAATATAATTATTCTAAAAGAGTTATGGCCAAATAATGAAATTATTTACTGTACGCGTCACTTTAAAGATATGAATTTTGGATTGAATCTGGTTGATAACGTAGGGACTGAGGGATTGTGAGCACTTTCCATATTTATAATGAACGAGTTATAATACATTCAGTCAATACTGCATAAAATTGCATAAAACAGATTTTACCGCTATCTCCTTTACGTACTCATTAATTAATTAATTTATTTTTAATTATGTGCTTCTTCTGTTTGACTTTTTTTCCACGTCAACTTTCTAAACTAAGCTTCGTCAGCCGATGATCATCAACACTTACTTAAAATGCTGAATATTGCATTTTGTTGTGTGATTTAAAAAAAAAAAAAAATTGTTATGCGTATATTTTTTTTTTATTGCTTAATTAATTCGTTTATTTTCTGCAGTAAAATTAAATAAAATTCCAAACTTTATCGCAACAAATGCAAAATATAATGAATTGGCTGTGAGATTATCTTAAGTATTTTATTTAAAAAAACAAAACAAAAACTGTTTTATTCTATGCTAATAAACATCGTTATATATGATACTAATCCAGTTAGATATTATTATTGCTGATTTATTATTATTATTATTTTATACAACATTTGCATTGCTTAAAACTATTGGCCTGTATTGTACTGTACCTTTAAATTCCCATCCTTTTCTTCTTATAATGATGTTGTTGTTGTTGTTGTTGTTTTTTTTAAAGTTAGCTCATGAGATTATTTTCATGTCTGTATTATATAAAGTGGTAAGATTTTTAGAAGGCATGAACTTTTTCTTAAATGTAATTCTAACTCTAATTCAAATAATTCAATGCGGTAAAGATTTTGACGTATTTCTTCAGACTGTCCTGAACACAGATCGTGCTTGTGGTAAAAGTAGATATTTTGAATCTTTTCCCTCAGTATCCACGCATGGCCGCAGTTATACACGCCACCTGTGGAGTCAGGTAAGAGTGGAACACGTACCTGACACGTAACTGTGACTGTTCAGATACAGTCCTCATTTTTTGAAAGGAACAGTTCAGATGGGAAATAGAAATCGCACACAATATTCACAAAACTGTAAAAAGGCGTGTGAGGTTTGCTTGTTTTGTTTTGAACTGGAGCTATGCGAGGATAATGTAGCTGACGAGTAACTGAATCCTACGGCCTCCGGTTTAGCGTTGTACATCTAAATCATCACACACACACACAAAAAAAAATATTACACAAATAAATATCCATAATGCTAATCCAGATGGGTCCAATTGCATTTTTATATTATTTGTCTTTCCGGGATCACTTTGGAAAATAGGTAACATTGTGCACGCTTACCTTGGAGTATGGCCCAGTCTGCGTATACTAAACGTCTTATCCTTTCCACAAACTATTTACTGTTTATTTTTACTCTTCTACACCACCTTCTACTGTCATGATTTATAATCCTACTATCCGAGTCTGGTTCCTCTCAAGGTTTCATCCTCATGATGTCTCAGGGAGTTTTTCTTTGCCACTGTGAATCTACATCTCGTTATCTTACACCAGTCCCTCCGGAATGGCGCGATTTCGCGTCCGCAGAAATCAATGCAAAATCAAGCAAAACTCTTGGGATTTTTCCAAATTACCGCACATTTTCAGCAGATTTGGGCCGAGACGAACGCCAAAGCCCGCTTCGATTCACGAGCGTCGAACACGAGTTCAGACTTCTGACGCACCGTAGTGTCTGACGTGGCCTCGTCATAATTTTTCCTGTGTGTTCTCTGCTTTGTAGCTCTCCTGCAGATCTGTGGAAACAGCACAAAGAGGTCGAGGTATGTGTGTGTGTGTGTGAATATATTTATTGACGTTTGCATATTTATTATTCAAATGACAGGAAGCGTTCGAGCTTTGCTCTCATGTTGGTAGGATTATATCCGTGAGACGATAGCTGAGTGGAGGAAGCTGGAGCTGGATGTGCTGCTCTGCCCCATGCTGGGACCGGCCTACAACTTCACCTACACCGGAAAACTACTCAGTAATACACAGATTTCGGTCTTCTTTTGTTTTAAACAGTGTCACGTTGGAAGACCGGGCAAACCGGTTACGTAAAGGAAGCACGCGTAACCGCAAATCATCACTATAAATAATGAATATTTAAAAGTATTGCTTTTAAATGTTGTGCTGTAGCTGTATCCTAATTTTTACTGCCTCACCCTCTCCCTGATTGATCAAGTTATTTGTAACAGGTTTAATGCAGCATGTGATACACTGTGTACTGTGTACCTACTCACAAACCACATTAGACGCATCAAGAGACTTCATATGCGTATATACACTGTATGGCCAAAAGTATGTGGACACCTGACCATCACACCCATATGTGGTTCTTCCCCAAACTTCTTCTTTACCACAAAGTTGGAAGCACATGATTTTACCGAATGTCTTTTCTAGGCTGTATCATTACAATTTCCCTTCACTGGAACTAAGAGGTCCAAACCTGTTCCGGCATGACAGTACCCCTGTGCACAAATCGAGCTAAATGAAGACATGGTGTGTTAAGTGTTAAGTTGGACTGGAAGAACTCGAGTGTCCTGAACGGAGCCCTGACCTCAACCCCACTGAACACCTTTGGGTTGAAGTGGAACTGGAGCCTCCTTGCCTAACATCA
The DNA here is from genome assembly GCA_024331685.1 of Stegophilus panzeri. Taxonomy (NCBI): domain Eukaryota; kingdom Metazoa; phylum Chordata; class Actinopteri; order Siluriformes; family Trichomycteridae; genus Stegophilus; species Stegophilus panzeri. Next base: position 2,750,402 of record JANDJT010000012.1, on the reverse strand, counting down.
GTGCCTGACCTCAACCTCACTCAATGCTCTTGTAGCTGAATGAACACAAATCCCGACAGCCACGCCCCAAAATCTAGCGGAAAGCCTTTCCAGAAGAGTGGAGGTCATTATAACAGCTAAGAGGGGTTACATCTGGAATGGGATGTTCATGTAGTGTGTATATACTTGGGGTGTCATTCAGGTGTTGATATGGATGTGACGTGGGTATGGACATGCATAACCATATTTGGATTCAATACTGAAGTGGGCGTGGCCTAAACAGGAAGATAACTGCATCACATTCACGTTAACGTCTTCATATCTGACCACTCATTCATGCATGCACCCTTCGACTTTTTTGCTGCATCCCTTGGGATCCCATACTACAGTGATTAATTAATGACCTTCCAGTGTCTATATGCAAAGTGGGCGGGGCTAACCTTGTGTAACGCTTGTGTCATTGTCTTCAGTTGCTCTGAGTTACACTGCGCTGTACAACGTGCTCAACTTCCCTGTTGGAGTCGTTCCTGTCACTGAGGTCACGGCCGAGGACGAAGGTCAGCTGAAACACTACAGAGGGAACTTTGGAGATGCCTGGGACAAGACCTTTGTCGAGGTGAACATGATAGACAGAGTTTATTTGTAACCTCTACCTCATAGAGGTCGTGAAAGTCACCTCAGAACATTGATGTCATTCATTATTTTTTTTTTCCAGTAGCAGGAGACGCAAAGCAACTTGTTTGTAATATTAAAGATGCGTCTTAACTCATCTGATGAGCTCCTTAACCCCCCCCCCCCCCTTAATAATAAGAAGTAATCCATTTTATAGACAATTCTGACATAAAATCAGTTCAACTTCCTGCATCTTTTATCTCATGTGACTTTCACTATATCTCCTGTATATATCTTAATAGCCTAAATAGTTTGAGTGCCTTTTTTTGCTCCCCATTTTCCCTGTAACCACCCATTGTTCATTAATATTCATAAAGCACTTTATTAATATTCATTAACGTGGTAATAACAACATCATTTTCATCATGTCAATACAAAAAGGCACTTTAAAATCAGGCTCTTTTAATGTGCTGTGGACTTCAGTAGCTTGGAGATGATCATAGTCAGAAGGAAAACTGGCATTAGATTGGGAAATTAATTAAAAGGATCATTTATTTGATCGTTTTATATTAACATATTCAAAAGAGATGCTTTAAATGAGCCCCAAATCTATACTTTAAAGCAGTTTGGTTCTAAAAGTCATCGTTTTATCGACCCAAGTTTAATTTCACAGCCAGTAAAATGTTGAATCTCGCCACAAGACGGCAGCATTTCTACTTTTGTTTTGTTTAGTTTTGTTTTTACAGGTCTGTAGCTTCTGTTGCAAACTACATGCTAATCATATGGGATGGTATATGAAGTTCGGGGGAGGTCTGAGCACTTCTAATTAGACTATAAACTCTTAATTTGACAATCAATGGACAATCCCATTCCACACATTCTAATTACACAATTACGTCATAAATAACTGAACAGTAAACACGAATGTATTTCTCTCTCATCATGCCAAAAAAAAAAAGGGACAAAACTGACACTACAAACACCCCTACAACGGACCGTACCATTTCTTAATTACCTCAGACTTACCCAGAAGTTAGCTTAGGAAAATGTCAGGGCAAACGATTTAGTGAATGAAGTTGCTGACTGTCTTGTGATTTAATAACCCCAGTGTTAACTGTTCTGTGAATGGCTGTGTGTAAAATGCTAACTGAATATATACAATATCTGCTAGTGTTAATTAGTTAACTTATGTTGCTAGTTAACCACTAGACTGCAAACATGTCAGTGAAGGAAAAATTAACATGTGATGTTCAGTAGTGTCCAAGATTTATTTTATTCGTAATGATTTTTTTTTTTTTTTTTTTAAATAAACTTGATGCTTATTGGTCTATTTTCACTTTGGTTAACGGTTTCCTACAGTACCCACAATGCAGTTCGGCTACCTGATGATAGATAGTAGTGCAGTGGGATTCAACCCCTTGGTTCATCTCTACCTAAAGACTGCGATGCAGATGCAGCGGCGCTTTAGACCTTTAATCTGTCCAAGTCTCTCACCTTCTCATCTGCTACACTCCTCTCAAACAGATCAAATTCCAAGGCTTCAACTTTAACACTAATCCATATTTTATCCGGATGTGGGCCACTTCAGGCAGTGATGCAGCACTGCTTGCCTTCTTTTGGCCCGGACAAAATGGATATGATTCTGAAGATGGAAAATAGCAAATATGGCAATGTGTAATCTGGATGTGACCTTAAAGTGGCCTGTGTGGTAAATAGTGAATATAGCCCTAATATCACAAAACAAATGTGGGCCACCTTTGGCAAAAATGTGGCACATGCGGCATTGCTATGGCTGGCTTGTGGCCCAAATCTGGCAAACAGGAGCGGACCGCCCAAGTGCCATCATTCAACGCTGTATGTGGGCTGGATGAAAGTGTCAGGTGTGGGCCGGATCTGGGCCACAACAATTTTGCTATCTGGGATACCATCATCAACGTGAACTTGTAAACCATATTCAGGGTATTGAACAGTAACTGTATTGTTTATGTTTGTGATCTGTGTGTTACAGGCTATACGAGGCGGTGTGGGTCTGCCGATAGCAGTGCAGTGTGTGGCTCTGCCCTGGCAGGAAGATATGTGTTTACGCCTAATGAGAGAAGTGGAAAAGCTCTGTGCCAAGAACAAATGCTCCAACACAGACCACTAAACGCATATACACACACACACACTCCAGCCTATAATCTGAAGTTGATCTGTATCGCACTGATTAATAGTTCAAAAGGTTGTCACGTGGTGAAAACAGTTAAATCACTTTCTTCCTCGGCACAGAGTTCTCAATCTCATCACTGTACTTAAGATTCAGACCTGGGTATAGGCGCAGCCTAAGGTTTGAAGGCAGAGTTGTCTGTTAGTGATTCAGTAGATAATAAAATTATGATTTGAATTGTATGATTTCATGTTATTACAGTCTTATTCTGCATTAATGTATGAATGGTGCTCCTGAGACTAAATGCACCACTCTAAGGCGAGTGTGTGTGTGCTGGCTGATTGAATTTGGACAAAATTAAAATGTCCTCGCAACGGAGTCAAATTCCTCCTTAGAACAAATCATACAGTGATCAGAAACACCTAAAGACGTCGCTAGTAAAGTATCTTTACACTAATATATGAGTATGCTGCATTTGTACTTTCACTAGGTGCTTGTTTTTTTCATTACAGTAATAACGCCAGAGAATGAATGTAATGCCACCAGAATAACTAGACTTGATACTTTTTGACCCAGTTTATAGGATGTATGCTTTATTTCTGTATTCCAAAGGGTCATTGTTGGCATTTGTTCTCATGTTGTGTAATCTTGTGTGAAAATGTGTAGTGACAGTAAGAAACACAATAGCATCCTGTCATTAATATGGAATATAAGTTAGTAGCTAGCAATAAAGGATGGCATGAGTAGTACTTGTCTCAGGTCTCAGGATGGCAGGAGTAGACCATGCTGGATCTTAAAATGGCAGGAGCAGTACTTGTTGGGTTTCAGGATGGCAGGAGTAGACCATGTTGGGTCTCAGGATGGCAGGAGCAGTACTTGTTGGGTTTCAGGATGGCAGGAGTAGACCATGTTGGGTCTCAGGATGGCAGGAGCAGTACTTGTTGGGTCTCAGAATGGCAGGAGTCGACCATGTTGGGTTTCAGAATGGAAGGAGCAGTACTTGTTGGATCTCAGGATGGCAGGAGTAGAGCTTTTGGGTTTCAGGATGGCAGGAGTAGACCATGTTGGATCTCAAAATGGCAGGAGTAGACCATGTTGGATCTCAAAATGGCAGGAGTAGACCATGTTGGGTCTAAGGATGGCAGGAGTAGACCATGTTGGGTTTCAGGATGGCAGGAGTAGGCCATGTTGGGTCTCAGGATGGCAGGAGCAGTACTTGTTGGGTTTCAGGATGGCAGGCGTAGACCATGTTGTGTCTCAGGATGGCAGGAGTAGAGCTTGTTGGGTTTTGGATTGTAGAAGTAAACCATGTTGTGTTTCAGGGTAGCAGGAGTAGAGCTTGTGGGTCTCAAGATGGAAGGAGTAGAGCTTGTAGACCTCAGGATGGCAGGAGTAGACACTGTAGTTGTCAGGATGACAGGAGTAGATGTTTTGGGTTTCAGGACGGTAGGAGTAGAGCTTGTTGGTTTTTAGGATTGCAGGAGTAAACCGTGTTGTGTTTCAGGATAGCAGGAGTGGATCTCGTGGGTCTCAAGATGGAAGGAGTAGAGCTTGTAGACCTCAGGATGGCATGAGGAGGAGCTTTTGGTTTTCAGGTTGAATGAAGTAGAGCTTTAGGGGCCTAGGCTAGCATATAGTCCTCAAGAAGGTAGATGTAGTAGCTTGTGATTTTCTTGATGGCTCAATTAGAGCTTGTGTAAGTGCAAGAATAAGAACATATTCACCAAGAAGGGTGTGTATAACTCCAAAGAATGAATGTAATGGCACCAGAATAACTAGACTTGATGCTTTTTGACCCAGCTAACAGGATGTATGTTTTGTTTCTGTATTCCAAAGGATCATTGTTGTAATTTGTTCTCATGTTGTGTAATGTTGCGTGAAAACGCGTGGCGACATTAAGAAACACAATAGCATCCAGTCATTAAATGGAATGACACCTAGCCCAGAGTTTACCGGTTCATTGGAAAATGCAGTTTGAAGAGGATGTGGTAAATATTTCTCTTTATTTTTTTGCTGTCTCATTTTCCCTTTGCTTCATTTTTGTACACAGAATGGTCTCTGTGTTTGAGAGGAACATTTGAAGGTGGTTCAGATGAACTTAATGACACATGACGTTTTCATTTCTTCCTGCACGTGATGTAAATATGTGTTCCTGGGCTTTACAGTGCATACATTTAAATGTTTAAACTTCTTCAACGGCAGCCCACACAGGAATACCTACTTTCATTCAGCCTCATTTGCTCTGATGTCTCGGTTTCTGAAGTCACCCTGTGTTAGCGCAGTAGCAAGATGCATCCTGTTGTTATAAAATACTCCTATACATCTGATTTCTTGCTCTAAGATATCAGGTTTAGTCCTAGTGAAGGGTGTGTTAACAAAATCAGTAAGTTGCAGCCTATCCCAGGAACACTGCACGTGGGAATTCAAACTAAAAGGGACAAATGAGAAAGGAAGGAGAAAGAAAAAGTAGCAAAGGAAAAAAAAGCGAAAGGATGAAAAGTAAAAGAAGCAAGATGTAAGTTAGTAGAAGGAGCTAGACATATGTGAAGAAAATGAAATAAAAGGCATAAGGAACAATAAAAAGGAAGAACTGCCTAATTACGAAAGGAATGGAACCAAGCAAAAGGTAAGAAGGAATAATAATAATAATAATAATAATAATAATAATAATAATAGTTTTATGTTTATATAATTGAGATAATAAACTAAAAGAGAAAGTAAAGGACAGAACGAAAATAGAAGCGTAAGGAAATGATAAAGAAAAATAAAGAGAAAGAAGGAAATGAGAGAAACAGTCAAGGAAGTACAGGGAATAAAGTTAAGATGGAAAAATGCTAAAATATGAATGAAAGAAAGAACATAAAAAGACAGGATTAAAATAAACAAAAACGCAAAACTTTAATAAATAAATAAATAAATAAATAAATAAAATCAGCCCAGTCCACAAGTTATAATCATATAAATCATCATGAGCATCAGCATTCACTTTAAAATGACAGCGCACCTGCTGCATCTGGCAAAAATGACACAAAAGACACTTACTTTGGACAAAAGCAGCATTTCACGTCTCATTGGTGAGAGGAAACACCTCATTCAGTGCTTGGGAGATGAAAAGCAATTTTATAAAAACTTCTTAACAGCCTTTTTCTCATGAAATGACAGCACACGCTTTAAAGATGAGAAGTGCCTTCACTTAAACTAGGATCATTCCCTCCTAATGTCCCATTCACAAGATGTCCAGCGCCACCGAGGTCCTGATATCGTCCTAACGCTGGAGGTAATAACGTTTGTCACAGGACACGTCTGCCTTGTAGATGATAAAAGTTTCACACACAATGTTAAAGAGGACATCAGAGGAAGACGCTCATCTTTACATCGCTACACTGATGGGAGTTTACGTGTGTCTGCTGATCCGTGTACGGAAGGATTTAGGCTCCGAGCACGATTGTAAAGATTCTGTGACTCAACACTTTGGTGATGCAGGTTTGGGCTGCTTATCCTGCAGAATGAAAAGCGTAGCTTCTGGACACGACTCTCTTTTCTGCTATCAGTAGTGCTCGCTGCACATCTCACACTGAGCTTCTGCTATGTCTGGGCTTTTCCTTTCTGCTTCTCTGTGCCCCAAGGCCCTTACAGCCAAATTGGTTTACATTGAAGTGATAAATGCTTTGCAAATGTGCTTAAACGTGTAGAGTAAATGGAAAAATGCAGATGGTGCGTGTCAGGATTAGCGCCCAAAGTCTCGAGGATAGACACTCAAGTCCGTCTCATCCACTTTTCAGGAAGTGTGTGGAGAGATTTAGCCTTCCGGAGACTGCCAGGCAGTACAGCTTCAAATTCTTTACTCAAGTAAAAGTATAACATTTTAAACTCTTGAATTTACTTATTCATTTTTGTTACCGATGGTAAATTAATGCCCCTTTCATTAAGCAATCAATAAACGTGGGGAAGCGTTAACTAACGCTAAATAACTACAGCTTTATTAACCTGATCTCTCACGTTAGCTAGCATGATAATGACTTAGCTGAATGCTGAATGCTAAAAGCTGAGGTTGGAACAGTAACAGGAAAATGTGTTGGGAAAATATGTTTTCTGTAGTATAAAAGCTGGACTCTGGATGACTTTCTCACAATTCAAAACACTTATATTGTCTGTAGAAAAAGTAAACAATAGTTACACAGTCACTTTTAAATAAAGTTGTATGAAGCCTCAAAACTAACTGTTACCACAGCTGGCTAAGTCCCTTCCTGAAACAAAACACAAACCAAAGACAATAACCACTGCTCCAAGCGACCAATCACTGATCACCATTGTTCCAGTTGACAAATCACTAATCACTACTGTTCCCAATGACCAATCACTGATCATCATTGTTCCCAATGACCAATCACTGATCACCATTGTACCAGTTGACAAATCACTAATCACTACTGTTCCCAATGACCAATCACTGATCACCATTGTTCCCAATGACCAATCACTGATCACCATTGTTCCAGTTGACAAATCACTAATCACTACTGTTCCCAATGACCATTCACTGATCACAGCAGTATTGTTCCCAATGACCATTCACTGATCACCATTGATCCCAATGACCAATCACTGATCACAACAGTACTGTTCCCAATGACCAATCACTGATCACAGCAGTATTGTTCCCAATCACTGATCACAACAGTACTGTTCCCAATGACCAATCACTGATCACAGCAGTATTGTTCCCAATAACCAATCACTGATCACCATTGTTCCCAATGACCATTCACTGATCACCATTGATCCCAATGACAAATCATTGATCACAACAGTACTGTTCCCAATGACCAATCACTGATCACAGCAGTATTGTTCCCAATCACTGATCACGACAGTACTGTTCCCAATGACCAATTAGTGATCACTACAGTATTGTTCTCAATGACCAATCACCATTGTTCCCAGTGACCAATCACTAATCACCACTGTTTCCAATGACTAATCACTAATCACTATTGTTCCCAATGACCAATCACTGATCACTACAGTGTTGTTCCCAATGACCAATCTCCTTTGTGTCTATATTCCAATTCCTCACTATCACTGCTTCATGTTTAGTAAGTACATAAATAGTTTGTTTGTGGTGCCGTGACCAAAGACAAAATCTTTCTATAATCTGTTATTATTCGGATAAACCTCTAGTTAAAAAGTTCTATTCTATTCTAAGTGTCTTCAGAAAATGTTCCTTCTTCATGTAACACATTTTGATATGCAAATGATCGTAAAGATTCAATAGATAAGGAATTAGTATGTGACATCATCTGGTGGCTTCTACCAACCTTTCGAGCATGTGTTAGCTACTTTCCCCTGATAAGTTTTGATAACTAATTTAAACACACAATCTCCTGATCACATGGCCAATGCTTTAGCACTGCGCCGCCTGGGAGGTTGCTAACTGGCAATGTGTCAAAAGACTTTTTCTGTCCTTGGTTCGTTTATTGAGTCAAGTTATTTTGTAAGACTTGGCTAAAGAGCTGCACAGTAAAATCAAGTTAAAATGATATTTGACAAAACAGAGTTGGAATCTCTTCTTCAATGACAATTTTAAATGATTGAGAAAAATGTATATAAAATCAGAAATAGTTTAATGTGTACAAGAAATAAGTACAGCTGAGTAGTTAGCACACTCAAATACTTGTAGTACTGAATAACCAGTATTACTACAATAACAACTAAAATAATAATTGGAAAATGGAATATTTTGCATAAGAATACTACCATAAAAAAAGCACATTACTTTTCTTCACTATTTATTACTCATACTTACTACTTAGCTTAACAGTTAGTTAGCTAGCTAACATAGCTTATGTCATCTTAGCAGTTAGCTAGCTAGTGCTTAAATCTAGTAGTTGAAGTCAATTAGCTGATAGTGGACAAGTACTTAATTCTACTTAGCTAGCATTAGCTTAGTGACTAATCTTAGTTAGCTAGCTAAAAAGCCCATAACTCTAGTACTTAAAGTCGTCTAGCTAATAATGGATGTTTGCTATTTCTTAATCCTACTTGGCTAATGTTATCGTAAAGGTTATTAGTTAGTTAGCTAGCTAGCTAGTAAATCTAAACAAAGTCAGCTAGCTAACTAATAATGAATAGGTTAGCTAGTACTTAGATAATGTTATATTAACTGTTAATTAGCTAGCTAATAATGAATACATTATGTAGTACCTAATGCTATTGCTACAAAGTACCACTTATGCTAGCTCAAATCTTTACTTGTCTTAAAAGCTACGCTAAGGGAAAGGAGCACTGAGGTTTATATGGGAAGTGGTGAGATGAAGGCTTATGTCACAGGTTGTCTGAAAAAGCCTTTAAGGGAAATAAAAGAGTCAACAAGAGAGTTATTATTAAAGCAGCACCGAGCATTTTTCTGTGTATTTAAAGCTGTTGGATTTATGTTTAATGCCACTGTTACTCCAAAGTGCCTCTGCGTAACCTGATTCACAGTAATATTTAAAATAAGGCACATGGGAAACATTAGATTTAGCCCAAAATCCGGATCTGTCCTCCTCACGTAACACTTTCTGAGCCAAACAACAATCACAGAACAACGTTCAATCAGGTATCACTCCCACCCCCCCCACTCTCTCTCTCTCTCTCTCTCTCTCTCTCTCTCTCTCTCTCTCTCTCTCTCATGCACGCACACACACACAGTTATTTGAAGATTTTAGGCATGCTTTAAAGGCAAGCTGTCTCTGGGGAACCGGAGCTCATTGATGAGGTGACAGGCGCTGTTAGAATATGATCCTAATCCTGTTCTAGCATTTTCCAGCCCTGCTGCCATCGCAATTCCTCCACACATTCAGCCGCCTGTCAGCCGGCAAAATCCTGTTAAAAACTTACAGCCCTGATACACATCAAAGAGCTCTGTGGAGACCTTAGCAGCTTAACACACACACACACACACACACACATTAAGAAATTACTGCACTTAGAAGACTTTTCTGAGCTGGTGATTTGAATTCTGGATTCTGATTGGTCAGAAGGTGTTGATTAATTTTCTATAACAGCAACTCTGACAGTAGTGCAGCTGCAATTCATTCTAATACGTTATTGTTTCTATCGTAACCGCGTAGACGTGTATGGTGGACGCTCCACATAATCTAAGGCTAATAACGAACAGATTTCAAACACTGTTATTATTCAACAAAGAAAAAAAATCTATTCTATTACTAACACAGGGTTAGTACACCAGATGTACACCAGATGTTCCACAAAATGGATTCAAAAATTGTGTCGTTGTGGTGGTTTTCTGGAAGGAGATTTACATAACGTTTTTGGAAGGAGTCTCCAGTGTCAGTGCTTTGTAACCCCGAATTCACACTAGAAGTGTCACGTAAAAGATCACGTCAAGAAGCATCTCAAACTACTGGCAGGACAAAGGCCCAGGCAAAAGGCCCTCTAGACCTAAAAGACCCAAACCTGTTCCGGCATCACAATGCTCCTGTGCACAAAGCGAGCTCCATGACGATATGGTGTGCTAAGCATGAAGCGTCCTGACCTCAACCCCACTGAACACCTTTGGGATGAACTGGAACACCGACTGCACCCCAGACCTCCTCATCATCCCAACACCAGTAGCTAAATGATCACAAATCCCAACAGCCACGCCCCAAAATCTAGTGGAAAGCCTTCCCAGAAGAGTGGAGCTTATTATAACAGCAAAGGGGACTAAATCTGGAATGGGATGGTCAGGTGTCTACATACTTTTGGCCATGTAGTGTATGTGTACGTGAATTGACATTTTTCACAGTTTTTTATTTTTATTTTGAAAGGCATAAAGTGGAGTTTCAGAGATACCAGAATCCCTGCTCATAACCACGCCCCCCCCCCCCCCACCACGCCCACCCTCTCAGCCCAGCACTACAAACTCTCCCCTGTACTAAATACACTCAGCTGTTGCTCATTCCCTCCTTAGTTTCCTGTATAAATGTTTGTTGGTATGCATGATTATATAATAGACTATAAGAACAAGATGTCGAACTTTAACTTTGTGCACGTTTTTCGCAAACTGTCACGAAGACGGCGCTAAAACAATGGCCTGGATGTAAAGCGCCCAAAATACAAAAGAAGTAATTGCAAAATTTCAAATAAAAGTGACACCGGGTACTCATTTATCTCGCAGACATTCCTATTAACAGATTTAAAGCACAATTAGCCTATATAACGTTAATTAATTAATTAATTGCAGTCTTTTAATGAATGGTGATGGTATAAGAGGGATTAATAAAACAATTTGTGATGTACCGTTATAACTAATCCACTTTGGGATGGAAACAGTAACTCTGCTTCATCACACCACCCTGTCGTTGATTATTTTTCTATAAGAGCAGAACACAGAGCGGTGTATTCGTTACAAACTGTGCTTCCTTTTTTATTTTTCTTATTTATTTTTAGAATTCATTTACTTCTGTCTAGATCGAGTCAAGGCACGATGTGTGCACAAGTGTGTGTGTGAGCTCTCTAGATACCAACAAATGAAACTTGAACTTGTCATGTGTTTCACAGGAATGATGTTTATTTTCTTGCATTTCACAGATAAGTTATTCACATTTACAGAAAGATGTCCCAGACAGCAATATCTATGCAACACGACAGCAGAATGTTTCAGGGTTTAAATTTTTATATGCTGTGAATCCCTTTAGCATCAATGACCATCGTTCCTAAACATACTGTAGTGTATTTACAGGTTTATGGGTTACGGGTCCGTCACTGTGACACGTTCACATCGTTTCTGAAGCCTCGGTGCTCTTTAGGTTGGTCTGGAAGATTTCATGAACGGAAGAGAGATGAAGCCTACAGTATGTTGCATGAAATCCAGATAGATATTAGAGTCATCGTTCTTAAAGTGCGGTTCAGAGCGCCACAGGAGTCTATGAAGCATAGGCCTGGGGTTGTGATTTTTAAAAAAAATTTGTATTATATTGTCCGTGAAAGCGGGGTTCGACAGGAGTCCGGTGAGTGGGTTTACCAGCTAAAGAGGTCCATGAATGCAAAAAGTGAGATGAGTAGCACTGCATTAGAGACTAAGACAGCTCATTACGTCATGACATGAGGCCATGCAGATGACTACAATGTTATGTAATGGATGTAAGCGATTGCAAATGCAAACCGTGTTTATAGAATAAAAAACGCTGACAGTTTCTTGCATTAACACCTAGCTCGATAATGTTAGCTTGTATTACTCACTTAATACAATTAAGAGTCCTTAATTTAAAAAAAAAAAAAAAAAGAAAAGGAAAAAAAAAAGGTAGCATTTAGTTAGACAGGGTGGTGTCGTGCAACCTGAGGCGAAATCAATTCGGCTAAAATAAATGGAAGTCTATGGGAGACACGTGCATCCTCTGTCAGCTATCTAGGTCTCTAATATATCAGAGGTTTTAACATTCATAATAGTTTGTTTATTTGTATAAGTGGCAATCATTTTGCACCACGTTTTTATCTGGACCAAGAGGGTGACTTACTGTATATGCTTGGTTTTAAGGTGTCTATAATTCGAATATTTAAGCATGTACTGGACACGTGAGGAATTGCAAAACCATTTCCCTGTATGTCATCTTGTTTAAATAAACCCAGCGTAATTATTTATGAGAATGGAGGTAAAGTCCAATTCATTTCCGCTATATGTATATCGCGGTCAGTTGGGCAGCGTGTCCAACCCGAGCGAGGCTGCGTGCTGCTTGGCCCTGAAGCGCAAGTTCTCGATGCTGCTCGTCTTGCTGTTTAAGCTGCTCCACACCTGCTGAGACAGAGACTGGTAATAAGACTGGCACTGCAGCGGGCTGAGTGGAGATGCCATGTTCATGCTCATGTTCATGTTCATGTTCATGCCCAGGTAAGCTAATGATGACGAGGTGGAGGTGCAGGAGGAGGAGGAGGTGGCCATGTCGAAGGGCGTATAATGCATTAGGTTGTTTGTAGCAGCCATGTGCTGGCGAAACTGCTCCTGCAGACGGAAGAGGCTGAGAGGAGACGAAGCGTAGGAGTTGGTCTGGGCTAAACCGCTGCTGAGAACGCTGGAGGACGAGAGAGACGGCGAGGCGAGAGGAGAATCTGGAAGGAATACGATGAGAAAAGGTACAGTGTTAGCAGTGTTAATGTGTCTCAGATCATTCACTATGCGCGACGTAAGGAATAAAACACTCGGTGTCATGCTGATATAGGAAAATAATCAGTGATGCAGTGGTGTGAGGAAGTAACTGTTATCATATGAAAGGTGATTATTTTCTTTAAAAAGAAAAAAAAGAAAAAGCATGTTCCAGAGTATTTTATTCCTCTTATAATACAGCAATTATCCAGTGATTAAAGTAGTTCCTGTTCTCACTTATGTTATACAGTGGTGCTTGAAAGTTTGTGAACCCATTAGAATGTTCTGCATATTTATGCAGAAATAAAACATCATCAAATTTTCACACAAGTCCTAAAAGTAGACACAGAGAACCCAATTAAACAAATGAGACAAAAAAATTAATAAAAAAATAAAATAAATTTAAAAAT
>JANDJT010000012.1:2693265-2706448 GCA_024331685.1 Stegophilus panzeri | reverse complement strand
AGACCATTTTTATGGACCAGTTTAATATCAAGACTAATAATTTCCTGGACCGGTTTAATATCAGACAATATTTTAAATATTAGGGACAGTGGGACATAATGGTGGAATTACCCATGATGGACAGCAGTTTATGGAGTGTCCTCTTCTCTGACACCTTAACCAGAGAGTCCAGTTCCACACCGACTGACCCCGCCCACCTCACTAGCCTTTCTAGTGATTTCCCCACCTTATGATCTTTATTCTGTCCGGTGATTGTTTACCACTAAGCCTGTAACTCACTATGAGCCTTGTGTTAGCAAAGAGAACCAACAACTGGAGACACAGCTGCTTTAGACAGAAGCTCTGGCAGTGAGCTGGACTTTCCCCTCTCGGACGAGGCTACACCCTTTTGTTGGAGAGGCTTGCGGCGGCTCCTGCCAGTGGGTAGGATTATAAAGCCCTGAGTCATGTACTGCGTGCAAACACATTCCTGCCGTACAGAGTCACTCACCCGGCCGGGGTGAGAAGAAGCTTCGATCCGACTAAATGAGAAGGAACAAGCGAAACCTTGTTCAAACATCCCAAACAAAGACAAATGAGTTTGTCTAACACATTTGGAAACCGGTCACTGAAGAGGGGTGATTTCTGATCTGGAACTAAACCGGGGCAAAAATGTTTGGGGCCCCCAATTTAAACTCCAGTCTAATGATTAAAAACAAACGTTTGCATAATGGTCACTTCTGTAATGAATTATTAAATCCACGATGGCCAAGTGACTAAGACTAAAGAAACTAAACCGAGGGCAAAACTTGATCTAAAATTGATCTCGACCAAAAGGTTCATGTCACCAGTTTGGGTTCCAATTTCTCTAATTATAAAAAACAAAGGAAGAAAAGAAATATTGCGTAAGGATAATCATCGATACATTTTCCGTATAGAGATGTTTAGTTAACATTTAGGGAAGGAGTCTCCAGCGTCAGTGCTTTGTAAGAGACAGGAAATCTTCAGGACAGAGGATTTTATTTTCTCAGAAACGTGACACGCTGTTGTTTTGTCTCAATAATTTCATGAGAGAGAAGTTAAGAGAAGTTAGAAGAGAGGCTGGCGAAGGGACGACTGTTTATAGTTTTGGGTTTTTTTTAGTGGAAGTGAGAACAGGAATGAACTTGTTTTGCAGATGTTCCACGACATTAAACGGAACTATAAATGGATAAAAATCACGGCCTGTCGTTCTTTAATAAACAATTAAAAAAAAAAAAAAAAAAACTACAATTGATGATAAATTGTTGTGGTATAAGAACAATAAAAACATCGGGATGAGCTTGTGTTGAAAAATAGTCAATTTCAGGATTGTAACAGTAACTCTGCTTCATTATACCACACCGTCATTGATTATTTTCCTTCAACAGCATGGCGCTAAGTGTTTTATTCCTTACATATTTGTCTTGAAGCCTCCAAATTACAGACGTTTATTATATTATTTAGATGTTTATTATATTAAGTTCTTTATTTTAAGTCCTGTACTATTAGCTTGCTACTGCTATCTAGGTATTTAGCTGTTTATCTTGAACTATTCAGTGTATATCCCTATCTAGTTAGTTTTATTTAATAGGTTTTTATATGTATTTATTAGCTAGCTAGCTGTTTATGTTTTGTCACCAATGACAGCTGCTTATTATAAAGCTAGCTAGCTTATTACATAGAGCTCTATTTTATTGCTAGTTTTTTATTTTACGTTTCGCTCCCTAGAACATCGTTGTAATGCTAATTAGCTCATTATATGGTGCTATCTGCTAGCTGTCTGTTTGTTGTTTCACAGTAACAGCCCTTGTTGTAATGCTAAGTTATATAGTGATGTTAGCTAGCTAAGTGCTAATGTTTTTCTATGGTGACCAGCCCCTCAATATACAGCAGCTAGCTTATGAGATGGTGCTATTAGCTAGCTAAGTGTGTGGTTTCTCACATGTCAGTCCGTCATTGTAATGCTAGATAAGTTATTATATGGTGCTGTTAGCTAGCTGTTTTTGTTTTTTTTTATCGTTTCTGTAAGTCGCTCTGCATATAGGTGTCTGCCAAATGCCATGTAGATTAAATGTAAATGTAGATAATGTAGGTGAGCATCTGTATGATTTTAAGCAGAGTAACAGTGTATAATTGTGTACGAGACCCATCAGCTCTTCAGTTCAGCTCACTCATTTATAAGCAGAGGCTGAAGATGGACCTGAGCCGTTATTGTATTATTAATATTAACTCGGATGCCTACAGTGCAGTTTAGATGCTGTAATAGCGTGGAAGATTTCTCATTAGCTGATAACAGCACTCTACGCTCTATCCTCATCCTCGGGTAAAAAAAAAAAAAATCCTTACGCATGGCTTTATTAAACTGAAAATAATGATGACTGTGTTGAATGAAAATAGGCTAGAGGGAGGAAAAAAAGGCAAATGACTTATTCAGCTTTGTGAGCGTGTTTGGCTAAGCCTTATCTGGTCCATTCAAATACAAGCTGCTTCCCAGGAGGACGGATAAGTGCTGGCGTTTCTTGGGACTGTCAGGACCTGCCAATAGGCGTAATGAGGCCTAAGTCCACATTAACGCAGTCTAAATGAAGTGTCACAGGAAGATTGATCTGGGCACGCTGCTGTCTGTGGCCTCAGGGGCCGAGGAACCGGCCGACTGACCGGCCTCAGCGAGGGAGCGAGGCGAGGCCGATGGAGCAAAGTCCTGTTAAATGTGTACATTACACAGCTGAGCGGCGGACGATGAATACGATGAATATTAAAGAGACTGAGGAGGTTTGGACACCGCGCACAAAGCTTAGTATTATTGTTTGTTTAGCAGATGAGCATTTCTATGAAATATATATATTTTTAATCTAAAACAATTTGCATACTCTTTGTACATGCATGCAGCTATAATGAATTGCCAATTTAACAGGTACATCTACTATCTAGCTACACCTATTAGCCACCTTCAATTCAATTCAATTCAGTTTGATTTGTATAGCGCTTTTAACGATGCACATTGTCTCAAAACAGCTTTACAGAAACATATAAACACAGGATACAGATTTTAAGTGTGTGGATTTATCCCTACTGAGCGAGCCGCTGGTGACGGTGGTGAGGAAAAACTCCCTGAGATGATATGAGGAAGAAACCTTGAGAGGAACCAGACTCAGAAGGGAAAGAAAGAGAGAGAGAAGTTAAGAGAAGTTAGAAGAGAGGCTGGTGAAGGAATGACTGTTTATAGTTTTTTTTTTAAAGCTAAAATTAGTTCAAATGTCTCAAAATATGTTTAATAATCTTATATTTGCTTTATGGTAATCTTATAATAGTAAATACTGAATAAATTTGACTCTATTCAAGATATTTTCACTTGGCAAGATGTCTGTTTTTGAGAATGCACACTATCAGAACAAAGGATGCATCTGATTTAACACCATTGTAAGGATTCTTTGTTTTGTTTCTTTTAGAATAAAAAAAAAACCCCAATAAATATTAAAAAACCCCTTTAGAAAAATGTAACCATTAACCACCAAAAGAACTAAGAGTGTACAGTCTCTGAGATATAATGACTAAATCCAGCACTGAACAAGTCTTAGCTACATTTGGGGTAAGGGGAATATTGCATGCATTTAAATTTTCACCAAAACTATTACTTAAATGTTACAATAGTCATGTAATAAAAACAACTTTAAATGATACTTTTAAAATAAAAAAAAGGGAAAAACAATCAGAAACGTTTTTTGGGGGAAAAAAGAAAAAGAAAAAAATTTACAATAACCTAATTGCGTAAGTGTGCACACGCATAAACTAATTCTGCGTCGAAGAACCTATCGATTTTATTACGTCACTCGGTCTTTTTGGGTAAGAGCAAAAAACATTCTAGATCCATCAAATTGAAAGGGCATCTCCTGTGCACAGCCTGCTTCACGTCACCCCACAGATATTTAGTTGGATTCAGGTCTGGGTTCTGGCTAGGTCACTCAAAAACATTGATCTTCTTATGGTTACGCCGTTTCTTTGTTGATTTGGATGTATGCTTTGGGTCATTGCCCTACTGAAAGGTGAAATTCCTTGTCATCTTCAGCTTACTAGTAGACACCTGAAGGTTTTGCACTAAAATCGTCTGGTATTTGTAGCTATTCGTGATACCCTCCACCTTGATAAAAGCCCCAATTCTGGCTGAAGAAAAGCAGCCCTAACACATGACACTACCACCACCATGCTTCACTGTGGGCGTGGTGTTCTTTTCATGGTGTTTTTTTTTATTTCTTGCTTAATTATGATACCGTTTGGAATTGGTCTCATCAGAGCATAAGACATTTTACTACATGGTCGGTAATATAGAACATTTAGAATCCCCCCACATGAGAAAGTGCTTCAGTCTAGCCACTCTACCCCACTCTAGCCCAGACATGTGAAGAAAACGAGAGATTGTTGTCGCATGCAGAGAGTAATCAGTACTCATCATATAATCATACAGCTCCTTTAATGTTGCCGTAGGTCTCTAGGCAGCCTCCCTGGTAAGTTTTTGTCTTGTCCTTTTGTAAATTTTGGAGGGATGTCCTGTTCTTGGTGATGTCACTGTGCTGACGGTTTGTTGATGATGGCCTTCACGGTGTTCCACGGTAGATCTAATGTTTTGGAAATTCTTGTATATATTGATCTCCTGATTGATACCTTTCAACAAGTGAGACACCGTGCATGCTTTGTAGGCTCTTTGTGGACCATGGCTTCGGGAGTCAGATGAACGCAAGAAGACGTCAAGTACATCGTACAGAAACCGTCGGTCTTTATTCGGGGTTAATCAGAATCATTTCACTGACGACAACTGAATGATAATTTCTTTTGAACGTGAGGTTGAGTGTGATCGTTTTGTTCTGGACACAGCCACACCCCCAATTATGAAAGGGTGTGCACACTTATGCAACCAGGTTATTGTAAGTTTTTTCCTATTTTCCTCTAAAATATTTCTGATTGTTTTTCCACACAACCTTTATATGTTGTCTGTTTCACATTTTCACATTGAGGGTTGGAAAAGTTCTAACACGATTTATCTTGGTTTAACACAAAAACAAACATCTGCCATTTCTGCCATTTTAACAGGGGTGTGAAGACTTTTTATATCCATTTTGTGTGTGTGTGTGTGTGCGTGTGTTTGTTTGAGGTCTACAGTAGGGTGCAGTTGGTGTTCTGGTGTTCCAGTTTATCTCAAAGGGTGTGTGCCAGCCCTGTATGCCCGGAGAGCTCGATTTGGTCCAAAACACAGCTTTTAGGGCCATGTGGGCATTTTAATGAAACTCCACATGAATAAACGGAATGTTTACACCCTGCCGAGGAGCTGCAGGTGAGGAGATGAGCTTCAGCAGCTCCTCCTAAAACCCTCAGCCTTCTCACTCCTGCCAATATTCTCAGATTAGCAGACTTTTTTTCTGGTGAATTTGTCTCCATTACTCTAACACTGGGGAGGCTGGAGCAGGAGGACCCGAGAGTGAGTGTGTTTTATTAGCGCATCCTAAGGTCATAGACGGCAAAATTAGAATCGGAGAATCCATATTACATCTTATGAAAATAGGCTAACAAGGAAAGAACATAAAAATGGGATAAACTAGCTGAAATAGGTCTCTTTCTTTCTTTTTTTATATTTAAAGAATAAATCACTTAGCGTCGGGGCGCGCGGTGGCTTAGTGGTTAGCATGTTTGCCTCACACCTCCAGGGTTGGGGGTTCGATTCCCGCCGTGGCCCTGTGTGTGCGGAGTTTGCATGTTCTCTCCGTGCTGCGGGGGTTTCCTCCGGGTACTCTGGTTTCCTCCCTCAGTCCAGAGACATGCAGGGTAGGCTGAATGGCATGTCCAAAGTGTCCGTAGTGTATGGGTGTGTGAATGTGTATATAATTGTGTGCCCTGTGATGGATTGGCACCCTGTCCAGGGTGTACCCCGCCTTGTGCCCGATGCTCCCTGGGATACGCTTCAGGTTTCCCCGTGTATAGAAGATGGATGGATGGATGGATCACTTAGTATCACTCTGTGATAGGAAAATAATCCAAGACAAGCTGGTGTGATGAAGTGGCGTTCCTGTTAACACCCTGATTATTTTCCTGTAACAGCACATCAGGAAGTGTTTTATTCCTCTTATATCACAGCAACTTGCCAGTGAGATCGACACACTTTTTTATCCATTTATTGTTACATTTAATACAATGGAATTTAATTAGGCCAAAAAAAAATTGCAGCTTGTAGTGTTACACAGAAATCAGAAACTCCTCTGTCTCTGAATTTCCCATGCTGGAAAACTTTACAGCTTTACCGTGACCGACACTGACACTGGAGACTCCTTCCATAAACGTTACATAAATACGTAACATCCTCACTCAAAACTTAACTCTTAACAATCACTCCGTTTTTAAATCCGTTTATATGGAGCATCCGCTGTCCAAATCCCTGTGTGAGTAGTTAGTATATAAACAATAACATATTTAGCATAATGTATATACTATATAATCAATCGAATGCTGAGTGTAAACTAAGACTCGTGTCAAAAGTTTTGGCACACTGTGCCAAAGGATGCAAGACTTACTAACCTTTCAAAACAAATGACTTTTTACAGGTAAACGTTGTGTATAAAAATATGTGTGTTTTCACTTTATTTATGAGAGACATTCCGGCAGACTGGTGGGATGAGTGTACGCGTTATTACTGTTTAATTGTCATGTCTACGCCAAAATCGGCATCAAACCCTATATCCCGGACTGCACCACGAACTACAAACATGGATTCTCTGGATGTCGGCCATCTCATGCCCGGAGTCCCCTGGGATAGGCTCCAGTCTCCCTGCGACCCTGTGTAGGATAAGCGGTTCAGAAAACGTATGGATGGATGGACTCTGGATAGTTATTGTGATTTTTACCGTGATCTTTGCTACCTCGTTTGTTCAAGGTCTCACCACGATGATTATGTCTAAACTTTTGGATCTGTTTTTGTTCTTTAGCTTCTTCTTACCTCAACCTAAGCTCATAATTGCACTACCTGTAGTAGATCTGAATCTAACCCTAACCCTAAGCTTAGTTTGTGGAATTGTGATTGGGAATTGATGCATTGTTTAGGCTTTTTTATTTATCCTAATGCAGCTTACAATAGATGAGGTTAGCCTGAGGCCATGTCTGTCGTGTTCACTTTGCTGGATGGGGAAGTAGGGCTGTAGAGTTGTTTTTTTAGAAGAAAAAATAAATAAATAAAAGAGCATACTGCTCGAGCAGAAGAAACGTTATAAAATGCAGGGCTTTCTCAAATGCTTTTGCTTTCCGTAAGCTCTGTTTGCTTGAGTCATTTTGCGAGGTCCTTCTCACTCTAAAGCCAGATTAATATTCCTCCATATCCCACTACTTTTATATACATGCCAATCTCCAACTATCCAATCTCCAACACACACACACACACACACACACACCTCTCTTAGCTGTAATCATCTCAGTTCTTTAATCCTCATCCATTTCTCATACAGCAGGCATATTTAGTACACCCTTGCATCTGTCTGAATCCCTGTTGTTTCCCTGTTTAACTCCCGGGTCATTATCATCCTGGAGAAAACCTCCCAGACGCTGCTGTAGACATCACGTCCTCTATCCATGCAAGACTGCTCATTGAGATATAAGAAAAGCACCGTTGATGGACGTGAACTGGGCGCTCTTGGTCCTACAATTTCAGCTGAGACACCACGGTGTCCGTAAACTCCGTTTTAATAACTAGTACTGTACATCCTTAAATAATGTAATATAATACACAGACACGGATTTATTATTTTGCTTCAGACTCTAAGAACAATTTTAAGCCTGTGCAAAAAGATCAATTTTTAACTTTGAATTTCTCTAAGGGAGAGTTTTTTGTGCTTTTTTTGTTGCGAAATCGCGATCGCGCAAAAGAGTTTCGCGATCTTTCGCAGTGATGTTTATCGGTAGACGAGACCTTTTCGCTGTACTCATGTTCGACACAAAATCGTGAATCGAAGACGGCTTTGACTGGACGTGCGTCGCGATGACGTCACGTGACACGTCTCGGCCCCAATCTGTGGAAAATTTACGGTCGTTTTAGCTCCTCTGCGATCGCAAAAAACGTGAAATCCTGGAGGGACTCATTGACGTGTTCTTTTCTGTTGTTTATCAGCATTTAACTACACTTATAAAATCAGCAAAATATAATAATGTCCTGAATCGGTTTTGGTTTAAACCAGAAAAGATGACTAGACGACTACCTTTTTGAAGTAAAAATGAATAGTTTAATAGTTTAAAACCCTAGTGTACTGTATCGTTTTGGCAGGAATGCATAATTGAACCTTGAACCTTCTTTGTTATAGCCTGAACAGGTTTTGAATCCTTTCAGTTGTAATCTTATAAAACATTTGCTACAGCATATCAGGTCCACAGACCCAAAACTTGAGAACTGATCATGCTTTCTTTGGATCTGTAGACTGTCGTCCTTTTTTCAAGTAAATCTCCTTGTATTCACTCAATAACTGTTTTTCCTCCTGCACTTTTGACGTTGGACCACAACTTGCAACCTGATTGGTCAGGAGATTAAAAAAAACAAGCAAACAAACAACAACAACAACAAAAAACGGCGAGGTTGTAATGAACATGCATGACCTGTGATCACCTTGCCAATTTTGTTGGACCACCTAATACTTCTGACTTATTATTGTAAGTTTAACTTATCACTTCTGTCCAAACAACTACATCCTCTGCTCCTTTCAGGTGACCCTCTCTCTCTCTCTCTCTCTCTTTAAAAAAAAATAAAGTTTGGTATCTAAACCTAACAGGAATTCTCGCACAAACTCTACAACGTCACTCTGCTCTTTTCGGAAAAGTCCAGCATTTTTCAGTTTTCAGAAACTCCACTGCACTCTTTGCTCACCATGCGGTCGCTTCCCAGTGGCATTAGTGTTGGACACTATGTGTTATTGCATCATCAAATACAAGAGCCAATCAGGTTCCAATATGCAAATGTAACCCACAGTGTAACTCTTTACCTAACAGACATGCATGGATGTAGTGGAAGTAGTTTACACAGAGAAGCTTCTTTCTTTTGGATTTCTGACATGATGTTAGATCACCTCCTCGTTCTAACACCAGAAGGTCAAACTCCACGCTCGTCTGCTATAGAGCTTACATTTACATTTATTCATTTAGCAGATGCTTTTATCCAAAGCGATGAGGAAATACAAGCAAAGCGATATATCAAGCGGAGAACGATACATGTAGTGCTACTATACAAGATTTTAGTTCTAGAAAAGCAAAGTGTGCAGAGTAGAGGTGTAAGAGTGAGGTTTTTATTTATTTATTTGTTGTTGTTTTTTTAAGGATAGTGTGGGGTTGGCATTTTAGGAGTTAGTTACGTGCTCGTGGAAGAGCTGGGTCTTTAGCTTTAGTTTTTTGAAGATGATGACAGATTCGGACAGGATCGAGGTTGGAAGTTCATTCCACCACTGAGGGACAGTTAGTGTGAAGGTTCTGGAAAGGGACCTTGAGGCACGCTGAGTAGGCACTACTAAGCGTCGGTCCTTAACCGATCGCAGATTGCGTGAGGGAACGTAAGCCTTCAGGAGAGTGTTGAGGTAGGAGGGTGCTGTTCCAGACAAGGTCTTGTACGTGAGCATGAAGGCCTTGAATTTGATATGGGTGGCTACAGAAAGCCAGTGGAGGGAGATGAATAAGGGTGTGACGTGGGTTCACTTGGGCTGGTTGAAGATGAGGCGTGCTGCTGCACTGCTGCAGGAGGAGCTTCTCCTCCAAGCCTAAAAACCTCCTGCTTGGTTGAGTAATTTGCTGAGGTTGAAATATGCATTTAGAGTGAGGAGAAGGAGGATGAGTTTTAGCCTGCTAAAGAGCCACCTTAAACCTGTTAGCTAAGTGTCCTTTATCTTCCAAATTCTTTTGTTCTTTAATCTGCTTTGTATCTTTCCAAATCCTGGATTGAGATAACAAACAAATGGATCCGAGCAATATGGCTTCGGTGAAATGCAAGACTTTTTTTTTTTTTTTAAATAAAAGTCATAGTTTTGACCAGGTTGTGTATTGTGTGTGTCAGGTTTGGCCTGTGAATGTTTCACAAGGATCTGTTGTGGTGCACCTAAATTCCTCTGTCTTTTTTTTCCCCTCTCGGGACAAAGAAGAAAAGACGGATTGGAGATTAACGCTGGCATTCCAAACCTCTGAGAAAACCGAGGACTTGGAAGTGTGGTAGGATGAATGGACTCCTCAGAGAAACAGTCCCACAATGCCAGTCGTGCTTTATCAGATTTACTGCAGAGACGTTCTTTGTAGGCCAGAGGGAACAACCGAAAGAGCTTATGTCTATTTAAATGTGCAGACACAATAAGGCTGAGGTGGTGGGTCAAGGGAAGCTAATGGAGCAGGTTTTGATCCATGAAGGGTTTTGGAAGGAATGGTTTTTTCAGGGATGCAATCTACCCGGCTATTCAGATTAAAGTTTGATCATATGACTTCATCACTATTCTTCCTTTTGGCTTTAAATAATTATTTCTTTTACACAATATTAATGAATTCTCTCTACTACGGCACTGTTGAATGCTCGAGGGTGTTGATATTCTATAACAGCAGCTCTGACAATAGTGCATCTGTAAATCACAGATTTCTAATATATTATCGTTTCTAAAGCAACTACATACACAGGGACTTACAGTGCCCTCTACTAATATTGGCGCCCTTGGTAAATATGAGCGAAGAAGGCTGTGAAAAATTGTCTTTATTGTTTAACCTTTTGATCTTTTGCTCAAATAATGCACAAAAATACTCTGCGCTCATGGATATCAAACAATTGCAAACAATTGCAACACAGGATTATAAAAAAAAATCTTTGTTAAATATAGGTGTGCAACAATTATTGGCACCCCTATGAATTCATATGAGAAATATATATTTTAAGTATATTCCACTGATATTTAATTTTTTTTTTTTTTTTAGTACATCTGGGTGACTAGGAAGAGGAAACTGATCCATTCAGCCGTGACTTCCTGTTTCACTGGGGTATAAACATGAGGTAACACACAGGGCAAATTCCCTTAGTCATTCATAACAATGGGTAAGACCAAGGAATATAGCTGTGATGTGCGGCAAAAGGTTGTTGAGCTTCACAAAATGAGAAGTGGCTATAAGAAAATAGCACAAGCATTGAAAATGTCCATTTCCACGATCAGGGCAATAATTAGGAAGTTCCAGTCAACTGGAAATGTTATGAATCGACCCGGAATTAGACGTGTGTCTATATCGTCTCAATGCACTGTGAAGAAAGGCATTATAGTAGAAGACTCAGAGCTGTCATCTTGGCAAAGGGAGTTAAGACAAATTATTGACTAAAAGGGTGCCAATAATTGTTGCACACCTATATTTAACAATTATATTTTTTTGATAATCATGTGTTGTGTTTGCAATTCTTTGATATCCATGAGAGCAGAGTATTTTTGTGAATTTTTTTTTTTTAAATTTTTTTTTACAAAAGATCAAAAGATGAAACAATAAAAAGACAATTTCTCACAGCCTTCTTTGCTCATATTTACCAAGGGCACCAATATTAGTGGAGGACACTGTATATGCATGGATGCTCTACATTAACATTTTTTTTTAAATTGGTGGAAAATAAGATGTTTATTTAGCATTTATGGAAGGAGTCTCCAGTGTCAGTTGTAACTTCTTTTTTGTTGTAATCGATAGCTTTTAGACATTGGAAAGTCTTCAGGTTGGAAGGCTTCACTGTTTCTCTTGAATATGACAAGCTGTGTTTTATTTTATCTTATTATCTTATTAATCTTCTGCTGAAAGAGAAAAGAGACGCTGGTAAGGGAATGACTGATTACACAGTACTGGAACGGCCAGGCCAATTCTTATATTTTTGCTATACACTGAAGACATTTGGGTTTGAGATCAAACGATGAAAGACGAGACGAAAGATCAGGATTTCAGCTTTCACTTCCTGATATTTACATCTATACGTGTTAAACACCTTGTTACATGGCACCTTTTGTGGCAGACCACCCACGTCTTAGACGAGTAAAAGTACAGGAGTTTTAAAGTAAATTAAAGTAAATAACGCAGTATTTCGTTGCACATCCCTTGCTTGCAATAACTGCATCAAGCCAGTGACCCATTGACGCCACCATTTTTCTCTTGTGTTGCTTTTCCAGGCTTTTACTGCAGCTTCTTTCAGTTGTTGTTGTAGGAAGTAACTTGTTTTATTGCACAACATAAAAAAAAAAAACAGATACAAAGCAAACCATGTAGTCTTTTAATAAATAAACATGGTAATAGTTGTCAAATTGTTGTGGTATAAATGCCTCACTTCTGAAAGTTTTCTGCTGTTTCAAAATGTAATCAACTTTAAGGAGTTAACAATGACTCTGCTTCATCACAACACCGTCTCTGATTATTTTCCTATAATAGCACAACACAGAGTGTTTTATTCATTATTTAGCCTAATGTTGCCGAATTTGCTAGTGAAAATGGCTATATATACTGGATTCCCCTTGGAACACACACACACACACACACACACACACACACACACACACACACACAGAAAATAGGGGGAAATAGGTGTCATTAATAATGGCTTCGCACTTCCACCTCATGTTCGGTTCATCAGCTTTCCACTCACACAGTTACTCTGCTCGAGCGACAACCAGACATCACATCAAACCTGAAACAGGCCACTGAGTCGAGTCATCAGCACAGAGGACCTGTCACACAGCGAGAAAGAGAGCGAGAGAAATGGAAGGATGAGTGAAGAGACAGAAAGAATGTGAAGGCTATTCCAGACCACAAAAGACTCCTGTTAATAGTTATGCACTTTTCTTTTTTGTGTCTGAGCATTTACTCTATATTTCTCACATTACAGCATTAATAGCAATAATGACAATAATAATAACCGTTACTACCACTGTTACTATTACTACTACTACTACTACTACTATTACTACCACTGTTACCACTGTTACTACTACTACTACTACTACCACTAATACCACTGTTACTACTACTACTACCACTACTACCACTGTTACTACTATTACTACCACTATTACCACTGTTACTACTACTAGTACCACTATTACCATGTTACTACTACTACTACCACTACTACCACTGTTACTACTACTACTACCACTACTACCACTGTTACTACTACTACTACCAC
>JANDJT010000012.1:2643049-2654704 GCA_024331685.1 Stegophilus panzeri | reverse complement strand
ATATATATAAAATAGTTACTCTAATGTGTTTTGTATCCTTACCTTGAAAGTTATTCATTTTCATTTACTAACAAAACCTTCATGAAGCTTCGTTATATATCTTTATTAAGAATCTATTCTGTCCCTATTCATTTAGGTGACATAGGTCTTTTACATAAGTATAGTTGTAAAAGGCTATACATAGAGTAGGGCTTCTTAATAGCATTATAAAGTGAAAAATCGATTTGTTACTTTCATGGAGGACATGCAAGTCATTTATTGATCCGATACTGTATATTGGCTTCGAAAATAGGTGAAGTTGTGTTGAGGGTCTCCATAATAGTTTTTTAATGCAAATAAACCCCTACTTTAGTTCAATATCTAGCTCTAGGCACGTACATTAAACTGTAACTATATAAAAACGTTGATGTCACCTCATAAGTTTTGGCATAGATCCTCCAGTGGTGCTTTATTAAAAGTTCATGCGATGTTTATACAACTCCAGTGTAGGTACCTTTCTAATAAAGTGTTACCACTGTGGGTAAGGTTTTTTAACCTTTCAAATTCTTACGAATTTACAATTAGGCCTTCTGTCCCGGCTAGAAGGATGAAGCTCTTGAGACATGAATGCTTGTAAAAACCCTGCTCTAATAAAGCATTAGACCCCCTCTTCAAGCCCCCTTGGTGGTCGTTTCTTTAGCGTGCCACTGAACCAGGTATTAATGTTCATTACCCAAAGCCTGAGAAAGAGAGCGAGCGAACCAGATTACCTCTGTCCACTCCAAAAGAAAATGAGAACTCTATTAGAGATGGCTGACCTGCAGTCAATATCGGGTAGGTGTGCTGGGGAGCAGCTTGCTCTCTGAAACCATAATCTCTCAGATTTCTCTCCCCGTGGTGCTCTTCATGTCCGTTTCTCTTTCGGGTGGATGACAAGCGCCGTAAGCTCCTTAATGCCGAATTACCCTTATTGCAGGGCAATCATATCCTTCTCTCTATTACTGACCTCCTGTCCCGTCTCAGCCACTTCGAATGAAGTGCCTTTAATATGCGTATAATCAATGTTTCATTGAGCCTCAATGGCTTTTCATTAAGGAGTTATTCACTGTGGGGATTTTTATTGCGTCCTTGTTCACGAGGATAAGAAGTCGCTAACTCTTTTCTCTAAACAGCAGTGCTACAAGACAACTAAACCCCTGAAAGAAATTATAACGGGGACATGATAAGGGCAAAGCAAAGGTATATAAAAAAAAATGCTTTAGGACCGACAGAAGAAGAAGTAAGGCGAGTAAACTAACTAATGTTGAGGATTAGCTGGTTTGAATGGAAGAAAAACAAACAAACACGTGTACGAGGGCACAACGTGTGTGTGGAAGTTGATTATTTTCCCATAACATCACATCCTGAAGTGCTTTACTCCTCTTATACCACAGCAATTTGCCAATGAATATATATATATATATATTTAATATAAATTAAACAACTACACGTCATTCTTTTTAAATAAAAACTATCCATTTATAGTTACTTTTAATGTTGTGGAACAGCGACAAAACAGTTCCTGTTCTCACTTACGTTATAGCAGCAATAACCGACCGTTTATTACATTTCTTTCACTTGAAGTGAATAAGATGGAAAAAAAAACCCTACAAATTGTCGTGTTACCAAGAAAACCGCAAAGCGTAAGCTCTTCTGTCCTGAAATAACTCACTGACACTGGAGACTCCTTCCATAATTGTTCAATAAATCTATGTAATTTTTATGTTTCGATTATCTAAATTGTCCACCACGCAAGACCCTCTGAATGAGCTGTTACTATAGAAACGATAACGTATTAGAACGAGCGCATATTAATATATAAACCTGTGATGTGTCAGAGCTGAATATTATCCGATACCTTCTGACCAATCAGAATCCAGAATTCAAGGGCACTGTGGTATAATGGTATAAAAGACATGTCTACTGGGTGGACACACACACACACACACACACACACACACACACACACACACACACACACACAATTGTTATTCATAAAGTTTATACTGCAACCACAAATCCCCTTTTTTGTGTGTAGAACTTAATGAAGGAAGCTGCATGTTGTGGCAACAAACCTGAGAAAGCCCTGGAGCATCATTTCATCTACGGTCATTTTGGACATGTCCTCACCCGAATTCCTCCCCACTATTATTAAAAAAGTCCTCAATTCAACAACCATTCACTGGCATACAAAATACCCTTCGGGGAAGAAAAGGCGCTAATACACTAACGCTAGTGTTTATGGTGTTGAAGAGGTAAGTGAAAGCCAAGAATACAAATACGAACAATGAAACAAACCAGAAGAGAAAGTAAGACTTCTCATGCTTGAGACCTGTGTGATTGATAGCATTGGTGAGAGAAGCAAATGCTATTATAATTATTATTATACCTCACTGACTAAAATAACAACAACAAGTGTAGTGAGTGATGCCTCTGGCGTATCGATTCGGAGATTGAGGGTCTAAACATTCCCATCTTCATTTTCAGTAGCCTAATTTTAAATATATATATTATATTATATTTTTCAAAGTAAAATTAGTGAACAGGACTGATCTGGTCACCGTATTTGTAGGTCATGTAACTGCATCCCTAAGTAACTCGTTACAATAGCCACGCAATCTAAGAGGGCACCTTTACAAGGTAAATTTAATTCAAATGAAATCTAATTCACTTGAATTGCTTATACTGCTAAAATTCTTTGTGAATTAATCTTATACTTAAGAATTAAGGTTGCAGTTACCAGTCACGTTTGGCCTTAAAGGGAAACTTCGTCCCGAAGCAAATTCAATATGTTTCTATTGAAATCTTTGTGGTGTGTTTGGTGATTCTGATGCTACAGTGATATGTAGGTCCACTGTAAGACATTTCAAGTTGGTTAAACTTACAAACATGAGTAAAATCAACGTAAGATAAGAAAAGATCACCTTTGTTTCAACTCAAACGTAGTCACAAGTAATCAAGACAATCTATGTTTACTTTAAGTTTCATTTTTGAAAACCTATAAACTTGTCATGACAGTTGGAGCTAAAGAGGAGAAATAAGTTCACATAACTTAATGAGGCTATCATGTTTTACAGTGTAGGTCAGGGGTGTCCGATCTTATCCGGAAGGTTCCGGTGTGGGTGCAGGTTTTCATTCCAGCCGAGCAGGAGCCACACCTGATTCCACCTGTTTAATCAGTTGATCTTGGCTTTCAATAGAATCAGGTGTGGTTAATCCTGCTTGGTTGGAATGAAAACCTGCACCCACATCGGAACTTTCCGGAGAAGATCGGACACTCCTGGTTAAGGTGCTATATTTTCCTTATTTCAGTGAAGTGAACAGTTGTGTAACTCGCTGATGCCGTCGGATGATATTGTTATTAGACAGTTACAAAAAGTTTATGGGGGGGGGATCAACAATCCTAAGCAATCGCAATCACAATGGTCAGGTTTTTAATTCCTCTGAAATACCAATGACCTCTTTTGAGTGATCGATGATTATAAAATGTTGTTACGTGACAGATATAAGATTTGCATGCTTTTTTTTTAAATTTTTTTTTAGATGTGGCACAGTTGTTGGGTAATGTATTCACAATGTGTTTAGCTCGATAGCGGTATCATTGCACCTAGTGTTTAAAAACTGGGAACTAAAACTGAAACTCTAACAGAGGGCCCATTGGGGCAGGAGTCACACTGCCCCATGCGAACGCTATGAAGAGTTTCATGACGAGGAGCAGCGGACAGGACAGGATCATGGTTTTTCTGCAAACCTGGGATAGATTAAAAACACTTTCAGCATAAAAGCTGAAGCTTTGGAAGCGGATCTGTTTGAGCAGAGTGTACAGATGATGAGGCGATAGCTGGACAGAGTAAAGAACTAAAGCACCGCTGCTAGTTTTAAACTGGTTTAATGATTTATGGATAAGCTCCTGAAGTCATACCTACCTATAAAGTATTGTTTCCTTCTCACATTGCTGAGAATAAATGGTGGCGTTCAGCCTTACATGAACCGGCTCCTCCAGGCTGATCACATGGTAGATCATTAGATAAATCTGATCCAAAATTACCCAGATTAGGAAATCTGAATTTGACATATCCCTGGCATGTGACACGTGAGACTCAGTGGAGTAAAAGAAATCAGCACTCTACAGCAAATCTATCCCGTTTTAAACAGAATCTCTGTTCCTCTCTTTCCCGATGCTTTCCTTTCTTAATTACAATATGTTCGTTCACTAATAGGATTGTCACCCACCAACGACTGAAGGCTTTAAAGAAGTGCTTTCCAGCTGAAATGCGCCTTTGAGCCGTGATTTTCCAGGGCTTTCTCGCTTCACTTTTAAAGCTCGATCCAATTCTCCAGCCTCTTTCAGTGTAACTGGGATACAAATCCATGTCATTGAAGCTATCAGAGGCCCAGAATGAGCATGAAAAATCCACATTATGTCGTTATATTTTTGGAGGAAGCACTTTGGGTTCATCTTGAGCGGACAGCCTGTCTGCCAATCTGTCAAAAGCCTCCGTTACTAGGATTCATTTGAAAGAACATTGCTTCATACCAGCCAGGTTAGCTCTTAACCTTGCTTCCTAACTACCAGAGAACCAACTCCAAGAAAAAAAACTTTGAAAAAATTAAGACAGAGGATGCAGCTTGGATCATTTTTCCTTTCATATCCTTTTTCTCTTTCTAATTGTACAGAGTAGCTCTCTTTTTACTCCTTCGTATCTCATTGTGCCATTGGACGTGAGCGATAAGCGTCCAAGCCAAAGGCTACTAGCGTGTTTCGGCTCTGTTGGATCCTGTACCATCCGCCCTTCGCTGGGTTTCCACAAAAGACACACATTTGTCAGCCTCCGCAGCAATGCCGGGGAAAATCGCATTTCCACATTTCCTAGCTCAACCCCGAGGATCTTTAGTAATGCTTCAGAAAAAGATAAGATGAAAAGCAAAAGCAGAGACAGATGTGAAGCAAAGGGAGATCTGAGAACGAAGGACGATACCCTGTGGTCTCCACTGATACTCGTTACGTTAATAAGCTTGGTGTATATGCCGGGTGGCATTATAAACTCCACCCCAAACACTCGCATGACTAGAACGGATTAAAGTGCAGAAGCAATGCTGATGTTTGTGATAAAGATTATGTAGATAATTATACAGCAAGTCAACTGAATGACATGTGGTTTGCATTATGGACATTTTGAGAGCACCTCTAATTGAGAAGAAGTCAAGTCAAGTCTAATTTCATTTATAAAGCAAGAGACAACAGCAGTTGATCCAAAGGTCGGTACAGAACATCAAATAACATCATGTTAAATAACGTCATAGGACAAAGAATAAAAATAAATAAAAAAAAAACGATTTTAAAATAGCTAAAGAGGGAGAGGACCTCACAGATAGAAGAAGTTGATTACAGGTTCTTAGTGTTCTAGAAGGATGGTCCTGATACACCAAGTCCAAAACTTTCAGCAGTATTTATATGGGGAAAGTTACACATATTCAGAGTCAGGTTACGCACATGATTAAGGTGATTTTCTGGGCGCCATATTCAGATAATGCGAATGACCTGCATGCAGTTCACTCCTCTTTAAGATTGTCTCCTCCGATGTTGTCCACGCAAAAGCAAAAAAAGAGATTCTATCATTTTTTAAATATTGACTTCTAATAGAAATTCATGCTGTTTTTGAGTGTATCTGCAGCCCAAATTTTTGCATGACATATTGTAGTTCAACGTGCCTTAATCCTGCTCGATATTGTGCAAGGAAAGCTCAGAGGAAAGCGTGTGCAACGGAGACATGCTTTTGTTTTAGGCAAACTCGCATGTGTAACTCTGCGTGACTTCTGAATAGATCTTCAGTCTATAGTTACATCTGAGGCATGAATACTTACAGTATTTGTGGAATTTCAGCATTAAATCCTCACTCCGTGGTCTTAACTCAACAAGCTTGACAGCTCTGATATGCAACTGGAAAGGATAAGACAATCAAATTTTATGAGGGTCTCAAAGGCCCAGCAAAAGGAGAAGCAATCATTTGAGGGACGGAGAGAAAGCAGCCCACCTTGTGGATGTGGCTGTTTTATGCATCACTTACGTCTCACACAGTACGAGTATGTATTTTACAGTGCAAAGTGAAGAAAGCTCTCTGGTCCATGAAACAGCAGAGTGCTGAAAAGAAAACAAACTGCATTCATACATTTCACTCCACAACCAATGAAATAAATGTCTGAAACAGTAGCAAAGATATGCCAACATCTAAGAATTGAGAGAATAAGGCCCTGATTTGCTAAGATCTCCAACAAACAGTGCTAAATTGTATGAGTAGGTAGTGGACATGATTCAAGTGCTTTACTTGCAAAGTGCAACAATGGGAGAAAACTATATTTAATTATTGTGTGTGTGTGTGTGTGTGTGTGTGTGTGTGTGTGTGTGTGTGAGCCATTCAAGTCAAACATGTAATTGTGTGTCAAGTTCTTGAGCAAAATACTCACTGTTTTGCTCACATGATTGATCTAGCCCTTTATAGACTCAGTTTCACATTTTTCGCCCCGTGGCTATTAGAATTTTATTATTATTATTATAGACATGCACATCATTTTTCACATACAAATATTTTATATAAAGCCTTGAAACAGAAGCAGGCGTTTTCTAAACAGCCCTATTTGGATGGTGTTCACTTTAATATTTCAATCCCATCTGTGATCATCTTGCGTGAGTGTGTAGCTGGTTTCTGACCTTTATATCACAGCACAGCGCTGATAAATTCTGGATCAGGAAGGGGTTGATTAATTTTCTATAACAATACTTGTCTGACAGTAGTGCAGGTTTATGATAATGCCCATCTACTGTGAAGGTTATACCCGGTGTGAGGTTATACCCAGAGGTTAATTCGCAAAACATGAGGTAGGATAGAAAGGGAATTTGGTAAACTTCACAATACCTGCCATGCACACCATTGTTGTTCAGTGTTCTCCTGATGGTGGACTCATGAAAATTAACATTAGTCAATGTGAGAGAGGCTTTTAGATGTTTAGAAGTTACCCTGGGTTCCTTTGTGCACACGCAGCGTATGTGCACAGTCGTACGCATAGCCTTTCAAATATACTCCATTTGACATGTACATGTACACAGGAGGTTGATGAACGCGCATTACGACAACTTGCACTACCCCTCCTAGCCTACAAGAGTCAGTACAGAGCAGTAAAGCAGGTCTTCTGGTGTGAAGGACGACAATGAAGAAGAATCACAGCAACATGAAAAACAATGTTTGGGCAATCTCTCACCACAATTAGCACCCATATAAAAGTCCTTATAGACTTTAAGGTTAGAATTATACAAATGCGTGTATTTTCTAACCTGCAACCGCTTCCGTCTCTTCCGTTTAATCCGGTTTTTTTTTTTCTTCAACTACCTTGAGAATCAACAGCCCTGGATCACTGTTGCCACCTTGTGGAACAACTAAATAGTGCAAAAGAATTAAATGAAAATTGAATTCCTAGAAAAATCGTGCGGCTCGTGTACGGTACACGCGTACTCTGCTGATGACGAAATTAGCGTCACGCGTACTGTATGCTGTTCCTAGCGTACGCATAAAAAGTGAAGCATAATTTCTGCGTAACCCTCAACTGGTCAAATGATTAAATGAGTCGTTCTGGATAAGGGCATCTGCCAAATGCCGTAAATGTAAATGCATAAAGAATGATCAGTCATTAAAATGATTTTATTATGACTTTTTATTAAAAGAAAAAGAAAAACATGCCTGATCCATGTAAATAAGTTGCATTAAGGAGGCGCTCCAAATCAGAGAGGTGCAGGATCCTGTTCCAGTATGATCCAACTCAAATAGAAGTACTGGTATTAGCACAGAGTGAAGCGAAGGTCAAAGAGAAGAAGAGAAAGGACTCTGGTGAAACCATGAACCCCAGACTGCAGACAGACAGCCCACACATGGACTATCAATCCAGGGTCCTGTAAGACCTGTAAACGAGCCAGTAATCTCACTTACTCGTAGGCCACATGGGTGGAAGCAGGCTGCAGGCTTTGATGGGACACCTGCAGGGAAACACTATCTTTACTGCCACATGCTGAAACATAAACCAACGTGAGAGCACGAGGTAGATTAGACTGCGTGTGTGTATGTGTGTGTGTGTGTTTGTGTGCGCGTGTGGCGGCCAGCCAAATATGCCACCCGTTGCCTTTGAAGATTATTATAGGATGTGTCCGTCGTCAAAGTTTTAAGGGCTATTTTAACACTTACATCACACTTTCCTCTCGCAGCACCACACACTGACTGGACGCTTTAATCAGTCTCTTACGTGAGACTGAAAATACATTAAATGTTTTTTGTTTTTTTTAGATCGACCGAAAAGTAGGGGCACACCTTTGACTTTATGAATGAGAAACCAAGGACGGGAGGGAGCGCAAACTTTTGAACTTGCTAATGAAGGTAATTGCTCATTCAGCTTGAAACCGGCGAATTTCATGCGAGTTACTGTACTTTCTTATGAAAACAAAACATTCGTTGTATAGCTGATGGCTCTCATGTTCCTAAACAGGTTCTAGTTTGGAAAGCTTTGCAGGGTTCTACAAAAATCTAGAAAAAAAAATCTTGAAAAAAAAAAACAAAGTTCTAGATTTGTCAATTTTTTTCAGATGTGCTGGCTTTACAGATATTCCCGATTTTTTTTTTCTTTTTTTTTTTTACTTTGATTATGCTTTAAAAATGGTTTTTATCATGGTGCTGGATCCGGAGTCAATCCCGGGAATACTGGGTGTCGAGTCATTGATGGGATGCCAAGGCTCCATACTCTATGTTTGGTCCAGGGGTCGGTCAGGTTAAATAAGTTCAATCGCGTA
Source organism: Stegophilus panzeri (assembly GCA_024331685.1). Lineage (NCBI taxonomy): Eukaryota > Metazoa > Chordata > Actinopteri > Siluriformes > Trichomycteridae > Stegophilus > Stegophilus panzeri. Next base: position 2,645,856 of record JANDJT010000012.1, on the reverse strand, counting down.
TCCACGTGTGTGTTATGTCACTGCGCAGTAGAGACGAGTCTTGGAGTGTAAATGGTTCCTCCTCAGACTGAGGCCTGTAATTAGACAGAGCATAAACATAGGCTCTGTAGGAAAATAGGCTCAATCCTGAACAGCTGCACTTGAGCTAATAGCTAATAGCGAGCATTAACCCGGCTTCTTATGTTTACTGTGTGGTGAATGCTTGAAGTAATGTTTAACAGCCACAGATTAATAAAACATACCTTCCATATAACGTAAGTCCGTATAGAGTCAGCTGTAGTCAGAAATATTAGCAAGGTAATATGTAAAATAAATGGTATAAAATAAACATTATACACAATGACTCCAAGCTGTTCGGAATCAGTTTTTTTGTGGCTGGTGATTTTTAGGGATCTTGTGATAGCATCATAAATTCTCCTAAGTACAAAAATAATTTAGCTTAAACTCTGGTTGCCTCTGCCATGAGGTTAAGACTTGGACATAGATGGATATTACAAGATTTCACTCATTTCTGAAATCATCTCACAAAATGGAGAACTCTTGAACTTCTTCTCAAGTGGTCCGATAATTGCAAAGTTGGTTGCTCGACCGTTTTAAATTTTCCCAAAATTTTTTCAGTGATTATCTCTATGTATTGTCATTGCAAAATCACCAGCTTTTTTTTTTTTCTTTTTTCTTTTACTTGGTTTAACCATGACGGCCATCTTTGTGTCATGGCACACAACAAATTTTGGTTATACAGCTGTTTACGGAAACTGATCTCTAGAGCACATTACAAGGTACATTACTCCTGTGATGAAAGCCGTAAGTGACTTCTGAGCTGTTGTCAGTTATTGCTTTTATCAGAGGAGAAACAACACCATAGTTCTGTTCATTTGTAAAACACCCAATTGAACACTGTACTTCCATATTTTGATAAAAATCTATTCACACATACTAACTGTACACTTGTACCAACATGATAGATCAGGCCGGTTCTTCAGATCTGGCCCTCGAGGTCTAGTGTCCTGCAGAGTTGACCTCCAATCTCAAACTCAGAATTTTTACAGCAGAATGCTACTATAGAGGACTTATTTCTGTGAAAATTTCAGGTTTGTATCTCGTCCCTTACCAGAGATATTCAACCCAAAAGTGAGGGAAATTTTTTAAAAAATGCACTTTCTCACCCCCATAAAAAAAAATAAATAAGAGAAGTCTCAGACATGAAATGTTCTGCATGCACAATATACTTACCTAGGTAACCCCTAAAAAAATTAAGACTGAGATTCAAATCCTTCCCGTTATAAATTGACCCTAAAAGTGGACCTGTGAGCAATGCTGAGTATTACATTTGGACTTAAGTTTAAAGAAGTCTAAAGAACAAGAATGTGCAAAATGTTTATATACATGCTCTAGAGATCAGTTTTTGCTCCAAGGCTCTAGGCCCATCCTGAGCCGAGATATTGAGGTTTCCGTAAACAGCTGAATAACCAAAATGTGTTATGTGCCATTGCACAAAGATTGCGGTTGTAGTTAAACCAAGTAAAATAAAATAAAAAACTTGTGGTTTTGCAATGTCAATACATAGAGGTAATCACTCAACAAAAAAACATGTTTTCCGGAAAATATTAATGGTAGGGGTGCCAATAATTTTTTAAGCCAGATTCCTGATAAATCCGATGTATTACAGCTCAAAAATATACCGTGTGATATGTCGATTATTTCATATATTCGTTTTACTTATTTTCAAAGGGTGCCAATAATTCTGTAAGGCACCGTTAAGCTATACCTGTGCCAGCGCACTTTGATTTCGTGTCATCTTATGAGAATAACATAATAATAAAAAGTAGTACTAATCTAAACTATCACAGCTTTTCATGCAAATTAAATAGTATAACCTGTGACATGTTTGCACACTGATACAGTAGCTGCTAGTATCTATTTCACGTGTTAGCTGAAACGTCTTTCCAGGTCGTACTTCATGGACGCCAGTGTGAAGGAACCTGACCCTGGATGTGAAAAACAAACAAAGAAACAAACAAACAAAAAAAAAACAATAATTACCAACTAAAGAGCTCCGAATGGGCTGCTTCATAGAAAACAATACAACGATAGGCACTGTAATGAATTGAGTCCCATTATGAGAAGAGAGGCTCCTCTGGGAACTGCGTATTGAAGCTTTTCAATGCTGCGCTACTGAATACACGTCAGGCGATATAAAGGCCACGGAAAGTATCACTGAAGATGTATCCTTGTTGATAAAAGAGCCGTGGTACGATCATATTTACACAGTATTCATTCGCATTATAAACCCTGTTGACCCACATCCTATTTGGATAAGGGAAAAGGTGAGTGTGTGTGTGTGTGTGTGTGTGTGTGATGTATACTGTATTCCCCTGAGCCAGTTCACAGAAAGGCTTGTCTCTGGCATGGGAAAGTAAATAAGTGGGATTATTTGCCATGACAGGTGCTGCGGAGTGAATGGAAGTGCATCGTGTTCACACAAAGCTGGAGAAGAGGGAAGCTGAAGGTTATGCTACAGTTAACGTAACAATACACACACCAACAGAGACGAACAGTTAAACAGAGCTCTGTAAATATATATATGTGTGTGTGTGTGTGTGTGTGTGTGTGTGTAGGGAAAGGTTGCTGCATGTTCTCACGTTCTCAGCTTATTCAGACACAATATATAACAATACACACACACACGGTTCTGTGCAAATATATAAACAAATATATGGACATCTGACTATTATACTCATATGTGCATGTTGAAAGTCTCATTCCAGACTTAGTCCCCCTTTGCTTTTATAATGCACGCCACTCTT
>JANDJT010000012.1:2624596-2639043 GCA_024331685.1 Stegophilus panzeri | reverse complement strand
TTCTTTTCTCTTTTTTTGAAACCCCCCCCCCCCCCCCCCTTTTTTTTTTGTTTTTTTTGTTTTTGTTTTTGTTACACAAATGTGCTGAGAAATGTAAAAGCTTTGATTCGGTTTGCTTGAAGAGGAAAGAAGGAATGAAGGTCAACGCTTTTTGACACACCACCTCTTCCTATCCAGAGATCCGCCTTACTCTAAAGACTCGCTGAACATGAAACCGAAAGGTGATAAAGGCTTGTTAAAAAAAGCTGTAAAGAGGAGAAGGCAGCGCTGCGAGTTGTTGATATAAAAAGATCAAACTGATGACTTGTGAGAGCGCTTCTCTCCTCCGCGTGGCCTCTCTGAAGTGCGGGTCATATCGCATCGAGGCTGCAGCAGTCCCGCTGGATCACATACAAACTACTCGAACACAACCCCATCAAAAAGCAACCTCATCCCTACCGCTGTATTCCTGCACAGCCGCATCGGGAGCCTTCACCCCGGGGTGCTGAACTCCTAAACCTCGCCCGTCTCTCCGAGATTTCCTGGGAAAAAAAAAAAACCAAAAAACGTCGAGTTGAAACGCAGGCTGCAGCTCTTTCGCTCAGAGCTCTCGGCTTAAGCCTCCCCTGTGCCAAGCGCTTTCATCATTCAGAAGTCTGGCACTTGGATCGTACCTCCTGGCCGTGGGCAGCTGAAACATCCCGCCTTTTCCACCACACAGTACGCTGCTTTCATGCAAAACAACCTCTGGAGTAAATCACGTCCAGGTTTTAAAGTTCTGCTCGCTTTTTTTTTTTTTTTTTTTTTTTTTGTCCAAGTGCTCGTGCTTAAAAATAATATTTGTATTATATAATCTCTAGTGTACTGTATAAAGGTGGTTCAAGTTTTCATGTGTGAGTCTCGCATCACTGGTGATATCATCTCGGAGAAGAATAGATATCTAAATATATATTGAATTGAGTAATCTCTTCTCAAATTTATTGTCAAGTAAGAAATAAACCACTCAGTGGCATGCCGTTATAGGAAAATAATCAATCACAGAGTGGTGGTTACTTTTATCAGTTGATTACATTTCAATAACAGCCCGTCGCGTGCCGTGGTTGTGTGCCGCGCTGACGTCATAGAGGGACGTCACGTTATTGCGAGCGCTGCTACAGTGGAGTTTAACAGGAAGTAGTCATAACAGTCAGGTTTCGCTGTTTCGCTCCTATAAAGAACACAACGCTTCTTTTCCAACTCGCCATTTTCCAGCAATGTTCAACATCATATTAATGAGAAATCCAGCCTAGAGGTTGGAGCGAACCCTGGAACCAAAGTCCCAGAATGCAATGCAGCTGTGTCACACTGAGTTACGGCAGAGACTTGGTTAGTTAGAGATGACGATCGCGATGGACGCTGCTGTGGCGTTAGCATGAAATTTGAAGCTTTGGAAGCTGATTTGTTTGAGCAGAATGTACAGATGAGGACGTGAGAGAGCCGGATAGGGCTCTCTGAAGGATTAAAGCACCGCCGCATCGCTCTCTTTAGTAGGAATGAAGCGAGGATTTAAATCGTATCGCACCTCTATCAGGAGGTAGTCGAACTGCATTGTGTAAGAAGCTATTAACTGAATTTAATGATAAAATAATGAAGATCTGGAAGATATCCAGCGTGATGCAACAGAGTGTGAAACAGTGTTGAATTTATCCTTACGTGGTGCATTAGTGTGGACTGGTTTCATGTCTGCACGTGTTGATTCAGCACTGGAATGTTTTTTCTACAGAGGGTCAACAATATGGCTGAAGGCTTACTGCAGATGCCTTTATAAGGTATTTCTGCAGCCTTAGGACTCTAGAAATGGTTAAGAGCATGCAGAGAGTTTAATAACATATATCTGAAATGAATGGCTGGGTGAAACTGGAAGGTCTACAACCTAGTATCACTTGAGGTTCACCAAAATTAGACAGGTGAATATTAAAGAAACATCACCTGTGAGCTTGTGCCCACTGTATGCTCTTGTTTGCCCAGGAGCTGGTTTAATGGCCCTGGTCAGAACAATGGGGCCACATTCAACATCACTGAGGGGCTCATTATATGGGACTGCTCCCAAAGCTCTGGGTCCAGAACCGTAGCCTGCGCCTACTGTAGCGACATGTTTTGCATTGAGATTCTTTTCTCCTTCCTCACCACAGTTGTAAAGAGTGGATATTTGAGTTACCATAGCCATTAGCATACCATAGCAATCTGGTCTCTCTCATCAACATGGTGTTTCCACAGTCAGAACTACCACTCATTGGATGTTGGTTTTTTGCACCACTTTGTGTTGTATGGGAAAATCTCAGGAGATCAGCAGTCTCTGAAATACTCAAACAAACAGCCATGCCATGGTCACTGAGATCACATTTTCCGCCCATTCTGATGTTTGATATAAACATTAACCGAAGCTCTTGACGTGTATCTGAATGTTTCATTGTACACTGTGGTTTGTTTCCTGGACCTGAAAACAGAATTTGCAAGAAAGTGAATTTTCCTGATGGGATTGTTGAAAGGACGGGCCTTAATTTCTGATGAAAAAGTAATATATAGGCTTGCTAATGAAGGACATGGTGATCTGAGAGCAACGGCTGAGACACCTGGGTTCCCGGAGACGTCGCAGAGTTAGATATGATGAATGTTCTTGTTTCTCATGACTTTGAGGAGATATATTGGCATGTCAGTGACTTCAAAGCGGGGACTCCAAGGCACCCTGCTAGGAGGTTCTGGGAACCCACCACATGCTGCTCGTCTGTGTCTGTGTTTCCCCTCGCTTGGTGATAAAGCCAAACTGATCTCATGAGAAAGTCATACGAATTTGAACAAACGAGAGCGACGTGGCTGGATTTGATTTGTTTTCACGTGGAACGAGACTGAAGCTATAACCTTGATGTTTATGATGAATGCGTTATTTTTTTCTTTCTAGGCTTGACATTAAAGGAAAAATCCACCCTAGTTGACTTTCATGTTAATCTTTATCATGAACCTCTTCACTGACATGTTGGTCTAGGGTTGACTTCGTTACCCACAGTGTCATTCAACTACCTGCAGTAAGATTTAGCTTTCACATAATCTCTACCTAAAGAGAGCGATGCAGTGGTGCTTAAGTCCTTTACTCTGTCCAGCTTCCTCACCTCCACATCTGTATACACCGCAAAACAGATCAGCTTCCAAAACTTCAAATGCTAATACCTTCGACAACGCCATCGCGCTCATCATCTCATAGATCACTACTTAGCTGAGCTGAGTCTCTGAGTCTCTGAGACAACTGTGCGTTTTCCAACTTGGAGCTCTCCACTTAAGACCATTCATGTGAACTCAGCTGTCTGGAATAAAATGAATACTCAAAAACATCAAGCGTCTTCCAACTAAAAAGTCCCTCAAGTACCTTTTAGGATAGTTAAAGGTTCTCCACTGTCTAAAAGGGTTCTCCTTAAAACTCTGACATAGAACCCAGCTAACGCTGAATGTATGTAATTTTTTTAAAGGTCACAATGTTTCGAAAAATAATGTTTGTGCCAAGTTCTTAAATACCATAAATATAGTTTTCTTCAAAATTTCAATAGAACCTCCTTTCATTAGAAGGTTTTCATAAAGACTAATATTAAGGAAACGTTGGTGTTTACAGACCTGTAGCTAAAAATGTTGCAGCAACATTTTTAGCTAACAATTTCTAAATGTTAGCTACAAGTTTTTTTCAGAACACTCAGGAAACCCGACAGAATGAATGTCTGTATACGGCTACGTTTCTAGAACAGTGATGTTAAGAAAAAGTTCTGCTTTTGAATTTTTGAGAAAGAATACGTTTCTAGATAAGTAACTGAATAAGGAAACAGAAGATTCTTAGAACGATGCATATCTAGTAACTTCTTTGCTCACGCAATGTTACCAGCTAGACAAAATCTAATATAATGGAAATGCTAACCTTATAGAAAGCTAGGAGATTCAAGGTTCTTAGAATTATACATTTCTAGAAATGTAACATTAAGGTAACTTTTGCTAGCCTGAAACTGATTGTTCTTAGGACCAGAGAACAGCAACATTATTAAAATGTTCTGTTAGAATGGTAAACGTAAAGAAAACGTATTGTTCTAAGAACGAGTTTGATTAGATGCCTATGGGGAATTTTTCTAAGCCTTATAAGTGCAATTACATATTCTATCCCTGAGTTAGAGCTAAGCAGTGCAACCCTCCTGGAACTCGTCTCATATTGTATATTATTTGCTCGTTGAAGTAGTCTAGTGAGTGCCATTATGATGTTCTGTTAGTCCGTGTTACTAAAACTCAACAAGAGTTTGAAATTAAATAGAAATGTAAGATATATAACGTTGAAGTATGTCAGTGTGACCTTCGCTGCCTGTAGAACGTTCACCTTATTCACCTTCGCTGCTTAATTGTTGTCAGCTGGTCAGTGGGATGTCTTTGATTAATGGTCCATTTCATCAATCTCTGCGATACCTGCCACAACCAAACGTGGACAAAAACGGAGGGCTGTGGCAGAACTAACTTAATTCTTGTCATCCGCCCCTTTGCAAGGTATGGGAAAAATAGCGAGGTCTGAAGTTTGGTGGATGAGAGAAGTGTCCTGAATGGTGAAAAAGGAGAAAGGAGCTGAAAGGAAAAGGAACTTAGTCAATGGAAAGGGGTCGGAATGGATGAATAAACTGATCCCCCCATCCACAGTGTTGATATTTCCCTCAATGGCTCCTTCTAAAGTGAGCATTTTAAGCCATCCCGACACACTAAATTTGCCCATTGTGCTAAGAGAGGCCTCTGGCTGTCGAGAGGCTAGGTGAGGAGGCAGTGGGGGGCAGATGGAACCTGCCCATCACCTCAATGGCCTCTTTTTACCCCGGAGTCTACCCCCATGTCCCCTCGCTGCCATTCACTGGGTCCAGTGGGAATGTCTCTGGACCCAGAGCTTTGGGAGCAGTCCCATATAATGAGCCCCTCAGCGAGGTTGAATGTGGCCCCATTGTTCTGACCAGGGCCATTAAACCACCTCCTGGGCAAACAAGAGCGTCCCTTTTCCTTTATGGAGGCTAAGAAGGCAACAAAGAGAGGAGCCATCGAGACAGAAAGGGGCTGGCCTTTGTTGGGTGGCTTCAATGGCCAGGCTAGGAAAGGGGAGGCTCCTGTTTGGTCTTTAGAGCATACATATTGCCGGACACTGTTGTTTGGAAAAACCGAGATGTGAACTTAATTGACTGAGTGGCCCCTGAACGCCATGCCACAAATAACCTGTGGAGAGACAATTGTATTGTGTATCAGCAAGGTAGCGCTGAAATGTTTGGTCATAGGATAGTCTATAGAAAGGGGTATGCTATATAATGGATGAGAGAAAACAACAAAACTAGCAAACTCTGCCTAGTTTCTTTATTTTAGCATAATGGTTTTTCCATTTCCCACCAAACCAGTCTATTCTCTCATGTTTTACCATCCAAGACATCAGGTTACCCTGACTACCTAAACCTGTTGAGGTCAAGTTGTAGGCTTTCTCTAGAAGTCCTATAAAAAGTAGACGATCGAAGCCAGGGCCTTCCTGGTCTCGGCTGGTTCTCTGTCACCCCGTCCTGCACACTTAGGCCTAATCAAGTTATCATATCAACAAATCTCTCATCAGGGACCCACGCCTGACATGAGCAGAAAGAGAGGCCAGCCGACTACTAATTTCCAGCAGCGGGATGCTGGAGCTCGCCTGCTAGGAGGCTTGAAAGGTACCTGCAATCTCTGGTCAGAGCTGCCCACTGCGACAGCTCTCATGCTGGGCACCATGCTGGGGCTGTTATTCGATTAGCAGCAGCGCTAAGTGGGGAGCTTCATTCTCTGGCTAGCTAATCTCCCACAGTGCTGTCGTTCTTGCTAACTGCGATGGAAAGATGAGGGGAAATCAAAGGGAACAGGGCACAGCGCTATAAATAATGCAGCTGTCGAGAAAAGTGAAATAGGCCCGGTGGTATCACCACAGGCAGCGGCTTTTTTATCGGTGACAACAGCACAGTGTCACCCTGCCAGGATCAAACCAACGCCTTGACGTCAAATCGCCACTGGAGTGAGTAAAGCAACACGTCTCCTGATATATGTGTGTATCATACAAAAACTGCAGTCCTCATCACTACAGTTGATAGATATGTAGGTGCTACTGGTACTCAAATCTACTGCTACTCTTGAGGGATCTGTCCTTGGTACCTCAGTACCAAGTTGGTAAGGAAGAAGGGTTGGGGTCGGTATGTGTGTGTGTGTGTGTGGGGGGGGTGTCTCAGTTTGACCTGACACTCCACTGCTACCTGCTGTGATACACAAAAGGAGCCAATCCCAAAGTTCTCCGGAGAAAGCCATGCAGATAATGAGAAGGCGAGATCTCTAGAAAGCGCTCAGTCTCTCGCTTCTAATCGGCCTCTCACTACTTTGTGTGCCATGAATAAGATTTATGCTCTTTATTTGAGCCATTATTTGACACTTCTTTTTTTTTTTTTTTTACACCTGCCCCCCCACCCTTGCCTCACTCATTCTCATTCTCTTTGTGAAATCGTTGGATTCGCTCTGTCTTCACAAATAAAGCGAATTCAAGAAATGCTCCTGAGAAATGCATTGCAAATTGATTAAGCCCTCAAACATTTATTAGATTGCCACAGCCGGGGATGAAACTCAAGAGGGTGAGAGCTGTCAAGCGGTGCCGCCGTGCCACTTCTTATTGGGCAGACGTTTTAGATTTGGGGTTCAATATCTAGACACCTACAGGAGTTGAGAGGTCACGGGAGACATGCTAACATAGCAAAGCGAGTTATTTTGGACGATGTTTCTCAACCGAACTACAGTATATACCCACGTCATCTTTCCCGTACTAACATCTTATTTCTTCGCGTATCCCGAGATGTCATAAACATTTTTCTACCTCTATAATCTTCGACTTTAATCCCATTTGCGGCACTCCTCTGAAGCACAAAGAGAGACGGCCTGTCAAAAGCATCAGGCTTTCTTCCTAAACATCCATAGCATTGAGGTTATGATTAGAAAGTCACAGCAGAGCTCGTGCTCACCAGGACGCCAGCATACTGACTCTAAAGCGAATCAAAAGCTCGGAAAACAAGATGAGCCAACAATGAATATTCAGGAATAATAAAAAAAAAGAAACCCTTTAATCTTAAGAAACCAACAGTTGGCCAACTGTTCCCTTTTCTCAAGCTTCATTATCCACTTTGATTCAAAAAAAGATGCCGAGCTCTGCAATTCCGTCACCTTGAAAAGGTCAGGCTAAATGGATTGGCATGCGCTTGCAAGAAAAGAATTGGTCACAGAACGCACGCAGAGGTGCTTCGTCCGTCAAAAAGAGTGGCACAGCCCAGGCTTGTGACAAAATGTTTGCAGCTAATCCCTAATGAGCTGAATCAGCAGGAAAAACCAAACTAAACAAAACACAACAATATATACAGGGCAACAATTATTAGTTGACAGAGTTAGCAGGACTGAAAAGGAAAGTCCAAATAGAGTCATTACACATTGACTTGAGACCGGGAGGTCAGGTGTGGTTCAGGATTTAACGAATAGAGGGCGCTAAAATAATTAACCAGGAAAGATCGTTAATCTCATGATTAGACAAGTGACGAAAAGGAAAGAGTGTGGAGTTACGAACGATCCATCACAATCATCTCAACAGCGTTTACACGCATCCTTATCTCCTCTCAAAGCGTCGGGAGTTAACGAAAAGATGTTTTTAAAAAAAAAAAAAAGAAAGAAATAATGAATTAAAACTGATATATTTAGAATATTTTCACATTATCGTTATTATTTATTAAATAAACAAACGAGCGCATAGAAACAATGATAATTGCTGTAATTCATTTTTATCCAGAACTATCGGTGATTTTAAAATTCAGTGTTGAAAACACTGAATCCATTCATACTGTCAGCAGCTCTGACAGTAGTTCGGCCGCAAAGGTTTATATCAATGTGCTCGTTCTACTACGCTGTGGTTTCTATAGCGACAGCTTGTTCGACAGTCGCTCTATGTAAACTGATTTTAAAAATGTAAAATGTTGTCGATTTGCTTCGGTATAAGAGGAATAAAACACTTCGAGACGTGCTGTTACAGGAACATGATCATCTTCGGGATGGTAACAGAAGCACCGCTTCATCAAAAGTTGATTATTTTCCCATAACAGCACATCATCGTGAAGTGTGAAGTCCTTACTTAGTTTTAGATGCGGGTACAAATAAAAGTATTAGAATGTAATGCTATTATTATTATTATTATTATTATTATTATTACTATTATTATTATTATTATTACTTACAATAATACTTTAAAATAATTTTTTCCACAAATTACTTTGTACTGTATTTGAGCAAATTCTTTTCAAAAGGATTTTTTTTTTATTATTAAAAAATTAATGTTGAATAAAATGCTGAATTTCAGCGAGTGAAATTTGTGACATTTGTGCCATAATGAGATTTTTTGCTACTACATTAAAGTTTTGCTTTAGACTCCTCCTACAATTTAAAAAAAAAAAAAAAAAAAAAAAGCTTTAAATGTTAAAAATTGGACCACAGTCAGACTTTTCCATGTGACGTACTCATAGGAGTAACCCTATATTAATATAATCAGTCCATGTTCTGTATTAAACGTTCTAAATGGCCTATTTTTATCGTCGAGAGCTCGCTGAGGTGTCAAAGCCACAGATCACACTTATCACTCCGAGGTTTCTCAGTTCTGAGATCCCGAAGCGTTGGAATGCAGCCTGTCTGAACGAGCGGAGGATGCGGGGGAGACGTCGACTAACTCACTCACGTCAGTATACACGCATACATTCTTGACTGCTGGTGGGAAAGCTATGCCTAGCTTGGCGTGGGACAGGAGGGGGTGAGTGGAGCCTCTTTGAGTCTTTGTGCCAAATCTTTGTGCTCTTTCTTGAATGAGACAGAGCACCCACCTCGCAGAGACAGCCCAGGCAGCCGGCCCATGAAAGACGGGTTGGCAGCCGCGCAGCGTGGAACCAAAGCTGCTGTAAAAAGGGGGCAGCGTGGTGAGGATATGATATGTGGCAGAGCCCCCCTGGCATCTCACGCCAGCTCAGCTTTCCACGCCACTCACTCTTCTCCCCTGCGTCTGCCACCGGCAAGAACCTCGACCAGCCAGCACACACACCCCGGATAATCCAGTAGGAAAATGAGGGCTATGCAGGTGGCCTCCACCGCATCTTTACCCACTGTCTCTCTTCGATGTTTACAGTCAACAGGAAACAAAAGAGTGTTTAAATATATCAAAAATCTTTTGTTTTTTTTAAAGGATGATATGGGGGAGAGTCGTTCTCCTGGGGGTTCCACTCAGCTTCTTCAATCTTTGTCTGGAATTTTTTCATCCTGATGTTGGTTCTGATAGTCTTGAGGGGGTTCAAGCCTCTTTTTCAGCTTAAAGTTTCCACATAGAACCTGTAGAACATCATGTTTCCCATCCCATTTTTGGAACGCTTCTTAATTAATTATTATCCCAACAATAAGGGACACAATTAAAGGTTCTTTAAGGGTTTATTAAGATTTCACTTGGTGTATAATATAAATAATGTACAGTATATACCATTCATTCATTAATTACAAAAAGTAAATGGGAAAATAAAACCCCACAAAACTTACATCTAGACCTCTAAAAGGTTCCATGGATATTCCCGCTGACAAAACAACAATATAATTAAGTATTGTTAATGAAGAACTCTGGAGGGTTCTAAATTATTTACAGAAAATGTTAAAACTAGCTCCCTAAAATGTTCTTGTTAATCTCCCACTGAAGGAAATGGTTCTATGCAAAGTCATACAACAAAGTGTTTTGCTGTATTGTTAATAAGGATGTACATATACACGTTCTACACGTTCCCCCCCCCCAAAAAAAAGTCCTAATTTCCCTTCAGAATTCAAGACTCAGTCAAAACTTCAAAGTTGTTCTGGGAAGTATGTTAAAATGGAAACCATTAGCGGTAATTACTCAGCTCTTATGCAGTGAACCTGTGGCCAGGCGGGTGCATGTGTGTGTGAGTGTGTGTGTGAGTGTGTGTGTGAGTGTTCAGAGGGAAGTTTCTGAGGATGGTGGGAAAGACAGTAGACCTGCATCTTTGTTTTTTGTGTGATGAAAGAGGCTCATTCTCCCAGCTCATGCTCCACACACAGGCATTCTTCAGGCTCACTTGAGCAGAACCTCCACACCCCCCCTCAACCCCCCCCCCACACACACACACACACCACCCTCGCTCCTGTCCCTGTGTTTACCCCGAATCTAATAACACCCACAAACTACCCCTCCATCAGGGCAAAGCGTTATCTTGAAGCACCTGAAGCATTTTCTACATCCATTATCTGAGGGTTTTTTGGGGTTTTTTTTTGGCAGCATGTCATCTGGAGTCTGAATAAACATCTGCACAGTTACACATACATACACATGTTCTCTTCTCTCGCCTATCTCCTTTAATTATTTAGAACCATTACAGGTTTCTTTGGGCCTCTGGGGAAACCCTTAAAGGTTCTATGTAGACAATGTAAACACAGAGTTTAGGGTTCCACGTAGAACCTTTATGGAACATAAGAAGTTATATAAATATAATAGATAAGTTATAAGGGAAGCCTGTAATGTAGAATGTAGAACCTTACAAAAAGATGTTTCTGTACATGAAAGGGTTCTACTTTTAACAAGTGCATTAATTACTACTACTACTACTACTATTACAACTAATAATAATCATCATCATCATCATCATCATCTAGACCTATAAAAAGTTTCTGTTTTTTCCTCCTCTAAGGGAACCATTAAAGGTCCTACGTAGAACCCAACAGCAAATGATCCTCTATCAGAAAGCATTGCAAGTAGAATTTTTTTTTTTTTTTTTAAAGCTAACAACCCTTAATTATCCCAAAAAACAGAAAAATGTTAAATTTACACCCATAACGGTTTCTCAATTTTTTTCGTCACTAAGAGAACCCTTAAGGATTCCATGTAGAACCCTATAACAAAGTGTTTTCCTATCGAAAGCATTCCAAGTAGAATCGATTTGTGGAAGCTAAGAACCTTTTATTAATAATTACTTTCTTCTTAATATGTAGAACCTGTTAGGTATTAGGTACTAGTACCTTCTAGGGACTAGGTACATTCCTAGCCTCCTATAAGGGTTCTACTGAGAAGCATTTCTGATAGAGAAACACTCTGTTTTAGAACCATTAAGACAGTCTGAAGAAATGTTAAGAGTTCAAAAATATTCATAAGTGCATTCATTACAAAAAGAAAAAAAAAAGGTTAAATCTAGACCCATAAAATATGCCTTCTTTTTTCCCCAACTAAGAGAACCCTTAAAGGTTCCGTGTAATACCCTACAGCAAAGTGTTTTACTGGCATAAAGGGTTCCAAGTAAAATCTGGGCCATTTTATTGATCATTTTCTTCTTAATACCTAGAACCTGTCAGGCTTTTACAAAGTTAGTTAACCTCACTTAGTACTGGTTTTACTCTAAGGCTTCTGTGAGGGTTCTACTGGGAACCCTTTCTGATTGGGAAACGCTATTTTGTAGAGTTATATATTCAACCCTTCATGATTTCTCTGAGGGACAACCTGAAGAACCCTTATAAGAGTTCTAAATTTTCTAAGAAAAAGAGAAAAGACCCCTAAATTCTTATTGGGTTTTTTTCTCCAACTGAAGGAACCCTTATGTAGAACCCTATAACAAAGTGTTTTCTCATCAGAAAGGTTTCCATGCAGAATCTTTTATTTGGAAACTAAGAACCCTTTTGTCTTGAAGAATCCTCATCAGATTGTATCATAGCTTAGTAAGTGTGCAGTACGCCAAACTATTCCTCATTATTTTCTTCTTATATGATCTAGAACCTGTCTAAAACCTTCGTTGGAACTTAGATACACTATGAGAAAAGGAACGTTATTCAAGAGTTCTTTAAAAGTTTATTGGATACATACGGACTTATAGCCTCCTTAAATGTTTCTTTGTGAAATCCCTTCTATAGGAAAGCGCTCCATGGTAGGGTTCTCCATAGAACATTAGAACATTTTATAATAAAAGTGCTTTAATTATAGAAAGAAAATGTTAAATCCTAATCCCTAGAAAAGTCCACATACTGTAGAAACCTACACCATAGTTTTGCTATTAGTAAGTGCTCCAAGTATAACTCTTTTAGTAGGCTGGGGAACCTTAATTATTCAATGAACCCTTGAAGAACCCTTGTAAGTCTATTAACTGGGTAAGTGTGTGGTACAAACTCTAAATTACTGGTAATGAAACTGTCAGGAATTACAATTTAGCTTCTTCGTACTTTGTACGCTGCTAGAAAAGGGGTTCTTTAAGGGTTCATTGTATAATTAAGGGTTCTTAGAGTTTTTTAAAGGGTTCTACTTGGAATTCTTTCTGATAGAGATTGTGTAGAGACAACCGAAGAACCCTGAAGGGTTCATATATTTACGTGCATTACAAAAAGAAGAAATAAGCAGAAGCTATAAGGGTTCTCCCAGGTGGACAAGCTGAAGAACCTTTAATAATGATAATGATAATGAGTCTTTATTGATCACGTATACATTACAGCATAGTGAAATTATTTTCTTCATATACCACAGTATGTCAGGAAGTTGGGGTCAGAGCGCAGGGTCAGACATGATACAGCGCCCCTGGAGCAGAGAGGGTTAAGGGCCTTGCTCAAGGGCCCAACAGTGGAAGCTTGGCAGTGCTGGGGCTTGAACCCCCGACCTTCCCGTCAGTAACCCAGTAATTGATTTTAATGATGATAATGCATGTAATAGGTAAGAATTAAACAATAACGTTGTGCCGTTAGGGGGAAATAATCACCGATGGGATGGTTTGATGAAGAGAAGTCGCTGTCAGCAGCTGGCATTCAGCCAGGAGACAGGTTCGGTTTGGTGGAAAATGGTCGGCATTTCTTTCCTCACCTCACACACACACACACAGCACATTGAAACAAGACCTATGCCATTGCTATCCTTCACATAAAGATGTGCTGAGTGATTTCCTTCTCCCGCTGCAATTCTCCCTCCTTAACCAGTCCGAGGTCATGCAGGCACGAATCACGGAGCTTCGAAATCTTTTAATACTTCCGCAGGAACAGCGAGGGAAAACAATCGATGGGATCATATCAGTGAAATCGACACCAGACCATGCTCGCTGTGCGTTTGCGATGGCCACCTGTCTGAGTCGCAGTTATCAGCCGGTTCTTTTGTGCCATGTTTCGACACATTCTTTACTCCTTCCTCCTTCGGCCTCAGAAACTTATCCTTTGTTGCTGTGTTGTATTTTTTAACCGATTGCTCCTACTACACTATACACCTCGTCATGGTTACCTCATCACTTCTCCGCACAACAAACGATTTAAGGGAGAAGTCTGACCCAGACAGACACTAAAGACACTTACAGGAACTACTCAGAGCGCTTGGCTCCGCTATAACAAAAGGCTTCGATTTAAAGGTTTTACAGGATGATCTTCTTCTTCTTCTTTTTTTTTTTAAACTCCAGAATTAACTGTAGCATTGAAAACTTTATGGAAAGAAGCTCAACTTTAACAAGGTGACCTGAAAAGACGTTCTCATAGGCCGCAGGATTTCCTTTATATGTCTATAAAAGTGGCTTTAGCGAACAGCATTAAAATGCAGACTGCAGCCAGACAGTGTACTTATTAAAAGAACGAATAGAGAATGCAAATATATTCTCCGTATTTATCTCCTTGTGGGGACCGGATGAGTCTGAATTAAGGACTACAACCCAATTTTGACCTTGCGATGACATTTCGTGGGTTCTCTTAGGCCTGTTTTCAAAAAGGTGTCGATATATTGTCTATAACAGGAGCTCTGACTGTAGTGCAGCTCCAAATCAGAGGTTTACGTCATATTACTGCGCTCGGTCTGATACGTTATCGTTTCTATGGTAACAGCTCGTTCGTACGGACTTGTATGGAGGACGCTCCACATGAAAGGATTTAAAAAATTGTTGATGTGGTGAAGTAGAGGTTTAGTTAACATTTATGGAAGGAGTCTCCAGTGTCAGAGGTAAAGTTGTAACTTTGGGCGGCTGTGGATCAGGTGGTAGAGCGGGTTGTCCACTTTTCGTACGGTTGGCGGTTCCACATTCCGAAGTGTCCTTGGGCGAGACCCTGAACCCCAAGTTGCTCCTGATGCCTTGCATGGCAGCTCTGCTACCATTGGTGTGTAAGTGTGTGAATGAGACACAGTGTAAAGCGCTTTGTAGAACCGCTAAGGTTAAAAAAAAAAAGAAAGCGCTATATAAGTGCAGACCATTTACCAACTTTGCGTTTTGTGGTTTCTAAGCTGCGGTTTTTTTTTTTTTTGGCTTATTAAATTCAAGAGAGAGAACAAAGATAGTCTTGAAACAGGAGCGATTGTTTACAACTGCTATAACATAAGCAAAATTTGCTTTTGGGGACGTTCCACACCATTAAATTTAACT